>CM067218.1:60035429-60403379 GCA_034190945.1 Octodonta nipae
CCCTAAAGTCAAAACCAAGACAACACTACGAGGAGCATGAGAACACCAATAACCAAGGCTTAGTACCGCTATATCAAGGGACCACGGACCGTATTGCAGATTCTAGGATACACATATCGATACTATTTTCAATACAGACAGATAAATAAGCACGGTGTTGAGGACTCGAGATTGAATCCTTTTAGAAACAACAGGACTTGTACAAGATTCCATGTGCAGACTGTCATAAAACCTATGTGGGGCAAACTATAGAAGAATTCAGCTAGACGTGATGAACACCAGAACGCTGTAAGAAAGCAGAAAAAACAACATCTTGCGGAACACGCCACCACGATGTCACACCGAATAGACTTTGAGAACACCAGAGTACTAGCAAATATAGAACACCCGAATCAGACTCGTAAGAGAGCAATTGAAATAGCGAAGAGACCTCACAGTCTAAACGCACACAATGGAAATTCAGAACTTATCGAATTGTTGGAAAATCCTATTAAACACCGTACCGGCCCGGACCCGTCCAATAACAACTCACCCGGAAATAACAATCAGAAGATGAACCGTGCCCACTGAGCGTCAAGGGCCAATCACACGCAGCCGTTCACGGTGTCACTGATAGGCGCCGAGCCGCGACTATATAACAGCGGCGCTCGCTGAGAAAATCTTAGTATTCGAGTAACTAGAAGCGAAAGCAGAAGGCTACGAGAATTATGCGAACCGACCTGAAGAGGGCAGATGGACTCTGCCGAAACGTCGTCATTTTACCATCGATCCCGGCAGGGATATATTAGATATATATATATATATATATATATATATTATCTATATCTATATCTGTGTGTCTGCTTAAGTTCGCACCATACGGGAAACATTTTTATTATTGGTTTTATGAAAAAGTTATCTTTATAAAAAGTTCTACATGGTCTTAAACCTAAAATGTAACCCACATATTATTTTTTTAGTCTTTTACAAGGTTTGGTAGAAAATATGAATTGGCTCAAGGTAATGTACCTTTTATTTTTGACAATATCGAAATTGTTAATTAGGAAAGGTACGTTCAAATATGCATTTACAGTCATTTAGATGTATTTTTTTAATCTACAATGACAAAGCCAATGTAACGTGAAATCTAGATTCGCTGATTTACAAATGATTTGTTGACAACAAGAATTGTTTTACAGTGAACATCAAATATAGTTGGTTAACATGCCGGTGATATTTAGTGGGAAGAAAAGTAGAACTTGTGTTAATCGTTGTGAGAATTATAAACTTATCGTGAAGCAGCTGAAATATTTTACAACAGACATCCAGGGAAAAATATACACATCAGTAATGAGAATTATGGAAAAATTCAAATCATGTGGACATGTTATAATAAATTCACATTCGCTTCCAGATGAGGTTGTAAAGATAGAATATCAAATTTTCAAAGATAACAAATTTCATCCATATAAACTACGACAGACGACTAGAATTTTGTTTCTCATCCAAGGAAAGCTAGAAGAGATCCTGTTTGGTTAGGAAAATAATTTATTCTGACGAAGCTACATTTACGACTAATGAAACAGTGTCGATGGTGGAGTAACTCCAATCCTCACTTTACGGTTAAAACTCGTAATCATATTATTTTAAAACTAACGTTTGGTGCGGCATTTGCAAGGATAAAATAATAGGACCCTTTTTTTGACAACTTTGACTTCTCAGGGATATCTTTTTTTTACAAATCAGTTGCATGATTTTCTTCGTGACTTCCAAGACATGAACGGCAACAGGTATGGTACCAGCAGGACGGCGCAACATGTCACAGTACAATGGAAGTAGGCAATACCTGGAAAACATCTTTAATGGAAGGTTAATCATAGTCATTCCGATATTTTTTGGCCAGCTAGGTCGCCAGATTTTAACCCCATTAGATTTTTCTTATGGGGTTACTTAAAAGAAAAAGTATATCAACACAGGCCATTCACAAACGTAGAACATTTGGAAACAATTATTACGGAAACATTCAGGGTATAACTCCGATATAATTAGAAATGTATTGAGGTAATTTTTTTCTAGAACGGAAACCTGTATTGTAGAGAAGGCGGATACGTGAAGCAATAGTAATTTGATGATAAAAAGTATTACACGCTTGTTATGCAATTAACATTATTAGCACTGTATTCTGTAGTTGATAATTATTGAAAATAAATAATTTTGGTATGATCAATTATTTATATGCATCATCAAAATAATGCAACATGGAGGTTAAGAGACGTAAGGTTGTCAATTTTTCATCGAATAAAGAGATAACTGATAAAAGTTTCCGATAATTTCAAACATTAATTAATTTATTTTTTTAATTTAAGCCAATTCATATTTTTCTACCAAACCTTATAAACGACTGAAAAAAATTAATATGTGATGTAACATTTTAGGTTTAAGCCCATGCAGAACTTTTTATAAAGAATAACTTTTTTTCATAAACCAATATAAAAAGTTTCCCGTATGTTGCGAACTTAAGCAGACAACTGTATATTCTCTATACTCATAATTTTTGTCTTAATTATTATTAGTGTTATGAACTTTTATAGTTTTTATATTTTATATATATATATATATAATTATAATATATATATATTTCAAAATATAAATTATTTTAATAATTATTAAATATTTTATTGATGGTGAAACTTATACACTAAAATAATTTCAATTGCCGCTTTAATCAGAATTTTTGGAGCAAGACCCCTATACTTTCGGACTATATTATGTAAAATTGTGAATGCAACACTTTGCCATTAAATGTCTCTTATATTTGCAAAAAACCCTGAATAGATATTCGCCTTGAAAACGTAGTTTAAAAATTCATAGTTTTAAATCGTCGGAACATGATCAAGTTAGTTACTTTATTATTATTAAGGTTGCTAAAATATTTTTTGGCTTCTTTTTGCATCATAGACTAGTAATATACACATAGAATTTTACAAATAATGCAAATGCATCTCACTGAGAACTGTTTTAAATCATATATTTATCAAATTCAATATTATTATCAAATGCATAATTATACTTTCCTTTTAGGACAAGGATCATACTACCATATTTTGTAGGACATTTACTTTTTCGGTCAGTCAGAACACAACGGAATCACCGGTTTCATTTCCTACAGTTATTAATGATTTTGGCGAGGCCATAAAACCGACATGTTTAGCGTGTAGGACTGGGAAATATTCCTTTTACTTATAGGACAAAGATGCCAGATCGATAACTATAAAAATTACCAAGCAATAGAGAAAATTAGGCTGATATTAATAAATATTTGGTTCACGTTAAATTGAAATGTTTAGAGCGGGGGACGCTGCGGCCATACTTTTGATGTGTAGTGCCAAATTTCAACTTATTGGACTTCTATAAGTGGTGAAAATTACGTTGAAAGTTTCCGTTACAAAGATCGATCTAAAAAAGCGTATTAATAAGCGTCCCAGTCTATAAACAATGTAGAAACCTGGTTTGAAATGGAAAAATCTATTGCTAGAACAGCAAAAAAAACCGCACCCTCAGTATCAGGTGATTATTACTAACGAAATTGTCACGTCTCCCATCTTCAAACACAAAAGTATCACAAAGTATAGAAAACAGCTTGCATATACAGGATACCGGTTGATCATATTGTAGATATCTATTTCACTCTGTGAGGAAAAATGTCTTTACAGACTGCTAGTAATTTTGGAAATTGCCCTACTACACTTTGTTCCTCATACGATTTGATATACTTATCTCTCAAGAATCTTTCCGAAATTACATAACTCTGCAATTGGATATTATGAAATCTAAAACTGCTTTATTTGATTAGAATTATAATATCGGAATATATGGAATCTAATAAAGGATGAACCAAGGGAAATTTGAGGAAGCTCGATTGTTCTCCTTCCGAATGAGTAAATTTGTAATGAACTAGACGGCGTAAGAACAATATTGCCTTTGTATGGGTAATGTCTTGAATGGTATCCTTTTTGTCAATATGTAATGCTGTTAGAATGTTCGCCATCTCTTGAAATTTGAATCTGATATGGTTCGAGGAGAATCTTACAAAGTACGAGTGCTATAAACACCCGAATTTGATCGAACTGTGATCGTAAATGAAGTTGTTAAAAAGTGAGATTAATATATATTAGATTTATTATTATGCTAGTTAATTATATAGGTATAACAAATTTTAACTTTATGTAATGATATAAAAAGAGAAATTTCTCAACATTTAGTAGTTCGGAATGATTTCTTTGTTGATTATAGATTTATTGTTTTAATGTTTTAATAATTTTATTTTGGTGTTTAATGAAGAATGTTATTGAAAATTGAGATTGAAAAGTTTGTGTTAATTTATTTAAATGAGCCAAAAATAACATTTGAATGCTTAGAGTTTGCATCTAAATTCTTTTCAAGAAAAATAAAAGTTTCAATTTAGTAAAATTTAAAGAAAAGAGTTTTGGAATAAAAACAATGCAAAAGTGTTTGAATAAGTGTAATAAAAAGAGAAGCAGAGAAGTTATAAGGAAGATAAAAATGTAAGTATCAATTTAAAACTTGGAACCTGTTGAACCACCTTGAGGTAAGAGTATCAATGCTATAAAATAAACCCTGAGAATACTAAAGTATAATGTATACAATTATATAGAAAACCCTGAGAGAATAAATTAATCAATGAAGTATGAATATAAAGTTTTATAAAAATATTATTATGCAAAAAGAAGTAAGTAAGTAAAATATACTAATATAAATAAATAATAAATCGAAAACAAATTGGCTAGCTAAAGTGTGGCGCAAAATTAATATAAACAAATAAACCCAAAACAATATATGCTTTTTAACAACTTCATTTACGATCACAGTTCGATCATATATATATATATATATATATATATATATATATATGAGAATAGATGATAACGGCTGAATTAATATAAACATGAATTAATTGGTAAACAGCCAGTTCACTAGAGGGCGTTAAAATAAAATTTCTTTATTACTTTTGAAAAGCTTTCAGAATACGTCAGTTCAACTAAAATTACTAAAAAATGACACTTAGAATTACAAATGTAAATTTTAAATATAAACTTATGAAATACAGGTTCTTATTAAGACTACCATTACCAGAGAAATTAATGCCATACCAATACAAACTCGTCTTGTTAGTTAAATTGCACCCTTGCTGTTTTAATAGAATTCTTGTAGATATTTCATGATGACTGACATTAGACTGTTTTGAAGTAATTTGTGAGTAATATGATTCGCGAGAAATCTGACTGAAACAAAATCATAAATAGTCATATGAATTAGATTTCAACTAATGCCAGACCTCTCAGAATATTTTCAAACGAGAGAATTAAGCTATTATAAGAGATTGGTCATGACAGATCAATTTTATGAATTTGATATGACCTTTTTTGAAATGTATGTTGTTGTCAACAACATAAATAAATTGTAACTTTGTTAGTCTGAAGCTGGTAGACAATGAAACTCGTTCCTCGAAGTTTCCTTGAACTTCCATCGTGGTTGATTTCACGTTTCAATAGCTTTGTATCTGCTAACTTCATCAGGTGAATGATAGGAAATGCAGATTATCTGTCGTATTTATACCCTTAACCGTCATGAGTCGCCGGTCATGGTCATTGAGTCTTATCCGGTCCAATCAGAGTCGGCGTACCTGGCGGTTGGTTGTCGGTGATGCGTAGCGGCGAGGCCGCATAAGAGCTCGCTAAATGTTTTTATTTGAACGCTGGGCTCGCTAATTATATTTTCTTTTAAGATTATACATGCTGTCTCTATGAATTTTCGTTGTACCAGTGCTCTCCTTGTGAATTACCCTGCCTGGTCCAGTTGATATTATGGTGTTCGTTCCATGCGTGATTAGCTAGCCAGACTTCGTTGCCTCTGCATATATATATATATATATATATATACATGTGGGACGCATACTTTGGGGACAGCTTTTTTTATTGATTTTCTCTGCATACATAGGTCATATAAGAGGTAAATATTCTAAAGAAAAACTAATTTTGCTTATGTATACTTAATTTATGGCCAATATTTAGAATAATGCATATTTTAGACTTTTTATATCTTACGTATAGTTTAAGGACGGTCCTGATATTATGCGCTACATATATGAAGTGAAAATTTTCTGGACAGTCCTCAATCTATGCGTTAAATATTTAGGTCATTCATATATATTCAGTATATATTGGGGACCAAAAATTTATATCATAGGCATGCTTTGGGGACACATGAATTGTTTGTTGCATATCGTAAAAATTTATTGCTGAAGCACCTACTTTATATTTTACACGCTCTTGCAAGAAATTAAAAGTGGGTATGGTAATTTCATAATTCTTAAATTTGTTTATTTAATGTCCCTTTGTTCTTTTCTCAAGGACAAAAATATCATTACCTCAGGTCAACTTTAAAATCAAATGTAAATTATTAATTCAAATATTTTCCAATGAACTTTTATCCATTGGCAATAGTCGATGGCTGCATTGTTACTAATCTTTATATATAATGAGAATGTTTGTCTGTACGTTCTTTATAAATCCTAAACGGCTGGACCGATTTTGATGAATTTTTTGTCTATGTTTGGGTGAGTCCCTGGATGGTTTAGATTTACAATTGGACCCGATAGGTGACACTAAGATCGGGTTCTAACTACTCTTAAACGGCTGGAACGATTTTAATGATTTTTTTTGTGTATGTTTGAGTGGGTTCCTGGATGGTTTAGATTCAAATTGGATCCGATAGGTGGCACTAAGATCGGGTTCAAACTCTTAAATGGCTGGACGGATTTTGATGAAATTTTTTGTGAATATTTGGCTGGGTCCTTCGATGTTTTAGATTTACAACTGGACCCGATAGGTGGCACTAAGCTCGGGTTCTAGCTGCTCCTAAACAGCTGGACGAATTTTAATGTTTTTTTTGTGTATGTTTGTATAAGTACATGGATGATTTAGATTCCAATTGGAACCGATATGGGCACTAAAATCGGTTTTAACTCCTCCTAAACGACTGGACGGATTTTAATGGAATTTTTTGTGTATGTTTAGATGGGTCTATGGACGTTTTAGATTCACAATTGAACCCGGTAGGTGACACTAAGATCGGCTTCTAAGTGCTCCTAAGTAGCTGGATGGATTTTAATGAATTTTTTGTGTATGTTTGGGTGGGTCTTTGTAAGATTTAAATTCACAATTGAACCCGGCAGCTGCCTTTAAGATCGGGTTATAACTCATCCTAAACGGCTGGAACGATTCTAATACATTTTTTTGTGGATGTTTAGGTGGCTCCCTGAATAGTTTACATTCACAATTAGACTCGGTTGGTAGTACAAAGATCGGGTTCTAACTGATTCTAAACGTCTGGATAGATTTTAATGATTTTTTTGTGTATGGTTGGGAGTGTCTTTGGATGGTTTAGGTTCACAATTAAATCCGGTGGGTGGCACTAAGATGGGGTTCTAACTCCTCCTAAACGGCTGGACGGATTTTAATGGAATTTTTTGTGTATGGTTAGATGGGTCTTTGGGCAGTTTAGATTCACAATTGACCCGGTAGGTGGTACCAAGATCGGGATTTAACTCCTCCTAAACGGCTGGAACCATTTTAATGATTTGTTTTGTGTATGTTTGGGTGGTCTTTGGATGGTTTAGGTTCACAATTAAATCCGGTAGGTAGCATTAAGATCGGGTTCTAACTCCTCCCAAACGGCTGGAACGATTTTAATGATTTTTTTTTGTGTATGTTTGGTGAGTCCCTGGATAGTTTAGATTCACAATTGCAACAGTTAGGTCGCACAAAGATCGGGTTTTAACTGCTCATAAACGGCTGGATGGATTTTAATGATTTTTTGTGTATGTTTGGTTGGGTCTTTGGATGACTTAGGTTTACAATTAAATCCGGTAGGTGGCACTAAGATCGGGCTCTAACTCCTCCTAAACGGCTGGACGATTTTTTTTGTGTATATTTGGTTGAGTCCTGGATGGTTTAGATTCACAATTGGACCAGTAGGTCACACAAAGAGGAATTCCTTTGATTTTGACGATTTTCGAGTATATTTCGAGTATATTGAATTCTAATATTTAAAGAACATTTGCTGAACCCGGCCACATTTGGACAGAACAAAAGTTGGGTCAGCTAGTTTATGTATAAAAGTAAAGACAATTTTTGCTCAGCGTTGTCCTCATTAGTTTTAATATAATTTCATCTTGGTATAGGTTACTTGTATACCTACTGGTAAGACAAATATTTATTTCGTCATTGGGTTGATTCAAGTTGACCATGCTAATAAAATAGTAGCAGGGAATTTTAGTGGTTTTCTCAGTAATCACGATCAGTCCTATATCGAAATTGTTACGAAATAGAAACTAATTAAATAATCTTAAATATCCGAAATGTTTTAAAATTTGTTTGTTTTTTAATTTGTAAATTAATAAGTTGCTCGTTCTAGTATGACATAAAGTTACGGCTAATAATAATTAGGTAAGGTTTTTCCAGTAAGGGGTGGTTCATACAATACGTTCTCCTACAGGAAGTGGTGGGAGTATCAGTTAGTGTGACGGGATGTGACAGTGGAGTCTAAGGAAATGTGACGCTCACAATTCATCAAACATTTCAACTTTGATTTTTCTCCCGACCGTTTCATTTTTCCTTTGCTATATATTTTAGTTACATTAGTTTACTACTTGGTATATTTACTTAGGTTTATTTTTCGCCATCGACGTCGGTCCCAATAGGTTCCTCTCTATATTCAATATCATAGAAAATAACTCTTCCATGTGTTGAATAGAGAGCGCAGATATTCAATAACAGATCATCGTAAACTTACAAGACTCTAAACGTCCGATGGTAACATGCAAGTTCTATAATAAATACTGTTATTAGACACATGATTTTTCTGATACAATAAAACCTGGTTAACTCGAATTTCTAAGAAATTGATGATTGTTTCGGTCATTCCTTGGTGAAAATTTATATGATTTTCATAGCCTATGAAAATCAAAAATACAATATCTACATTTTCCGACCATTTATTAAATGAAATCATATTCCACAACTACTTTCGAAATTTTACATCTAGAACAAAAAGTAAAAATTAACCCTGTTAGAATCACTTGAGATCAATAAAAATAAAAATTCACCACATTTTTTAAATGACCAAACTGATACAAATATGTCTTCTTTACTTAATCTTAATATACTTACATAATACAAAATTCCAAATTATATTAATAATATTTGCCTTCACTAATATTATACAGTAACATATTGTGCTTTCTACCTATATACTCATTATTATCTTACAACACTATATAATATACTCAGATGTTTAGTATTTAGTTTAATATTTAATTCTGACGAAGCCTGTCATCAGAGCGAAACAATTGTCAAGAAAATAATAAATTTGAAAATTACCACAGTGGTTAGTGTTTTAATTCTAAGGAAATGCTAAAAATTTCGAATAAATGAGTTGTTAGCGTAGTGAGCATTTAGGGATATACATATACAAACGTTTATACCACTACAATCGTGTCTCATAAGAGAACATATTTAAAGGTTCTATTGTTTTTATTTATTGCATATATTTATTTCATCCGTCACTTAGCAATTAACAAAAGAAACTCTTACATTTCTCAATTTTATGTTAGTCATTAAGTGTACTACTCAGTCTACGTTAGCATTCCTAAGATTTAACAGATTTAAAAAAAGAACATATGTGAGAGGATAGTTCAACCAAAGATTATTTAAAACTAACAAAAAAGTAATTCATTAAAAAGCAACTAAAAAATGTATTCCCAAACGGACAGAAAAGAAAGGTGATTCAGCTCTAGAGCTGCTTATGCAATTGGGCGTTGCAAGCAGAACGGATAGATGAAGATGAAGTAAATAGTTGTCGAAAAGAAAGAAACTATACTGCAGGAGCGATATGTGAGATTGTTCATACAGTGTGGCACAGCCAAATAGAATAAATTCGATAACGAATAAAGGGAGCTTGTATGGAAAAACGCTTGGACACTGCGATTTATATTTTTGAATGCGCATTTTTTCATCAAAAAAAATATATAGGGTGTGTCATGTAACTGGTCAATACCAAATTTTTATTTTAAATGCAAGCCCCTGTATATTTTTATTTTTTGGATTCTCCAGAAAATTCTAGACATAATTCATGTACAATGTCCTACACTTATCTCCAACCGTTTCGGAAATATTAAGTGTTTTCAGATTTATTACAAAAATTAATATTAAGAGAATGAAAAATATTTATTTCTCAAATTCGCTTCATTACACTCAATAATTAATTTCCATTTAGTTCTTGGTATTCACATAGTAAGCAAAAACCATTCCTGCGATTCTTTTACCGATATGAAAATGTTTATTTTCGCCAAAACTCCTTAGCATCTTGTCTGCCTGCATTACAGTGGTGATCAGTGTCAGTGCTATTGCCGTTAACTGTATGTAATAGTATCACAAAATGGTTCACTTACAGAAATGCACAAAATAACAACTCTACAAATGATTATTTATTTATTTAGCTTAATTGTCCAACAGTATAAACCACTAACAGAGCAAGTATATATAAAACTAATAAAAATACACCTTAACTAATTAAATCTATGAAACTAAATAAAAATACGCTGATTAATTAAATCTATCATAATAAACAAAAATAAAAGAAAAAAGACAAAAAAACTCAATTACGTAAATATTTCAGTGTAAGGCGTTCACCGCTGATTCAATCACAGCTTGAACCAGATCTCCAACATGACAAAAATAAATGTCAGAATGCTTGCGAATATTGGTGTAATAGTATCTCATATTGTGCATAGGAGATTTGAGCAAAACGTTTGTTCGAGCCCTAGAGCACAAAAATGTTAAGCAATTTCTGACCTAAGTTCGAGGTACCAGAAAGTTGATTTTGATAAGTAGTGTCGGTGAATCAATATTATTATAAAGTAGGTTGAATAAAAATTTTAAGAAGGCACATACTCTGCGGACATTAAGGCTGACAATGAAATCTGATTTAATCATCTGAGGTCCGTTAAGCTAGCGGGGACACTATAGCGGAATCCAAAATAACCATACCATAATTTTTTACTAATTTGTAACTAATTTTTTACGCCATAAAAATTTTTACTCCGAAACCCACCTGTTATATCTTCCCCGCTAGCTTAACGTTTAAGCTAGCGGAATATTTTATAACTTCAAGAGGAAAACAGCTATCGACTTAATTCCACCGCCATAATTTTTTACTCGTCAAGTACTAGAAGAAAGTTTATAGTGGTTATCGCAAAAACCATCCCCTACCCCTCACCAGCCTTGAAATTTAGTTTCGTTAATATAGTAGGTATTTTATAACGGAATCAAAAATAAAGTATATCATATTTTTTACTACTTTTTGACTAATTTTTTACCGCCATTAAAATTTTTTACTTCTAAACCTACCCCTATTCCACCTACCCTACTACATTAACGTTTACGCCAGCGGAATATTTTATAACTTCAAGAGGAAAACAGCTATCGACCTAATTCCACCGCCATAATTTTTTACTCGTCAAGTACTAGAAGAAGGTTTATAGTGGTTATCGCAAAAACCACCCCTACCCCTCACACCGTTGAAATTTAGTTTCGTTTATCTAGTAGGTACTTTATACCGGAATCAAAATAAAGTATAACATAATTTTTTAAACTTTTGACTATTTTTTTACCTCCATAAATTTTTTTTACTTCTAAACCTACCCCTATACCACCTTAACTTTAAGCCACCGGAATATTTATAACTTCAAGAGGAAAAACAGCTATCGACTTAATTCCACCGCCATAATTTTTACTCGTCCAATACTAGAAGAAAGCTTATAGTGATTATCGCAAAAACCACCCCTATGCTCACCACCCTTGAAATTTAGTTTCGTTAATCTAGTAGGTACTTTATAACGGAATCAAAATTAAGTATATCATAATTTTTTACTACTTTTGACTAATTTTTTACCGCCATTAAAATTTTTTACTTCTAAACCTACCCCTATTCCACCTACCCTACTACATTAACGTTTACGCCACCGGAATATTTTATAACTTCAAGAGGAAAACAGCTATCGACCTAGTTCCACCGCCATAATTTTTTACTCGTTAAGTACTAGAAGAAAATTCTTCTTTTGAAAATATACTCAAAATGTTGAAGAATTTTATTGAAAACATAAAAAACATTGATAGTTTACACAGCGTCCTTAGTTAATAACAAAAAGCATTAATAATAATGGTGGAATTTTCCAAAATTCAACTTAATTTGAATTAGTGAAAACTTTGTCATCGATTTTTATTTTAATTTTTTGTTTGAGTTAAATCATAAATATGTAATGTTTTAGTTGTTGACTTTGGTATATTTAATAAAACAATACTTTTATTTGTTTATTTTTTTAGGGAAATTTTAAGAACATTATTACGGCATTTTGTTTCAAAGCAACTAATGAAAACACATTTTTTTTGATTTACATTTTCGAAAGAAGTCTTTATTTAAGTTAAATAATGACATTGGTATTCTGCAACTGTAAAATTATATAATCCCAAAAATCCATATAAACAAATATCTGAAATTTTATTTTTTTATGCTATTCTAACAATAAATGAAATCTAAAATTAAATTAATATTTTTACTTTATTGAACAGCAAAATAATATGAATTTAATTAGGACTCTCAGTTGAGTTTAATTAATGCAAAGTTTGGTGTTTTTTTCATTGAATGTAGTTTTTGATACACTTATTTTTATAGAAATTTCCAGTACCTACTCGACTTATAAATCAAACCTTGGATGGTGTTATCTAAATTATACTATAGTTTGTTAATTTTTTATTCAATAAACTGTTTGGTCGATTTTTGTAAATTTATTCTAGGATATCCGTTTAAGTGAAAGTCTTAACTGTGAATATTTAAAATATCTTTTAACTTATTGTACATTAAAAATTGTTTAATGGTTGTTAATTTAGGGGATGTATTGAAAACATTAAATTGTCTGAAAAAAAAAATCAGATTCAAATGAGTTAACAAATTTGTTTTTGAGAATTGCTTCACCGATATTTCGGGAAAGACGATTACTAGTATAGACAGCCTGGGCAAACGGTGTAGTTTAAAAAGCCTGAGAATCTATTTTGTTGCGTCGTATTTCCCTGTTTTGATTTATTTGACTTAAATAAGTTCTATCATTTTTAGCAATGTCACAACAAATATGTGTATTTGTGCGAATTGTTTTCACAATTCTTAAGTATTAAAGAAATAAAGCAAAATATTATTCGAAGCCACGGGCGTACACAATTTTTAGTTCAGGGGGGAGCGAATCAGGAAAAAAAATTGTCCTAGAGGAGGGGCAAATCATGAAGAAAAATGACCTAGAGAGAGGTGCAAATCAGAACAAATTTTGGCCTAGGAGGGGCAAGTCAGCAAATTTATAGCAAATTTTGTAGGCTCACGGCAGATTTTTCGACACGTCCATGTTCGAAGCTAAATATACAATTCATCAGTATTTGTCGATTAGCTATCGAACGTCAGAAATTTGTGAAAATTTAAACAATCTTTCATTTCATGATATACATTTGTTGTATGAGTGAGGACGAAAATTATGATAACATACAAGGTGGGCTATATATAAATCACTGATTTCGCCTTTTTTATTATTATTTGTGCATTATGTGTTTTATATCAATATGTCTCCTGACTGATATTTATTGATCAAAAATTGATGGAACACTCTTTTTGTCCCTAATAAGAAAGAGAAGAAATCGTATGATCATAAGAAGTGCATCTACGCTTGGTGATCTGCAGACCACGTAGACGGTGAAAAATCCTTTATATTTATAAATCCGTACGTCCGAAGGTTTACATTACAGACAAAACACATCTTAAATTTAATGGCTACTACCACTTTTTGTTTTGAGATTGGTCTAGTCCAAACTATTGGTATGTTTTAATCTGCAAATTATCTAGGATTCGAAATATTCTTTATCTTGTTGAGACATATCGAGAATTTGAAAAAATCGAAATAATTTGCTTCTTGAGAAATTGCTTAAGATCTAGATTTCAGTACATAAAAATTATTGACATTTTCTAACGAGAACGAGTTTGTTAGATTACTATACAGTTTGTTTTGAAAAAATTACAAGTATTAAATTAATACATAAATAAAAGTGTGCCTAAAGATTTAGATCTGAAATAATTCTGGCTGGCAGAAAAATTGAAGTTCATTACGGGGAATAAAACTTCGGATATATTATTGTTACAATTTTCTTACAATTTTGTACTTATGACTGTTTTTCAGCTTCAACATAATAAAGATCACAATTCATTGAAGCCCCCCAAATCATCTGAGTGGTATGCTTTCTTAGTGTTTATTGTGTTAAAATCAACCTTCAGTGAGGTCAAGCCCCCCAAACGAGATCAAGCCCCCCTCCCCCTCTAAATGACAATCCTGGATCCGCCCCTGATAATTATATCCCAAAAAAGTATGAAGAGATTTTATTGTTCCTATAACGAAATATTTGTTCCATATTGTGATATAAAATTTCTGCATAATAGAAAATATTATTTAATAATCTTTAAGTGACCTTAACGGCATTAAACTTACGATTTTTTTTTCTATATCAATAGTATCTCAAAAATAGTATTAGAGAAGTATAGTGAGGTGACCATAGAATAATTTAAGCTATAGAATAAGTAGATATTGAGTAGGATAGAAAAACAGATGCTGAGGTATAAAATTAACACATGGACACAGCTAATGAAGAACAATAATATAAAGAATATATAGACTATGGAAAAAGTAATAATAAATGACATACATGATTAAAGTAACTCAACCGGCTTAATCACAACAAACCAGAAAATTGTTGAGATATAAAATTGCAAACCAAATTCTGCAAATAATCAAGCTTAAAAAGCAAGATCAGAAGATAAACGCTCTGTAACGAAAGATAAAAAACAGGTAATGAAAAAAAAAAAGATAACTTCACATCTGTTTGGCATACGTAATAAAACTCTATAAAATATATAAAAATCAGAGATTCCCGCGTTTTTCGTAACAATTTCCAGGGTAAGTTTTATTTAACTTATCCGCTATTTTGGGAATGCACTGCATACCTAATGTAATGTAATGTTTTTATTTCGGGTTCTTGGATTTATTTATAAACACTGTCCAACTCACTCTAGTTTATTTCCACTACTTTAACATCATGTATATTAAAAGAACTATTTACAATTTATCTTAACTATCGGCAGTCGAGTACTGAGTAAATGTTTCCTGAGCTCTCCGTATTTTTATATTTCTTCTGGGAATTCTACAGAACGTCAAAGAGCCGCCGAGACTAGACTAGAATTCTTGGAGAACTCCATCAAAGTAAGCCGGCGACCTCGATGCGCCAGACGAACAATATTTCGGATGAATGCCCCTTCGACAAAGTATGGGAAGAATTCCCGTCACAATAGTAATTCCAAAAAATTAATAGCATTTCTTGATTTTAATTTATTTTATTTGATATCTTCTTTGAGCAAGACAGATGGTTGAAAGGATATGTACGTTAGTAAAACCCCCAATTTACTGCAGGCTAAAATTATTATAACGCTTCAATTAGGTTTGTAGTTAAAGATCTTTAAATTTGAGATGTTGAACAGGAAATTTTGTAGAGGCTTCATAGAAAATTGAATAGTATGATATATAGTAAAAGTAAAAGTTTTATTTTGCGAAATATATTATTCATGTGACTTTTATTAATGTATGAACGGTTATAGCGGTAGAATTGGATCGATAGCTGTTTTTTCACTAAAGTTATAAAATAATATGCCAAGTTTGAAAATTTACTAAGGAAAAATAATGTTGATGTTAACGTAGTTAAATATTGTGAGGTTTTGTTAAAAATGTTATTTTTCTGAATTGAAAAAAAAATGAACGTTTAAAGTACCCCCTAGCACAACAAAACAAGACTTTAACGTTGTGAGGGGTAGAGGGTGGTTTTAGCGAAAACCACTATAAACCTTCTCCAGTAAAAATTATGGCGGTGGAATTAGGTCGATAGCTGCTTAAAGTTATAAAAAATTCCGCTGGCTTAAACGTTAAGGTAGTTGGGTAGGTGGTATAGGGTAGGTTTAGAGTTAAAATATTTTTATGGCGGTAAAAATTAGTTTAAAAGTAGTAAAAAATTATGATATGCTTTATTTTTGATTCCATTATAAAGTACCCGTTAGATTAACGAAACTAATTTCTGAGGGTTGTGAGGAGTAGAGGGTGGTTTTTGCGATAACCACTATAAACCTTTTTCTAGTACTTGACGAGTAAAAAATTCTGGCGGTGGAATTAGGTCGATAGTTGTTTTCCTCTTGAAGTTATAAAATATTCCGCTGGTGTAAACGTTAAGGTGGTGTAGGGGTAGGTTTAGAAGTAAAACATTTTTATGGCGGTAAAAAATTAGTCAAAAAGTAGTAAAAAATTATGATATACTTTATTTTTGATTCGGTATAAAGTACCTACTAGATTAACGAAACTAAATTTCAAGGGTGGTGAGGGGTAGGGGATGGTTTTTGCGATAACCACTATAAACCTGCTTCTAGTACTTGACGAGTATAAAATTATGGCGGTGGGATTAAGTCGATAGCTGTTTTCCTCTTGAGTTATAAAATATTCCGCTAGCTTAAACGTTAAGCTAGCGGGGAAGCTATAACGGGGGTGGGTTTCGGAGTAAAAAAAATTTATGGCGGTAAAAAATTAGTAAAAAAAATTATTAAAAAATTATGGTATGGGATATTTTGGATTCCGCTATAGTGTCCCCGCTAGCTTAACGGACCTAATAATCTGCCATATTCAATACCCTATAGCGGACAGATATTGCACGTTTTGAAGTACAGATATTTCCGAAACCTTCTTTGAATTCGCGCAACAAAAACTTTGTGACACTCATAAAAATGATGCCATATTACAAAAATTTTGCAAATTTGCCGTTAGTATCATGAGGAAAAATTAGCAAAATAGAAAAGTAGTTTCGCGAGCTTGGTCATGTAAGATAGATAAAAAAGTAGCTGCCAATGCTGTAAGTGATAATATGAAATTGGATATTATGATTGAGTTTCAAGAAATCCACATAATTCTGGTCGAAAAGGAGCCCCACTGTTCAACCTTAGCCACACATCAACTTTTGAAGTATTAAAGGAAAGCAAAATGCATCCCTATAAAATGATGCGGACTCCAGATCACTGTGAGCAAATGGCAAAGGTTAGATTTACACTTCACGGACAGGTTAATCGTCAAAATTGCCACTATTGGTCTAAGGGGAATCCTCACTGGATGACAGAGAAACATACGCAATATCCTGAACAAGTTAATGTTTGGGCAGGAATTGTTGGAAATCATATCATTTTCATTCATGACAACTCGAATGGAGATAAATACTTAGAATTTCTCCAAAATAATGTCGTGCCAACTTTGGCAAACTTATATCCTGACCCTGTACACCCAGAAGTTCCTGCCAATACAATATATTTTCAGCAAGATGCAGCACCGCTCCATTACGAAATATATGGCCGGCAGTACCTGAACTAAATTTTTCCAAATAGGTGGATTGGGAGGCGCGGATCGATAGAAAGGTCAGCACGATCTCCTGATTTGACGCCATTGAATTACTTTTTGTGGGGATATGTCAAAAATACTGTATACAAAACTAAACCCCTCAACGTATATGATTACATTGTACTAGAATTATGTCATCATTGCATGAAAAATAAGAAAGTTGGTATTGTCACATGACACACCCTATATATTTTTTATTGTTGTAGAAAGTGCGCATTTAAAAATAAAAATCGGCGTGTTCAAGCGTTTTTCCCAACACGCCCTAATTTATTCTTTATCGAATTTATTCCATTTGGCTGTTCCACACTGTATATTTAAATTTTATAACTGAGATAATAGATATTTTTTCAAATAATAGATAAATATAACTATTGGAGTAATATTAGTAGCGATGTATGCGGAATGCGATGTATTTTAGATTGTTATCGAATTTTTTTTTAATGTTTATTTTTCGATACAAATCGAAGCAATTTTTAAGATGAATAGAAAGATCTTGAAAGATTAATACACTTAAATTATAAGAAATACTAATGTATAGAATATAACAAATTTAATATCGAAATAATTCTATTTAAAACAATATCATATTTCTTATGAAGAAATTTACAGTTGTCGGCTTGCGAGAAAAATCTCAAATAGTTTTTTTTGTTCTCTAACCTTCGTTTATCTATAAGCAACGTTCTAAAATCCTTCCCAGAAAATATGCTTTGTTTCGGTCGCCGAACTAAACGATTATTTTCGAACGTCGGCGTATACGCCAGTAAAAAATATGAATAGTACTTCAATAAACAACCACAACAGAATTTAATATTTTAATCAGTTTTTAATAAAATTCGAAAATATAAACCCTATTTATATGTATTATTTTTTCTTAAATTGATGTTTGAGGATGAATAATGATATCTTTAATGCTGGGTGGCGACAAAAACAGACTACTAAGGTTATGTTAGGCTTCGTATGCCAAACTTATGATTTAACCCCTATGTTTTCAAACGGGAATGTTTATCTTAAGGGTACTATGAGTACACGTTTTTGATTTAAATTTTCTTTAAAATAGCGTTACACTCTTTTAATTTGAGCGGCGCCGTGCCTAAAAATTAAATTTTGATTTAAAGTAAATCAATTGACCAGTGTTACCTGTTATTTTATTGATTGAAAATGTGGGACATTCACCTCGATGCAATAGTTTGAACTGTGTTTTTTTGCACTTGTAAAATCTTCTGGGTACTTTGTTGGCATTCATTATCGATGCGGTTAGTTAATTCTTCTAAGAACTCTGATTTGTATACATTTTTAGATGTTTATGAATAATTAAATCAGAGAAAGATAAATTAGGGTGATTTCGTAGACTACTCGATAGCACCTTTCCCCTATTTTTTGCCGTATAGGTATTGTATAAGGAGGGCAAAATTTTTATTTATATTTTCTGCACATATTGTCACTAACTTCAAGAAAAAAGATTTAACTCACTTGTCAAGTTCAAACAATAGCTCAATATAGTACCATTAGGTAAATCTTGTAATTTCAGTAATTTTGATTTTATGCCTTCCGTGACATCAAAGAATTGAATTGTTATTAGAAATATCCGAGATGCCCAGAGATAAATAATAAGTTTTTTGGTTGGGGCAGTAGATTGGTTGTTAGAAACTATCTATTTTGCGTAACGAGAATGCATATGGCATTTTTTAGTTGTGTGTCCTGTGGTCTTGTTATGATGTTTGATATCTCTCCGACGCCCATGGCCCACAGAAATGCATACCCTGCAAACTGTGCAAAATGCTTAGTTGCCTGTTCTTCGATTGTTAATAAATGGTGTAGTCATCACTAAAATTAAATGTCCTATTTAGTTGAGACATCATTCACAAGACGAAGCAGTCAAAACAGTAAACACTTTACAATGCTCAAATGTCACTGAAAGAAAACGAAATTTTTACTACTCTTGCACACTGGTTGTCTATAAATAACAACTTAATGATTTACATTTTATTTTTTAATATCATAAACCATTTATAAAATCTCGATCTAATCTAATCGAAAGGACCAAGTAGCATAGAAGTAAATATTCCGCTTAAGTAGGTACTTTACTCTAGATAAAGTAATAACTAAGCATATAGGGCCTTTGTGAAGATGTTTCACAACGTAGTCATTCCTATTTAAAGAAATAAGGGGTTAAAATTACAGCCATGGAATTAATAGACAAACTTGTTGTCAGTTCTTCATGCAAAGTCGTAAACCTCTCACCATAAACGTTGTATATATATATCAGTATACCTAGTACTAGAATTTGTTGTTAATAGGGTAACAGAATTTAAATAATTTTTTTATAAAAATAATTGACGTCAGATTGTGAGATTCCATAAAAAATTGGACTCATAGAATTTATTCAGTCCATACTTGATGAGATTTATTATGAGAATTAATTGACACTAATTTCAACTGAAATTTTCATTTATTATATAAATTATAAATTTATTTTATGAAACTTTTCACAGCGTTCAATATCTTCATCGGGAATTGATTATGTACCTCTGAGGTTCCGAAGAGTGCTATCGTTTTGAAACTAATTGATTTTCTATCTCCAATTTTCTATTTTTTTGGAATTCTTCGGAAGTATTCGGAAAATTTAATAAAAAAAAACACTAAAGCACAAGCACTAAGTACTTAAGCAATTTTTGACCCAATTAACTTCGTCATATCTCCTGTAGTTTCCGAGTGGGTGTCGTTTCGAATTACCCTGTATAGTAGGTGGTTTATTTTATGTCGTATTTGCTGTTTTTTTATTTTTTATGTTAAAGCATAATTAGAGTTACTGAGTATGTTGGAGAGCAAATGCAGAACCATAAAGAACTTGTACGTCTCCTCGTAGAATCCCTTGTCGAATATATAGTTAGTTCCTTTGTCTGTAAAGTTTCTAATTCAGACCTTATGCTAATATTTTTTATGACGCAGCTATGATTTCGCAACTTTTGTTTGTGGAGTTCTAAAACAGTTACCGCACCTACATAAACAACGGCAAGGCATTCAGTAAGATTTGGACTTATGTTAGTTTATTTGCAATAATGTCATTAAATTTCTTTAAAATATTGTTTATCTGTCTATTAATTTTCAGTAGCCGTTACTTGGTACTTGATAGAGGTTTTTGCCTGCTAAAGTTTAATGAAGTTTACCTCTAAACACGTTTCTTCTTGATCTATTATACTGGTGCTCATGATTTCGTCATTTTTATTATGTGATGTTTCATTGAGATCTGGCTCTGGTTGACTCATTCCCACTACAATTTCAACTTCTCTTCTTCTCGTATTTATCGTTCATTACTATTGTTTATGAATAACTGTCGCCTCTGATCTAAGGTATTCTAATATTACTTGTTTCTTAATTGTGGAAATTTTTCGGGCATTACCTTATAGAGTTCCATATTATACGGTCTGTGGGCCGTTTCCATTTTATTCAACTTCCGCGGTTTCTTACCTGTAGGTGTGTCTTGGGTGGGTCGAACAGTGCGTTCGGCAGACCTTTCAGAGTTGGCTTTTTTTGCATTGTTATCAATTCGTTGTTTCCTTGCAGGTTGTGTAGTAGGTCCAATCCGTGATACAATACAATATACTTTTCCTAATTTCGTCTGACATGATCTGTATAAACTGGTCTTAAAGTTCTGAGGACAACTTTTATTTGCTTCGAACTCCACAGTAGTATTACTAAGATATTACAAACTTTTTACCCTAATCGCAATACCTTTTGGTGATAGGTTGAAAAATGTTGTTTCTGTTATAAACCAAGAGCTCCACAGGTTTTCCAGTAGCATTAGTATTATAAATGATCCTTTTAATTTATCATATTTAAACATATTCCCATTTACACCAACTCATGTGTTATTCCTAATTTCCCAATATTTCAAATGTGCTGTCATGAATTTTGTGCTTATTGTGCAACAAATCATAGCGACCGAATTCCATTAATATAGAATGATGCCGCCCTTCCAAGACAGAATACAATAAATTGATACATTAATTTCTTGCGAACGTTTTTTATGCAGCTAAAAGCTGGGTTGATAAAAAAATAGACTGCAATATCTACATTAAACATTGGTAACTCATAATATAATATTACACTCTGCGTATGATGTATATATTTTCTCCACAGAAAAGTAAACATTTCGGTCCTCTTCACCAGTTCTGTTATATTCATTTCTTATTCTGCAAATCAGAGTTTTCACGTCACTGATATTTACGTCACAGGGTCACATCAGAAATGGCGACTCGTAAGTATGGGAGAAAAAGCATATAGAAACCTGTACTAGAGTTTTGGACACACTGTATTATCTGGGCTGTATAAACTACTATTTCCATGCTTTTGGAAGCTCACTGAACTTGAGTGTCCTGGAGAGTGCAAACGCCCCACCGCCCACACCTTTGGGCCTGCTCTTTAGTCACTAAATAGTTTGTTAGTGTACTAAATACTAAATAGAAAAAAATATCTTCAGACATTTCTCACTCATTCATGCAACATGTTAAGAAGTAAGTTGACTAAAATGGTCCTGAAATATAGGGATATCCGTGATGCAAATCATTTAAAATATTTTGTGGCATTTTATAGAGAAAAAAATGGTAAAATATGACGTAACTATTTCATAAAGTACTAAAGGGAAAGATATTATTACAGAATTAATATCTGAAATACTTCTTTATTGTGAATATACCCATATTTCCAAAAGATGAATGTTGACGTTTTTCTATCCCCACCCACCCCCATGTAAGAAACTGTAAGACACAACTTCATATTCATATTATTAAGGACCACAAAAATGTCAAATTTTTGAGGCATTAATTTTAATAACAAGTGGTAGATTTGGATTTCTTCTACTTTACACGCATCTTTCACTCCACTCTTCTAAACAATATATCTGAAAAATATAAGCAATACATATTTTTGAAGGAAATTATCTATCTTCAA
Source organism: Octodonta nipae (assembly GCA_034190945.1). Classification (NCBI taxonomy): domain Eukaryota; kingdom Metazoa; phylum Arthropoda; class Insecta; order Coleoptera; family Chrysomelidae; genus Octodonta; species Octodonta nipae. Next base: position 60,058,006 of record CM067218.1, read on the forward strand.
AAAAGATTTGAATGCAAAATTTTCCTCAAAATATTTCCGCATAAGTATTGATCCTTTTTACAATTTAATTGTTCACCTTTGGAATCTTGTAACATATAAACCAATCTGTGTCTAAGGGGGAACCAAATATATTTTTAAGAGATACTAGCTGCTCTACAATAAAGATCTCATTATTATTTTTCGTTAAATTTACTCTTTCAAAAGTTATTCGACTTCCAGAGTTTTCTTAGATAAGTTAGTACATATTTAAAACTGAAATACTTTTCTGTATGTTAGAATTGTTTAAGATAATATTCCTTAATTAGTTTTTTCGTTACTGCAAGTAAATGTTCTGAGTTAAGTAAAACTGTTAGATTATTATACAGTATGTTTCTAAAATAGGATTCCAAACTTATGTTGTGTATTGAACTCATTCAAATAAGCCAAAAAGTCCCTATTAAAATGTGCCCTAAAACGCACCCTTAGGAATTTATATGCACTTAAAAGGCCCAAACAAAAACTATTTGTTTTCCAGTCACCACTTTTACTAATAAAAGACTGCAAAGCTCAATTGACAGTTAATTAATAACTAGAATGGTTAAGAGTTGTGGCAACGTCAGTATTTTATTTGTCATAGTAAATAGATTTTTGTAATGTATGGCCTAATTAATAACTTAGAAAGCACAGTAATTTTCAAGCTCAATGTACTTGAAAACCATTGGAAATATCGATTTGGACAAACATAATATTTTTTAGATAAAATTGTTAAGATTTTATAAATCTGTAGAAAAAAATGGTAAAAAAATTGAAATGAAAAAATACGGGCTGAGAACACTAAATAGGACGCTTATGATTTACATAGGGAGTAGTTATTTATTATATATTTATTATATTATTACATAATCTCCACAGAGGTCATCGGAGTTACCTGTTCGTGGTTTTGGCATAATACCTAAAAACTAATAATATATAAACCTATCCTATCGAAAATATATACTTAACATAAAGGAAAATATCTAAAAATACATAAAATAAAAAAGAACTTAAAAGAAAAAATAAATAAATAAAACATAATTTTTCTAAAACATAATTTTTCAGGGAGTTTCTATAACAGTTATTATCTTTATTAATGATCCACTTTTTTTTAACTTATTTTTTATTGCAGTTACATTACTTAACGCTTTTAGTTCATTTGGAAGACTGTTGTATACATTTCTTGCTCTTATAAAACTGCGTTTCTTACTGACTGTTTTAGATCTATGCGGGAGAAGAATGCTCTTGTTCTCGTAATACTGTTTGAGTTCAGGAATTTTTCTGTGAGCGTAATGTAGTGATATTTAAAGATTCAAGTGAGAAGAGATTTTTAATAGTCTCTTCTGGTGGCTTTGCAGACGTTTTGTAGCGTTGAAGTAAGCTTCCCCCAGGCAATGATTCCATAGTTGATCATGCTGTGGAAAAGTGCGTAATACAAATTCATCAATGTGTCCTTTTTCATTATCTTGGAGAGATTATAGAATACAGAACAAACAAACGTAAGAAGTTATGTGAGACCCATTCATTTTTCGTATTTATGTTAGATCGTTTTATCAATAACAAAAAAAAAAACAGATTTGTTTGATCCCTTTGAAAGGCATATAACTTCCTAAGGGTGCGTTTTAGGGCACATGTTAATAGGGACTCTTGGCTTATTTTAATGAGTTCTATGCACAGCAGAATTTCGGGATCTTATTTTAGAAACACCCTATATAATTAATTAAATATTGTCAATGTTATAACTATATAATATTTGAAAAAGCTTATCAAGTAGATTGTAAATTTTTCTATAGACCTTGATAATATCTAATGGGCAAATAATATAAAAAAAATCTTATGTAAAATCCTTTTCAAAAACCCAACTACCTCCATTATAACATTTCGTAAGATAGTAGCAGACACCCAGGCACCCTCAAATATCTTAGTTAATTTGTGGATGTTCCATTGACTTATTTCAAACCAAGCATGAAATATTTTATGACATGTGAATGTTTTCTTGGTTTTTATTTCAAATTAAAGTTCAAACTCTGAAGTAGTGTGTGGTAAACAGACGAGGATTTAATTAATAAGAATTTACCTATTTATTATATTTTAATACCACAAATGTGAGTATTGTTACTTTCTGAACCTTTAAACTGCTTGAGAAGTGAAAATATTAAGTAATTCCTAATGTTTAGATAAAAATAATGTCGTTTTCAATTTACGACAATTCCAGGGAACCTATTTCTCAGCAATGTTTGTCGACGCGACGGCAGCGTAGTATAAAAACCTTTCTTAAAAATTCCGTCCGGTGATACAAGAACTGTTTTATATTTTGTTGTCTAGTCAATACCTACGTATATATGTAATTTATCAGGTTGATAACGAATGGTGGAAGCCGCTTTGTGATATTCGATCATTATAATGAATGAAATTAAATATTTTGTAATAATATCGCGTCTCTATTAATAAACAGTGACTAATTTCGACATTAGACATGTCATTTTCAAACAAAATATAAATTAATAAGGTAAAAAAACATGGTGCATTTCTGGATAAAGAATATATAGTGTGTGACAGGAAACTGGCTATTTGAAAAAGTCAAATATGTTCCTGTTTACATCTTACATCTAATTGATCATTAAGGAGTTTTTTCTTTAGCATTAAATAATAGGTTTGATAAATTAATTTGGTTTAAAAGTAACTCTAATATTTTGTCTAGATCAAAATTCTAGATATTCTCTCTTAGAGTTCCGAAATGCATAAGTGATCCTAATGTTACTGGTTGTTCAGAGTATTTAATAAGGAGGTAAATTAATTAATTGACAAATTGTTGTTTTCCTAACATAAGATGATTAGTTATTTTTCGTTTATATCCGTTATTATATATAACCTCTCGACCTAATAACCTTAAGATCAATTTCTAAATCATTTTTTTACAATGGTAATGTAATTTTTTTTATTACTGGATTTATATTAGTATTTTTCTGGATATTGACTTATATCATATATATTTGTGACATGAAAAGATACTAGAATTCATTTTTAAGAGATTGTATGTTCAGTATTAACGTGGACAGTTCTAATGAATTTTTCATTGAATGAGGAGCTTTTAAACGATTTGAACTCTGAATTCAATTAAAGAATTGGGAATGATCTTTGTAGCATTAAAATGTATTTACCACGCTACTAAAATTTATTTATAAGATGTTTATTAATGAAATGAGAACCAAAGCTGTCAAAAATATAAAAAAGTCACGTTTTAAACTTTGTATATTATCAAGTAGTATACAATTTCTGATAGTTGCATTCAAGTGATATATTAAATATTTCTCCTAATAGTGGACTGATACACACCGAGTCGGGGTAGGATTAACTACTATAAAATATATATCATTTTACAGAGTTGGGATAAAATTGTCTGTTTTTCAACTCTTATTTGTTTATAACTATTTCCACAACTTTATGAGATGGCGCAAATGGATATATTTATTATACATATTATTTACAACCTACAAAAAACGGGTGTATTCCCCGTCTTGCATGAAATTTCTGTTCTCTTATTGAAACCTTTCTGCAAATCAGAGTAGTATATCTTCACCTCATTGGTATTCACGTAACTATATGGTTATTTATTTATCAGTGTACTAAAGTGACCAAATTTGAAAAAATATCTTAAGGCATTCCCAACAAATGCAGGAAATATTTCGAGAAGTGAATAAAATGTTACTGAACTTCTTACGATTATGTAAGAATTTCATAAATAGATTTAAAAAATCAAAAATATTTCACATTATTTCATGAACTACTTTAAACGATTTTTTCTCTAACATATTAGTGTTTCTGAAAACATTTTAGAAATATTTCAAACTCTTGAAATAAGTCATGATAAATTACAGAATTAATTCCTATTATAATAGGGACAAACGTTATAAAATATTTCAAATCACTTTTTTTCGAGAATATAGGAATATATAAGGAAAATTTGCATGTTAGCTTGGTTATTATTTCAAGTTTCAAGTTAATGCTCTTTATAAGTACATATTAGATGAACGAGGATTTAAGAATACTAACGGTAGCCCAGTGGTTGACATTCGACCAGAATTCATTAAAATGTTATGTTTGAACTTTGAGGATTATTGACATTTTTTGTAAAAAGGTATATATCTATAAGAAATAAACTCGAAGCACAATTAGAAACGTAGGAGAGACCTTTGCTATCCTCATTACTTCATTTGGATTAAATTTACATAAATAATTGACGCAAATATTTTTAATCTATGTTTATTATTTTAGGCTTATTTTTATATAAATATGTCCTATACATTATCAATAGTCTATGAAACATGCTCGATATAATTATCGCCGAATTTTTCTTCGTAACCTAATAAAAACAAATCAAACGATTTCTTAAATAGATATGACAAACAACGCAATGAAAACTCTAATCTTTAAGATCTTTTCTATTGTCTTCTGATTGATGATTTGTTACAAAACACCTTCGGAATTTTGTGAAAATAATATTATGTTAACGACATTATTATAATCCCAACAAAAATTTACAAAAACTAATTTATAAGAAAATTAGTGTGTAGTTTTCTGAAAAATCAATACTGTTCCACAACACTGACTATTTTTCTATTGAACTATAGGCAACTTCAGACACTGGACAGAAAAAGATGGTCATCACCTGATGATTTGATAGAGCGTTCCCAGTCACTGCCATGTGTAGTCATATGAGAACTAATCTAACATAAATGTTTACTCATTTTTGTAGGTTACCAACTTTAACGCCAGCTTTGTTATTTAAAGAAAAATAACTATAAGTTGACCAATTGTTAGAAAACAGTAACTGGTAGATCATGTACCCAAAAATGAATAGTGTAAAAGAGCGAACCTACCCAAAACTAACTTGTAACGGAAGACGTATTAAATATATTTACACTTAAAATTATTCAGTATATTTTCAATAACAAATTCATTTTAAAATGCTAACATTATATTAAATAAAATTTTTTATTTGAAAATAAAAATTATAGTAGGTAGTCAGAGATTTAGAAATACAGCTACGATTTCAACTCGTAAGAAGAAAATGCAAGAAACTAACTTAAAAGTTAGTATGAATGTGGAGTACTATTACATTATAAATAATTACAATACATAAGTAGATATTGATAAACCTAAAACTATAATATATCTTACGATTTAGTATATTTTCATTAATGTAAGTTAAACACCCATACCTAGTAACTCATGATGATTTCCATTTGGTATAGAACATATAAAAACATAAGACTCACCTATTGTTAATTAATATTAGGTAAATACACTTTTGGACATTTTTTTCAATTAATTGTAATAGAAATCTTGAAAATACATTGACAACTTTTCTGAGTGAATGAAATGTCAAAATTTAAATCAAAATCGCCAGGCCATGAATATCAGGATTGCCATATGAACCCTATTTATCGCGAATCACGATCTGTGCATAGTATCACGATTCTTGTAGTAGTAATTATCAAATTATATGAAACTTAACCGCCAAAAATAGCAAGATAAAATTAACTTTTTACAACCCCCAACCTCTAAAACGTAAAAAACATTCATATTCTGGACTTGTTACACTGCTTGTTACAACTACACTTAGAAAATCTGTCCAGCTGTTTGGATGTTCAAAACGTATATATTCCTAGAATCTGATCTTAGTGCCATCTACCTGATCTAATTGTGAATCTAAACCACTCTAATACATAAAAAATTTCATTAAAATCGGTACAGAAATTTAGGAGTTCAAGAAACCGATTGCTGCGCCACCTACCTGATCCAATTGTGAATATAAGCTATCCAGGGACCAGCACAAACACTCACAAAGTATTTCATCAAAAGCCGTCCAGTCGTTTAGGAACAGTTAAACACAGACCATTTTGTCAAGTCGGAAATGAGCTGATGAGCTTCAAAGTTCAGAACAAATCTTAGTAAATTGTAGCTAAGAACCATCTCGATCACGTTTACTTTCATCTCCAAACACCCCATCAAAATCGGTCCATTCATTTAGGAGCTACGGTGCCACATACAGATACACAGAGACACACCTTCATCTTACAACAACGTATTGCGTCGGGGGTTAAAAAGAATGTAAAAAAGTAAAAAGGTTAGTTAATAAAATATTATGAGACAAATTTTTCAAGTCAAACATAATTCTGATTTTAGTTGATTAACCACATTTACAATGCACTGAAAGTTGCAAACATGCGAGAGCCCAGTAAATCGGGATAATTATGCAATATAATTTTTCGTGGGTTCTATTTCAATAGCATGACTATTTTAGAAAAAATTTAGGGAATGGTCAAAATTTATTAGTTTTACTTTTAATTTAGTTTGTCTTAACATTTGAGACGTATGGTCTCAAATACCTTTACAATTTTCTGTTCAAGCAATCTGGCGGCACTGTTACAGTTATTTGGTTGGCATTGACAGTATGAACGTAAATAATATTTTTTTTATTCTATTTGATTTTATTTAATGAATGAACCAATATTAAAAATAATTTTTAGCACTGAAGGTCGTCGGTAACTACTAAACAAAACAAAAATAAAGAAAATCAGTTGAGGTTCAGAGGTGAAAATGGTACCCAACCGTTTTGTCTTTGCCTATTTATATATAGATATTGTAAACTGTAATTTCTGCAAAAGTCTTGGATCAAGTTGGTGTCGCCCATTTTATATTATTTTCAGTTTTGTGAACGTATCGGAATCTTCTAATAAACTAGTAATGTTAGTACTATATCTTGTAATACGCACTCCTCGTATATTTATTTTGTTGTGTCACCAAATAAGTTGATTTATTCAATGTATATGAAATTATTCAACTCCACGTGAAATTTAACGATAATTCCTTCGCGCAGTTTTTATAAGCAGATAAATGATTAACTATTCTAATTCCAAATGGTTCGGCTAAAGTATGAATATGGAGCCTTTATTTGGAGTCGTTATTTCTCTCAGTGTAGAAAAGAAACGCCACAAACACTGTGAACATATATATAGTGCAGCAGTTTCTATTTTTTTTGTCAAAATAGGTTGCTTGCTTCAAAGGCAAACTAAAAATTTAACAAAATAAACTTTACATACATAGAAGTTCATATTTTTATTATTTTATTCAAAGAGCAGTTGAAATCGGTGTGTTCACATCTGTCAAAAAATTAAAATATCTCTTGAGGGAGTATTAGCCGAACATCCTGCAATGCAATAATGATCCTCGTACAGTTTTCATATGTTAATAAACGCATGCAGCATAAAAACAAAATTAGATAAAAGTGTAATTAATATAACTAAAAATGCAAAATGTGGTTAATAAATTCATTTATTTTTGCTTCATGATAATATATGAAAAGTGTTTTGTCATGGCATCGAATATAAATTGAATGTGAATGAAACCTATTTTGCCGAGTATTAAAAAAATAACAGACCAAATTTCAAAGTCTTCATAAAAAACACCATATGTCGCCACCAGATACCTACCTATATTTCACTAAGTCAATGAATCTCAATCTGCAGAAACCTTCGTTCAAAAATTTGTTTGCTAATCAACAGATACTTTTCATATTGTCGAGCTATTGTATTTATGTTTGATAAATGGCACAGTTACTAAATTGGTTAAATAACAATTAGCGCTCACTATAATACGCATTTACAAAAATAAGAGCTTCTCATTTTGTTATTAAACGATTTATGTTCCCAGATATTAATATCAAATTAAAATATCTTTTTACAACATTTTTAGCAAAAAGAATTCTTCTTACGACGCCCTTCTTTGATGCAGTCCTTCCGCGAATTGATAAATTCGTCTCCAAAAGTACGCCATATGCCTACTTCATGTATTCATTAATTCAATTAATATCTACCTCTGAAACCTATTTCCTACTGAATTCAAAATTTAGTAAGTAACCTTTCCTCATTAGCAAAATGTAATTAAGTAATTCTTCATAAAAACTACATAATGCTAAACACTGAATTCATTTAAATAGCAAGATAATTATTTTTATAGACTTTTACGGCAGTACTTAATTTGAAAAAAAATTACTGAATCATATTTCGTAATTTGTTCTGTTAAATGAATGAGAAACAGATCCATATCAAATATTTAAAACAAATTATACATCTCGATTGACGACTTTTATTTACACCTTCCAAGTACTCAATTTCACGAAATGATTGTCCTGACGACATATCTATTCAAATCTGTTTTTACAGTCCTTCTTGGAGTTAACCTTTCCGTGAACTTCTAAATGCGTTTTATTTCACAATTACCTAATTATAACCGGCCAATACCTCAGCCTGTAAGTATCTACTACCCCAGCTAACTATTACGGCATTGCATTAAAGGATCTTTGAAACTAATTTATAGTATTAACTTAAATCTCATTCATTAAATTTTTGTCTAATTAAACATTTATATAACTTTTAGTACTTAATAATAATAATGGCAAAATTTATGATATATGCTCAAAACTATATTTTTATTTATCTATTATGCAATAAGTTTGTAAATTAATAATCTACTTATTTGTATTAGTTTCAAATTACAAAGACAACAACTGAGAAGTAATACAAATTCCAAGTTCTCAAATTCGCCTTGTACAAACTAAGATTTTTATTTAATGAATATGACATGGTATCGCCATCTGTTATTCCTATTTATATTACATATTAATGTCCTGAAAATATGCATGATATAAATTTATTCAAACTGGTCTCAAAATATGCGTAATATAACAACTTCTGAAATGTCCCCAAAGTATGCGTTAGACATGTAACAGTTTGGGGACCGTCCCCAAAGTATACAAATGTCCCCGAAGTATACAATAATCTAAAATTTTGTCCTCAAACTATGCGTCCCACATGTATATATATATATATATATGTTATATGCAAAATATATCAGCACTTAGTTCACACAGTCGAGAAGTCAACGGAATTTAAAGCGTACGTGACTTCTCAGGGATATCAAATTTCATCTTGAATTATATGCAAACAACTTCCCGGAAACCTACACGAGTCCGTTTACCCAGTAAAAACGCTGACTTGCATCAGCACTTTTGTTAATGTTATAAAAGCAACTGGAAACGTTCTCATGTTGTCATTCAAATAATATCGCTTTTAGTTCTAAGTCATTCAAATAATATCATTTATAGCATTAAGTTATTCAAGTACTTTAACTATTTTAATTGTTCACTTTTAATATTGTATGTTTCTAAATAAATAATTTTTTTTAAAAAGTGAATTGAATCAAAGTGAATATAAAATTGGCGCAGTCAGTAGGATTGTCCAACACAGTTAGAACACGTGAATACTAACTGACTGTGGAGATTTCTAAATCATTGTGGACAAAACCTACTTGAAAAGGACAACAACTACCAAGTACTAGCAAGGGAACACGCAACCAGGCTAACCAGTGCTAAGTGACGCGGAGAACAGTCCGATGCGAGGAATAATAATGTAAGAATCACATAAAGTAACTATTTTTTATTTTGAATGACCACCAGTTCTTTCATTTATATAATATTTTATTCCTCATAACCTTACATTCCTAAATAATATTGAAACTATATATTTTACATAATCATATTATTTTATTACTTTGACTTACATATTTCGAAGTATTTGAAACATTATTTCAAGTTTATTATTAATCTACCATTTATACATTCCTATTTCAAATTTGTTATTACCCTATTAAACATTGCTCGATATTGGATTTTGATAAACTAGATATTTACCATTTACATTTAAAACCTCAACATTTAATTTTTATTTATTGTGCGAATCTATACAATTATAAAAATGGCCACTACTAGACAAGCAGCTACACCAACCGTAGAGCCATATAAGTTATCTGAAATATTTGCCATAATTCCCGAATATGATGGTAATCCGATATTTTTGAATACTTTCATATGCTCCTGTAATACTGCTTACAGCATGGCAACGGATAATCAGCAAGTATTGCTAATTCTCCATATAAAAAATAAGTTACGCGGTAGAGCGGCTGAGTTAATTAATTCGCGAAACCCTAGTCAACTAGCCAAAATTCAAACCCTCCTAGAAAACCATTTTGGAGATCCTCGGGATCTCTCGGCTCTCATACAGGACTTGCAACGAATGCGGCAAACTCCTAATGAATCCCCTCTCACGTTCTCTGCTAGACTCCAGACGCATCAAGCGAAAATGCTAGCAGCTATAAACAAACAAAATTTAACTATCAAAGAAAAACAAGCACAGATTGACTTAATAGAGTCAATGGCTCTTAATAGCCTCCTCACGGGTTTAGAGCCCAAAATTGGTCAACTCGTTCGCGCTAGTGACCCGTGCAGTATTCTCACTGCCATTTCCAGAATTAAACGAGAACTACAACTATCACATTTAGAAACCCAGAAATTTTCAGGTAATAGAAGTTTCCAACAACCCCCTCGTAAACCAAATAACGGTCCACCTCCAAAACAATGCTCTTTTTGTAAACGCATGGGCCATTTAAGCAACGAATGCTTATTGAGAATGAGACAATTTCAACACAACCCGAATTCTAATCAGAACTATTCGAATTACCGCCCTCATTTTTCCAATCAACCTGCTAATTAATCTACAAATGTTAATCCCAGTCAACAATTTTCACAGCAACAATTTCGTCCATCTACCAGTAGACAACCCCAAATGTCTGGCAATTACAGACCGAACCCGAGTTTCTTTAAACATCAACAACGCCAACAACCAAAGACTCATCACTTGAACAATCTGCAATTCGGACCATATCACAATGACTATAACTACTCTCAAAACGAAAATCATTACACCTCTTTACCCGATGAGTACGGAAACGTACAAGGTTATCACCCTAATGATTTCGAACAAAACAATGAACCAGAATATTTCAATACTGAACAGTTATACGAATTTTATTCTGACGAACCTGATTCTTCTCAAGTAAATTTTCATTTGACCCCCACTCAGTCAGAACCCCCAGACCAAGAAATTTCAGAAATTCAAACCCAAATTCAGACAATGAATCTGGACGACTTCAGCCCCAATGTCAACTTCCCATAACAGAACTTTCTGTAAGACCCCTTCTTTCCGTCAACTCAAAGAATCTTTATTATATTACTGACTCTTCAAACACCTATGAACTTCTTATCAATACGGGTGCAGGACTTTCAATTTTTAAACCTGAAACCTGCCAACGCTTCAAACAACGATTTCCCGAAAACGTAGTCATCCAAGGAATCACCGATCAGAAAATCTTAATCAACGAATCCACCCTTGTACCTTTCAATGTCGCCGACCCACACAAGGTATATATTTGCAACATCGACATTGAATTCGACGGATTACTGGTTTCAGATTTCCTTGAACACTATAACTGCGTTATAGACTTTAACAGCAAACAACTTGTCACTAATTTTAAAACTTTACCTCTCTACAAAGTTACGGATGATACTGTCATGCGTACTCAGAACCCCTCAACTTTCAATAACTGCATCCCGGTTAATACAATCTGTTTAGAACCCCGAACAGAACAAATATGTAAATTAAAATGTAACCTCACTAATACTGATGCTTTCCTATCATCGGCCGAAATAGAAAAAGTTTATCTTCCCCGTGCCCTTGTTAAAATTAATGAAAAAGGCGAATTCCTTACTTCAGTTTTAAATGCAAATGCTATCCCCAAGACTGTTAATTTCGACAATTTGGAACTCGAACCGATAAACAATTTTTCCGTAAACATTCTTTCTGAAAATTACTCTCAAAACTTAACCCAGCCTGATAGACAAACTACAATTATGGAACAACTTCGGTTAGAACATCTGAACGAGGAGGAAGCCGAACTTATTTCTCAACTTTGCCTCGAATATTCTGACATATTCTATTTAGAAGGTGACCAACTGACCTTTACAAACGAGATCAAACATTCGATAGACACTAATAACGCAAAACCCTCTTTCACAAAGTCATATCGGTACCCCCAAATAAACAAACAAGAGGTAAAAAGTCAGATATCAAAGATGCTTGACCAAGGCATTATACGTCCGTCTAATTCGCCATGGTCATCCCCGGTTTGGGTAGTTCCCAAAAAACTAGACGCATCTGGTACCCAAAAATGGCGTGTCGTCGTCGATTATCGTAAATTAAATGAACTTACTGTTGACGACAAATATCCCCTACCGAACATTTCGGATTTACTTGACCAACTTGGCAAATGCCAATACTTCACCACCCTCGACTTAGCTTCCGGGTTTCACCAAATCGAAATCGATACTAAAGACATCCAAAAAACAGCATTCACAGTTGATAATGGCCATTTCGAATTTGTTAGAATGCCCTTCGGTCTTAAAAACGCTCCATCCACCTTCCAAAGGGTAATGGATAATATTCTTTTAGGTGTTCAAAACGAGAGATGTTTAGTCTATATGGACGACATTATCGTTTATTCTCCGACTATACATGAGCACATAGCCCGACTTTCTGAAGTTTTCAAACGATTGCGAAAAGCCAATCTAAAAATCGAACCCGACAAATGCGAGTTTCTTCGCAAAGAGGTCGCGTATCTTGGCCACCTTATAACTCCCGAAGGCGTGAAGCCTAACCCCTCAAAGTAGATTGTATCTTAAATTTTCCCTAACCAAAAAACCCAAAAGACATCAAGTCCTTCTTAGGGTTAGCTGGTTATTACAGGCGATTCATCCCCAATTTCGCCAAGATTTCAAAACCTTTGACAAGATTACTTCAAAAAGACACACCTTTCCAGTTTGATTCAGAATGTGTCAAATCTTTTGACGAATTAAAAAGAGCCCTTACTTCTACTCCCATACTCATATACCCTAATTTTGAAGAGCCATTTATTCTTACAACCGACGCCAGTTCATTTGCTATCGGCGCAGTGCTCTCTCAAGGCCCCGTAGGTAAAGATTTACCCGTAGCCTATGCCTCCAGAACTCTCTGCAATGCTGAAACTAAGTATTCAACCATAGAACGAGAACTCCTTGCAATAGTGTGGGCGGTTTAAACACTTTCGTCCGATAATTTTTGGCCGTAAGTTTTTACTTCTGACCGATCACCGCCCGTTAACTTGGCTGTTTTCTATAAAGGACCCTGGAAGTAGACTTGCAAGATGGCGCCTTAAGCTCGAGGAGTACGACTATCAAATAATTTACAAACCCGGCAAAGTAAATAAAAACGCCGACGCGCTCTCTCGCATTAAAGTTAACAACTTTAATGAATACATATCATTTCAAGCAATCAATCATCTAACACCATTTACAGTACTCCCAACAAACGAAACTGACGATGACTCACAAGAACCCCAGACGAGAAGTCCTATTAATCTCCAACAAATCTCCGAAGAATTTAAAACTTTTGTCGAGCGATATCAAACCGTCTCTCTCATAGATTACGACAAAATTCAATTTTCTAATTGCCAACTCCTAGACCGAGGACTCATGAAAAATTTTCACCATGACATCATCGAAGACATTTTTGAGGAAAATGCTGATTTCCGTACCTCTAGAGTAAATGTCTTTGCAAGCAAAAGTGTCAGAAAAAGACGCTATTACATCGTCCCTCTCCCTTCTGACCCAGAAATAGTCAACGAGATTCTTTTCGCATCTCTGTATAATAGTAGAGATGTGTTTACTGAAAATGAAGTATTCTGTGTTGAGAATAACATTGAACTGCCCATTTTGGAAATGCTTTCGTTTATCTTTTCCGAAATCGATATCAAATGGAAAGTTTGCCAAAATATCGTCCAAACGGTTGAGAAAGACCAAATACCCATCATCCTCGACCAATTCCATAACCGCAAAAATAATATACACCGAGGTATCAATGAAACTATCCGCAGAATAAAAGAAAAATACAATTGGCAAGGACTGACTAAGGACGTTGACAATTTTATCAAAAACTGTCAATCTTGCCAGAGAGCAAAAGTTTACCGGAAAAATCTCGACAGCCCACTTGTCATTACTGAAACCCCACGGACACCCTTTGAACGCGTCAACATCGATATTCTAGAAGTCCCGACAAAAAACTACGCATTAACTATCCGGGACGAACTAACAAAATTCTCTCAGGCCTACCCCATAACCGACAAATCCGCAAAAACCGTTGTTAGTACCTTACTACTCTATTTCCAACACTTCGGTACTCCATTACGGATACATTGTGATTATAGCAGGGAATTCGACAACACACTAATGAGAGACTTGTGTAAGCTATTTGACATCAAACTATCTTATTCTAGTGTGGGACATCCCCAGTCAAATGGTTCATTAGAACGATTCCACTCGACCTTATTAGAGATGATTAGAATCCATAAACTAGAAAATCCTGACGAACACCCTTTTAACATCCTCCCTTATGCAATCATTGCCTATAACAATTCTGTAAACAAAACTCATGGATTCACCCCTTACGAACTTGTTTATGGACATACTTCGAGTAGGACTCCAGAAACTCTCTACAACCAACAAGCCCTGATAACTAAGTACATCAGAGATCTCAATAATCGTATCTCTCACTATTATAAAATTGCTCGCGAAAGAACGAAAATCCAAAAACATAAAGCGAAAGTCAGATTTGATGAACACGTTTCTGATAATCTCCCTAACTATCAAATAGGCGATAAAGTCTATATTAAAGAATCCCAGATCAAAGACAAACTCCAAAATAAATTCAATGGTCCTTTCGAAATCCTGGAGATCCACAGAAACTCCGCAACAGTACTAAACCCTAAAACTAACCAAAAATCAAAAGTAAATTTCGACCGAATGAAACCGTTCTCAGAAAGTTAATTTCTGTTTCAGGTTTTGCCTGCTGTTTGGGTCAGCAGTACCCCAATTTCAAATACAACCAATAAACAATACTTTAGGTATCTACTTCCATAACGAAGCAGAAATAACTGTATCCAATGATAAATGGACACTTTTAGTACACAGAAACATATCTACACTAGAACAAGTATTTACAACAAATAACAGAATATTACAAACCCTTGTAAAAACTGTTAACTTCAATTCTTTTGCTATGAACTACTTTCGCGCAGACGTACAAACCCACATTAACCTTCTCAATCAAATTTCTAACTCAATCAAACAAAAATTTACTGACATTCACATGGACACTAAAAGACACAAACGAGGTATACTTGATGGGGCAGGTACCCTTTTTAAGGCAATCACCGGCAATTTAGACGCCGCCGACGGAAAATACTCTACCGAAAGCATAAATCGCTTAAATCAAGGCCAACTTCAAATTGAGAACTTACAAAAAAAACCAAATAAGTGTCACCACATCCGTAATTAAAAACTTCAACGAAACTATCCAAAATCTTAGAATTGACGAGAAACTTTTTAACGATAACATGATAAAGCTGGAAAACACTATCGGAAAAATTAATGATAAGGTCGCCTACGTCGAATCAAAACTCACACTACTTGAAATGTGTGAAAAACTTATGGAGAATTATCTCTACTTAGAAGATAATTTAAATGATGTTTTAAATTCTATCACATTCGCGCGTCTGAAAATAATTCACTCTTCAATTTTAACACCAGAACATCTTATTACCTCATTACAGGAAGTATCGCAAAATTTAGTCAAAAGTAACCTTCCATTGGCTGTAAAGTACTCGAGCATCGCACAATATCTGGAAATCATTGAACTAGAGGCATTTCAAACATATACCGATCTTATATTTGTGTTAAGAATCCCTTTAGTCGAACAACATCCTTACACAGTCTTTCATTTATATCCTATCCCTATATACGATGAAAGAACAGGTTTACATCATATGCTATCCTTCACTCAAAAATATCTTGCAAGGAATGATGATTCTTTAATGTTTATTCCGATCAAAGACTTAAGTGCGTGTAAACCGTTATCCACTCGTAAGAAACTGTGTTCTGAACTTTACGCATATCCTATTGACACAAACGCGTTATGTGAAGCTCAACTTCTAAAGAATGTCCAGAAGGTACCCGACAACTGTAAAAGCTCACTAATATTCACTCAAGGATACAACGTTCAAAAACTAGAACCCAATACATGGCTCATAATTACTTCTGAACCCATAAGTGTTACAGTGAATTGCGCTCAAACAAACCCAAAAACTCTTACAATCTCCCTCAACTCCATATTGACTCTTCAATCAGAGTGTAGTGCGTTTATAGGAATTACAAAAGTTCAAGCTGAATCTGGTAAACAAACCGATGTTCTAGAAACCTTCCAACCAGTAACAGTGCCGTTCAACTGTTGCGACGCAGTGCCAGAAAAAATTAAAATTCCTGAACTTCAGCCCCTGAAGCTGAACACGCTTAACGTAGAAGAATTAGACGTAGCAAATCACAAATTGGAACAATATTCCAGAGACCTCGATGGTCTCATAAACCAGCCGTTTGTAACCAAAAATATCTCTTGGTTTACCTATACAACCATAGCTGCTCTCATGATCA
Source organism: Octodonta nipae (assembly GCA_034190945.1). Classification (NCBI taxonomy): domain Eukaryota; kingdom Metazoa; phylum Arthropoda; class Insecta; order Coleoptera; family Chrysomelidae; genus Octodonta; species Octodonta nipae. The sequence continues at coordinate 60,074,492 of CM067218.1, forward strand.
TAGCAGCACTCATCACCTTCCAAGCTGTCAAAAAGAGGATGGTAAAACCTCCAAAGGACTGCAATCCTGACCAGACTTCAGTGCCTCAGCCAAGACTCAAATTCTTCCCCAAGCTTAGGCCTGTTTTGAAAACAGAACAAAGCTTAGAGACGCAAGTTTAGGTATACCCTTTATGTTCTCTAAAAACACCATTTTTAATATTGACTTATATCATTAACCTTTTTATTTTTCTACACATTATTTTTATTCACATTTCCTTTTACTTTATATTTTATTTTGATATGTTTAGGTTAAGCATTTAATTATTACTCGTATTATTTTATTGCTCATTTATTTTAACATATTTTGATTTTATTTTACAAATATCAATTTGATTTTTACCTATTACTTTATTTTATTCACATTTTATACACTTATTACTTATTATTCTTCATACCGTTCAAACATCATTTTATATTATTTTATGTTTCTGTTCCTAAAAGTTGATGTTAAAGCATCAACTTTTGATAAGTAAGGGGAGTTGTTATATGCAAAATATATCAGCACTTAGTTCACACAGTCGAGAAGTTAACGGAATTTACAGCGTACGTGACTTCTCAGGGATATCAAATTTCATCTTGAATTATATGCAAACAACTTCCCGGAAACCTACACGAGTCCGTTTACCCAGTAAAAACGCTGACTTGCATCAGCACTTTTGTTAATGTTATAAAAGCAACTGGAAACGTTCTCGTGTTGTTATTCAAATAATATCGCTTTTAGTTCTAAGTCATTCAAATAATATCATTTATAGCATTAAGTTATTCAAGTACTTTAACTATTTTAATTGTTCACTTTTAATATTGTATGTTTCTAAATAAATAATTTTTTTTAAAAAGTGAATTGAATCAAAGTGAATATAATATATATATATATATATATATATATATATATATATATATATATATATATATATATATGTATATACAGTTATTTGTTATTCCTTGGAATAATGCTCCTCAAGGTGTTGTTGCTTTGAAGATCATTCTGATTCCATAGCTGTGTGCAATTCGTCTAAGTTTCTCAGACAAGCCTTTAGTATACGGTAATAGTAGTGTTGCTATCGTGGTGTCCTCTTCCTTCCTATGTGGTTCGTCCAGCTCTTCAAACGCGTTGGTAATGATGGTTTCCGGATATCCATTCGTCAAAAGGTCTTCTCTAAGTTTTACTTGCTCTTCTTTGAGGGCTTCGAGTGTGCTGCAGATATTTTTGGATCTATGGATTAGTGTTTTGGCGATGCCAGTTTTCGTTGCTGATGTGTGGTTGGAAATGTAGTGAAGGTTTTGAAGGTTTTTCCTGTTTGCGTAGCCTTCCTGTAGACTGTTGTTTGGATTCCGGTCCTAGTTCTTTGACACTTTACATGTAGGAATGATAGGGACGCACTCTCTTCCATCTCTATGGTGAATCTAATGGATGGTTGGGATTGGTTCAGGTCCCCCAGGAATGCCTGCAGTTCTGTCTCTCCATGTTGCCAAATAATGAAGGTGTCATCGACATATCTCAACCATAGCTTAGGCTGCTCCTCGTACCTCCTCAGTGCATGTTCTCCGAATCATTCCATATAGATGTTGGCGATGATTGATGATAACGGAGAACCCATAGGCAATCCATCTTCTTGCATGAAGAACCGGTCCTTCTCCTGAAAGTAGCAGTTCTTGAGGCAACATTCAAGTAAGTCCATATTTGAGTCTATTGGCAACTCTGTTCTCTCCATTAGAGTTGCGTCTTCAGTAAGTTTCTTTCTCACTGTGTTGAGAGATTCATCTAGTGGTACGTTCGTGAAAAGGTTTTCAATGTCGAAACTTACTAAGCGATGTTCTGGCCCAAGTTCCATGGATCCGATGATTTCGACAAAACGCTTTGAGTCCATGACGTACGATGATGTTTTGCCCTCCAAAGGTTGGATGATTGGTAGGAGGAATTTCGTTAGTGCTGCTGTTGCGTAAACTTGTAATCGATCTGAAAGGTACTCCAGCCTTGTGTATTTTGGGTAGTCCATAAAGATGTGGTTGTTTGCTGTGATGTGGCGTCAATTTTCTCATTGTTTCGTGTAGAATGTATTCAGCATGATCTCTGAGAGTGTTGTAAGTTTTCCGTTCTATTTTGGAAGTTGGATCAGTAGGCAGTGGCTTGTATTTTCCCTTCGACAGTACTTCGTCGATTTTCTTGTTGTATTCCGTTCTGTCCATCAGTATGGTGGCATATCCTTTGTCAGCTGGTAGAATGATGATAGATTTGTCGTCCTTAAGTGTTTTTATGATCCTCCTTTCGGATTCATTGATGTTTTGTTTGATGTGTTGTGTTTTATAAATTGTGGTTCTGACTTCCCATCGGAATTCCTCCAGTTGCGTTGTCTCTTTCCTGCCTATTGTTGACTCCACGGAACTGATGATATCTAGTACTGGCATCTTTTTCAGAGCTACAGCGTACTTTAGCCCCTTAGAAAGCAATGTTTCCTCGACTGCTGTGAGAACTCTGGATAACAAGTTTACCACTGTTTTCTTGTTGGTCGTATGCTTCGGCAATTGCTTCCTGGTTAGTTTGTTAAGTTTCTCAGCGTGTACCTTTTGGCCGATTCGTCTGATGTTGTCAAAGTGTTTTTGAGTCGAAGCAAAAATCGGCATGTGGTCCTCCTCGTGTATGCATCTTCTGATTTCTTGAAACCTTTCTTCCGCGTCATGCAGGGTTTGGGATGTCTTCCAACGATGATGGTTGATTTCTGACTTCACTAAAGCATGGCTTGCCGGGTCCGTACCGGGCTTCCAATTTTAGTCTGAAGCTGGTACCCAATGTAACTCGTTCCTCGAAGTTTCCTTGGACTTCCATCGTCTTGAAGTGGTTGAGCTCACAGCGTTTTAATAGCTTTGTATCTGCTATCGTCATCAGGTGAATGATAGGACATTAAGATTCCAACCACCCATCAGAAAGAAAACCGGCGATAGCAAAACACTAATCCATAGAGCCAGAAGCCCTTAAAGAAAAACAAGTAAAACTTACCCAGAAACCATCATTACCAAGGCGTTTGAAGAGCTAGACAAACCAGCTAGGCAACTCTACTATTACCGTATATTAGAGACTTGTCGGAGAAAGTTAGACGAATTCCACACAGCTATGGAATCAGAATGATCTTCAAAAGCAACAACGCCTAGAGGAGCATGATAACAAGAACGAGGCCGGACGCACCAGCAATACCAAATAACTGTATATACAGCATACCTTGTGAATGAGGCAATCTTTACATTAGAGAGACAAAGCGACCGTTGGACACCAGTATTAAGAAACACCGCATAGCTACTCAAGGCCGAGGCAACGAAGTCTCGGCTAGCTAATCACGCATTGACCGAACACCATAATATCAACTGGGACCAGGCCAGGGTAATTCACAAGGAAGTGCACTGGTACAAACGAAAATTCATAGAGACAGCATATATAATCTCAAAGGAAAATCTAATTAGGGAGCCCAGCGTCCAAATTAAAAACATTTGGGAACTCTTCTTCGGCCTCGCCGCTACGCATCACCGACAACCAACCGCCAGGTACGCCGACGCTGATTGGACCGGATAAGACAATAATTTTAACTTCAATATCCAACAAGTTATCCGAATTGTTGGGAGATGTACGCTAATAATCCGCGGTTCGCATCGAGATCTCTTGGAGTATAGTCCTCCCTTACCTGTATAGGTGAGAGATAGGGTACAAATACCCGAAAGAATAAAGTGCTGACTACCAGAGGGGTTTAAAGAATTCCAGCGGATGAGTGAATTTTAGAATTCACGTATCCGAATATATTACATAAAAGAATTCGTAGGGAAAGAGAGGAAGATAAGCGAGAAAATGCTAGGAATACTGGAATTGAGTATCCCTCAGTTAGAGCAACTTATAGTTCAGGTCACTGTGCTTCTCGAGGAGAGGATAGAAGAAAGAAGGAAAGACGAAGAAAGAAAGAGAGAAATGGAACAGACGGGAAGAAAGGAAGAGACGCCAATGGAAGAAACAAGACAGGAAGACAGCGACACGGGCATAGAGCTTCAAGAAGTGTCAAATAACAAAAAAGGCAGGAAAAAGAAGAAGATCGCAAACACCGTAACTAAAACGGACAGCGAAGAGGACTCAAGCAAAAAAGCGAAAAGAGATGAGAAAAAGGACCCTGTCGCATCCACTAGTGGAGAGCGAAAACAGGAGCAGGAAAAGAGAAACAGGATCCCTCCCATAGTAATGAGGGATAAACAAAGATGGACGGAAGTGACGAGGCTTCTGAAAGAGAAAAATGTTACAGTGACGAAGGCGACCAACACTCCAGATGGAATAAAAATTTTTGTAAGTATGGAAGATGAGTTCAGGAAGACAACCAGGATTAAGATTGCGTACGACACGTACGTACTCGAAGAAGAAAGAATGACGTCAATAGTACTCAAAGGAGTACCGGAATACGTAGAGGAGGAATACATCAAGATGAAACTAAGGGAAAAAGGAATAGAAGCAATCAAGACAACGAGGATAATTCGCACCGTTAGAACTCAGAGGGGAACAACAAAGAAGATACCAACGGTGTTGGTTATTGTACAATTGGAGAAAAGTGAAGCAAATAAGAAGATCTTCCAAGTGAGAGAAGTAGGGGGTTGTCGTATCAGAGTTGTGGCCTAGAGACCGAGAACCCAAATAGAGCAAGTTATCGAAGATGACGACTTCAGAATAAGAAACTACACAATATACAGACGAGATAGTCCAAACAGAAGACAAGGCGCAGGAGTACTGATAGCAGTGAGAAACAGAATCAAGCACCAGGAAGTGGAATCGAAGTGGAAATGAAGGACGGTCAACTAATACAACTAATCAACGCCTACAAACAACCAAGAAAGGAGATGACCAGGAATGATGTAAATCTATTTTTCAGAAACCGAAGACACTCGGAGAGGACTTAAATGCGAAGCACACACATTGGAACTCAAGAATAACCACAGCAAGCGGCAGGAAACTACAGGACCACGCAGAAAGTGAGCAGAATGACGTAATCGGACCAGCGGACCCCACCCACTACCCAAGACCAGGAGCATTTCCTGATGTACTACACGTATTCATACTACAAAACACCAACATGGACTACGACATCGAAGCAACTCAGGAATTATTATCAGATCACGACCCGGTGACACTAACAGAGAGCAATCAACTAGGACGGCAACGAAGACCAACTGGGATGGATTCAGGGCAGCACGGACAGAAAGGTCAATGATAACATCAATAATAGGCGGGATCGATGAAGAGGCAAGAGCAATCAGGGAGGAGATCACAGTAGCACACCAAGCAAACACGTCGACGACCCGGAAACCAATCTACACAGGAGACATCCCGGACAACTGAAGGAGAAGATCAGAGAAAGAAACAGGAACAAGGGAAAATACAAGATAAACCTAGATCAGCGGATAAGACAAACAATCAACAGACTGAGCAACGACATAAGAGAAAAATTGAAGGACCACAGAACTGAAAAATGGGACCACCACCTAGAAGGGTTGGAGATCGACAGAGGCACACACTGGCAAATACTAAGAAGAATGAGGAGGAACAAGGACACACAAACTACAACACCACTACAAGAAAGAGACGGACTAAAGTACATGGCAGAGGACAAGGTACAAATATACGCGGACGCAATGGAGGAGTAGTTCAACATAGACGAAGGAGACGAGAGACAATTCGAGGAAGAAATAGAAGAATAAGCCCAACAAATTAGAGCACGACTCTCCAATGAGGATCCAATAAAAGAAGCAACGTTGGAAGAGATAAAGGGCATCCTTAAAAATCTGAAAGTTAGAAAAGCACCAGGATGGGATAAAATATCAAACATGATGTTAAAAGAACTACCATACGAATAAATAGATGAGACTAAAAACACTATATAATAATATTTTGTTTCAGCACAAATACACAGAGGGATGGAAAAAAGCAGTGATAGGGATGATCCCAAAACCAGGAAAGAGCAAGAAACTACCAGGGAACTACAGACCGATCAGCCTGATAATGGACAGGCTCATTTTGAGGAGGATCAAGGAGCAAAAAGAACAGCTTAAAATCATTCCAGGCAAGCAGAGCGGACTCAGAGAGGGACATTCCATAGAAGACCAAGTACTGAGGATGATAGAAGACGCAATGACCAACAAAGAGAACAGAAGGACAACGTGCATCATATACTTCGACGTGGAGTGAGCTTTCGACAAGATATGGCAGAGTGGACTAATAACAGAAATGGAAAGACAGGGTTTCAGCAGGGCGATCAGCAGGATAATACAGGACTACCTAACAGGACGGACATTCAGCTTCAGGATCAACGACACCACATCCACAGAGAGGAGGATACGGAGAGGACCGCCACAGGGATCAAAACTATCACCGACACTGTACAGCATCTACACCAGCGACATACCAAGAGGACCAAGGCACAGAAGGACATAAATCTATGTGGCGACACAGCAAAAGCTGTAACATCAAGGAAAGTGGACCAAGCGTTAAAGTACCTGCTACAATAAATCGAGGGCATGGAGCAATGGGCTAAGAAATGGAAAATCAAAATCAACGAGGGAAAAACGCAAGCAATACCCATAGGACGGAGGATGAAGCTGGACCAACCAACCACGAGATTACATAACTGTAGGAGCAAATCAGATAGAACGGAGCCAAGACGTCAAATGGCTGGGCATACACATAGACAGGAAACTTACGTGTGAGAACCATATAAGAGAAACAGTGAAGAAAGCCAAAGCCAGGATCAGCCAACTCAACCTGATGATAGGAAGAGGAAGCAGACTATAACTGAGGACCAAGAGGAACATCTATGAAGCGTCAGTGAAGACAGGCATCACATTTGGAGCCGGCATCTGGGGGAAAAGCAACTCACATCAGGAAATTAGAGGCAGTACAAAACAACGCATTAAGGAAGATGACGGACGCACCATGCTACCTGAAGAACAACCAACTAAGAAGAAGACTAAATAAGATAGGACATATTAGGGAATAGAACAATATCTTAGGGAATAGAACAAATATCTTAGGGAAATAAAATATCTTAGGTAATTAAATATCTTAGGGAATTAGTATTATATAATTTTAGGGAAAATGTAGGGAATTATTTGTATTAGAAGGTAGGAGTAAGAAAATTTTGTAAAATTTTTACGCTGAAAATAAAGGTATGGTTTGGAAAAATTTGAAAGAGCGAACTTCAGAAATTTATGTGACCCTCCTGCGACTTTGTTATAAGATAGTGTGTTCGCCAAAAATGAGACCAAACAATTTTGTTGATTGATCTCATTAGAATAATAATCTGGGCCAGAATTTTAGAAAAAAATACATTTTGTGTTAAAGCTTGTAATCAGAAGATTATAAAAACATTACAGCATTACACACAAATGTTATAAATTAGTTTTTACCTTAAATAATATTTATTTTAACTTTTATTCGAAGGCCTTGGCATGTTAGATGTGTGAGACATATAAAATGGTTTTTGATTTTCCATAATATTTTCGAAAGTAAGTTCCAGCTGTGGCGAAACAACTTTCAGCAGTGCGAAAAGGTATTCATCAGTCAATCGGTTTCTGAGTTTTTCTGCAGTTTCATGCTAAAAAAAGTGTATTCGCACACATAAGACGAGGCAAACATCGCCATAATTTTCTGGGCGTGAGCAATCTATTATTCTACTAAGTAAAATCCTCTTTAAACTTCTCGACCGTCAAAATTTAATTGTAGCGGGCCATGTACTATCCATGTTGATAAACCCTCGGGGGGCCTAATTAAATACTTTCGCGGGCCGAAGTTGGCCCGCGGGCCGTACTTTGCCCATCACTGGTCTAGACGTTTCTACAATATAGAATTTATTACATTCACAAGGACTTTTATAAATGCAATTTTGAGTTGTGTTTTTGGTTTTGTTTTTAATGTTATTGATTTTAGTGTATTTCTTGTTTTAAATGATGTTTTATTATTATATCTATTTCCCACTCTTTTAGTCTGGGTAAAAAATGTACTTTCTACCAAGCTTTACCCAGAAATATTTATAATTAACGAGTTAAACACAATCGAATACCAAACAATCTCTAACAACCAACAGCAAACTTCACTAAGGAAAACTGACTCCTAAGACAATCACATTAATAAAATAACTATACCATACATACAGGGTCTCTCAGAAAGACTAAAAAGAGTGGGAAACAGATAATATTAAAACATCATTGTGTGAGAAATTTGAAGCTCACTTCCAATACTCCGTGTGCTACGATATGGGTTGATGTCGATAAGGTCTAGTATTTGATCCTCAGCAGCTAAGATACGATTATGTCGTTGTGGTCCGCGATTGTTTATTTGTGGTATTACACTACCTGTTTCCAGAAGCCTCTGCGAAACAGCTACGAATGTCCTAGCATTGGGCAGGCGTCTGTTTGGAAACCTTTCCTTGTATAACATTCTTGCTATTCTGCAATTACGTCTGCTTTCCCCATAAATTAAGAGCATGTTATGTCTTTCCCTAATTGTATAGTCGGCCATTATTTATCACAAATAAATACTGTCGCACTATTCTTAATTTTCGATCTTACATACTAATCACAACCGATTTTATTTATTTAAAAAATATATTAAATGGAAAGCAAACCACGAAGTCTACATCAAATAGATATCATTCAAATCACTTTACCGTTTATCTATTCTTATTTACAAGAATCGAAATCGCAAAAAACAATCGTAACTCTCAGTCGTCGTTAAAGTAAAAAATGTAGTAAATAAGTTGGTCTTTATGCCACGTTGCCATATCTATTCGGAGAAACTTACACTAAATTATAAAAACATATTTCGAGTTTAAAAAATCAATTTTCATTTTTTATGTGGCTATTAAAGATGTATAAGCTATTAAGTATTTACATATTTAGATTTACCGACATTTTGAAATCGAAATTATTGTATTATTCACTGTAGCAAGGGCTACATAAAATCTAACTTTATGTGTTTTTTTTGGCAAAACTATAGTTTATTTTGGAAAATGTTATAAAGCTTTTTGATTTGTTTTTGCCTGAAGTATTGTTCTTCAAAATCTTTGCACTCAAACCGTTTACACCCTATATATATATATATATATATATATATATATATATATATATATATATATATATAGTGATGGGAAAATGTGTGGAACCAAGTAAATATATCTGGAATTATTAGAGATATCAAAATGAAATTTGGAAAGTGGAAACTGCAGTAGATTGCCTATTTGTTTCCAATTTTTTTTACAATTTTTAACTTCCTGTATTCCTGAAAGTAATGTCGATTTTAAAATTTGCAATGAAACACCCTTTATAGTATTTTAGTTTCTGATGAAACATTTTATTGCGAATACAAAAATATCGAGTTTGATATTGTTTACTTCAATACCTACCGAGATATTAACAGAAAACTAAGGAAAGGAAAAATTCGATGGTAGCTAAACTCAGATTTCATTTACGCCCGATATAAACAAACCGCTCGGTAAGGATTTGTATTTCTATTGGCCAATCGGTGGCATTATACCGTCACAGCCACCAGCACTGCTTGTTTCATAGTCGAATACACGTGCGTTTGTTTAAATCAGGCGCAAATTAAATCAGAATCAAGTTTAGTAGTCCATGAAATTCATTGCAGAAGTGACGGTAGTTGTCAAAATAAGTTATTAGTTTTTTTTATTTGAACGTAAAAAGATTGTATTGTTTTAATTTGATCGTAAAATGGCCGAATTAAGTGAAAGAGAAAGAATAGAAATATTAATGATGATTCGGTATGAAGAGAGGAAAAGGACGCATCAAGAAGTTTGTGACCTTTTTAACATTGTTCATCCGAATACACAAATATCCTGTTCAGTAGTGACGAAAACTTTGCGAAGGTACGACACAAGTGGAACAGTTAGCAATTTACCAAAAAGTGGACGGTTAAAAAGTGCAAGTAATGAAGGTGTAGCTCAAAATGTTGCTATATCTTTGGAAGAAAATTCTCACTTATCCACTACCGACCTCGCCAATATGCATGGAATTAGCCGTCGTTCAGTAGGAAGGATATTAAGGCTAGAAAAATATCATCCATACAAAATTCGCCTCGTTCAGGAAATCTCCGAACACGATTTCGACAAACGTTTGCAATTTTGTGAAACGATGATGGATATTTGTAACCGTTATAATAATTTTATAAGAAATGTGGTGTTTTCAGACGAGGCTACATTTTGTTTAAATATGGTACGGTTAATCGACATAACTGCCGCTACTGGTCGCAAAGTAATCCCAATTGGGTACAAGAGGCTCATACACAACATCCCCAAAATTGAACGTTTGGGCCGGCATTTATAATAACAGAATCGTGGGACCCTTCTTCCTAGAAGAAACTTTAAACGGAGATAGGTATTTACAGGTAAACGGACAATTACCAAATAATATCTGGTTTCAGCAGGATGAAGCACCACCCCATTACGCTCGCATTGTTCGAGATCATTTAGATAGGACATTTCATCACAGATGGATTGGAAGAAGGGGTACTTATGAATGGCCTGCACGAAGTCCCGACCTTAATCCACTATACTATTTTCTGTGGGGTTACTTAAAGTCTAAGGTTTATGTTGATAGACCAAATAATTTGCAAGAATTAGCTGCAAGAATAACTCAAGACACCCAGAGAATTACACCAGAAGTAATAGCTAATGTTACTAGAGAATTTAAAAACCGACTTGCTTATTGTCAAGAAGTAAACGGTGCTCAGTTTGAACATCTAATACGTTAAGTTTAGTTAAGTTAAGTGTCAATGTTTTGTAAATCACTTAGTCTTAGTTAATAATTATGATTATTTATTTCTTTAATGGATATTAGATTTTTCCTTTCCTTTATTACTTTTCTGTTAATATCTCGGTAGGTATTGAAGTAAACAATATCAAACCCGATATTTTTGTATTCGCAATAAAATGTTTAATCAGAAACTAAAATACTGTACAGGGTGTTTCATTGCTAATTTTAAATCGACATTACTTCCGGTAAAACAGGAAGTTCTAAATTGTAAAAAAATTTGGAAGCAAATAGGCAATCTACTGCAGTATCCACCTTCCAAATTTCAGTTTGATATCTCTAATAATTCCAGAGATATTTGCTTGGTTCCACACATATGCCCATCACTCACTGTATATATATATATATATATATATATATATATATATATATATATCACGCACTTATGCATTTCAGCAAGGTATTCACGTAAAAATTTAAGTACATGATCCTGAAAAGAAAAGTACAGTAATTGTCTTATTTTGTTTTAAATAATTACCAATTGGTAAAGAAAATTTGCAACATTAGATATAAAACAGGCGATATATTTCTGCGCTTTACTGTTGTTAGGAGAAAAGATTTACTCTTATAGCGTATAGAATGTGGTTGACCTAGTCGGGTGCTCTTAGGTACCGACAGGAGAAGCAAAAGAAAGTTGAGCAGTATTCATCCCAATTAAACATCAGTCGCGGGGATAGTAAAAAAAGGAACTAGAAGGTTCGAATGGGGCAAAAAATGTTTATCTGGACGCTGTGCGAACAAAGGTAGAACGACCAGAAAACTTGACGTACGCTATATAAGGCGATATTAATTTCAGTATTTAGTTAGTAGAGCTTACCTATTGTTATTATTTCGATGTTATTGTATTAGAATCAGCTGTTGAAAATATTTGATGTTTACGTGTGAATAGAAGTTCTAGAAAGTGGAGTGAATATCAGTTTTAAATATTAATTACATTTGAACCCAAGGAGTATATTGCAATTTGGTGATGAGAAGTGAAGTATTAAGTAAATAAAAAATCACAAATGGTCACAATTCATATTATGGAAAAAGAACAAATGGACGAGACTACAAAAAAATATTCAAACAGGTTACGGATGGATTAGACGAAAACATAGCTCAGATCCTGGACAAACGTGACAAGAAGGAGAAACAACATCAGAAGAATCTTTTGATGAAAAACGTAAAATAGAATTAGAAAATCTTGTCACTGCCATGGAAGAAAAACAACAAAATCTTGTTTCTACGATGAAAAGCGAACAACAAAATTTAATGGAAGGATTGTTCTCGAAATTTGAAGAAAAACAAGGCCAAACTGAAGAAAAAAGACAACTGCAATTTGGACAATTAATGCAAATAGTATCGCAAGTTAATGAAACAGTTAATGAAAGAATGCAAATTATGGAATCAGACATAAAAGAAATAAACGACGACATAAAGATCCTACCTAAAAAGTAATGTGGAGACTCCTGAAATCAAAGTAGATGACATTGATTCCATCCAGAGCGAGGTGAAATTTGAAATCAGTTCCATTAAAAACACAGTACAAAGTGAAGGAAGTGAAGTACAAGATAAGATCAGTGCCATCCAAAACAAAGTGGAAACCGAAATTAAACCACCCACATTTGATGGCAGTTCATCTTGGCCCATTTATAACGGCAATTTGAAGCCATGGCTACAGCTAATGGATGGGATAACCAAGAAAAGTCTACCTCTCTTGTAATTTCCTTAAGAGGTCCTGTCTTAGAACTCCTCCAAAGCATTCGATGAACAAGGCAATTTTGACAAGATCATCGCTATCCTGGACAAAAGATACGACAATCAGTCCTTAAGCCAAGTATACCAGGTGCAACTAAGTGGAAAAAAGCAAAAATCTGGAGAGAGCCTTCAAGAATTCGAAGCAGAGGTTAGACGTTTAGTGCACTTGTCATACACGATATGACCTCGAGGCCAATTCAGTCGGGTTCCAAGAGAGGGACAAGGTCTAGATGTACAACCCCCAGAGGAGCAAGGGTATATCCCCAAAGATTACACCATCCTGGGATGGTCCATACGAGGTGGTCAAGAGGATTAATGATGTTGTCTACTCGACTCGCCCTCTACCATGGAGAGTATGTTTCTGATTGGGATCATCAGAATTAAATGAGGGGCAGTGTTATAAAATTTATCTAAGCCGTCCCTGACTGAAGCAACGTAAATTATTATTCATCCCAATTAAACATCAATCGCTGGTATAGTAAAAGAAGGAACTAGAAGGTTCGAATGGGGCAAAAACTGTTTATCTGGACGCTGTGCAAACAAGGGTAGAACGACCAGGAAACTCGACGTACGCTATATAAGGCGATATTAATTTCAGTATTTAATTAGTAGAGCTTACCTATTATTATGATTTCGATGTTATTGTATTAGAATCAACTGTTGAAAATATGTGATGTTTAACGTGTGAATAAAAGCTCTAGAAAGTGAAGTGAATATCAGTTTTTAAAATTAATTACAATTAAACCCACGGAGTTTATTGCACTATAGTGAGAATGATAAGACTCTAAAACGAAAGGGATAGTCATAGTGCATAGTCAACGTGTGACTGTTTGGAGTGTAGGCCATCAAGAGGGACCAACTATCATGGTAAATAGCGAATATTATTCGTATGTTACACTGGTAGATGGCTCATTCTGCTACACCGCTGTGACGACAATAGACATATTTCAAATTCAATTTGAAATAACTTTATCAATGGTAAAGTTATTTAGACGCCGAAATTATGCAATTTGTAAATTTTTAGAATTTAAATCTTCTTAATTTTAAAAAGCGAAATTCACCGGTATAGTAACACCTTTATTGGAATAGCTTTAAAACGCATGCCAGTTTTCTATGAACTCAATTCGTTATTTATTTAGTATATTTGAACTGATCGTATAAGCCCAAAGTTTGTTTGTATTAACCTGTAGGCATTTAGGTAATCTTATAATCAAATTTCAAAATTATCTGCCTGCCTTTGGAATCCGCGTAACTGTCATGAGTGTGTAGGGATTAGAGCTTAGTTTTGTGTTTACCATTAATATATGTTTTCAGATGTTCATTAAAATGATATACTTTAGATAGGAAATATTTATTACCTGAATTTTATACTTTGAGTCCTTTCCAATATCCAAGCCAATATCGAAAAATGGCATTGATTGTGTAAGAATCAGGTCAGAGAATATTTTTGTTATATTGCTTTCTGAATAATTGTTAACTGAAATTTAAAATATATATATATATATAGTGGGAAAGTGATTTAAAAGTTAATAGGTTACAATTATAATATTTATACTGTTAGATGAATTTTGATAATATACACACGATTAAGATTTACTTTACTCAATTGTGTAGAGAACTTGAAAAATGGATTGTAAATGAGGTGTTGTGTAAACTACTGAAGGATATTTTTGTCATGTGATTACAGAGTTTTATGAAGCGCAATACTCATCATTGGACTGTTGAAAAGCCTCACCAAGTGGCAGACAGACCTTTACAGACCAGAGTTGGAAGTAACGTTTGGTGTGGGAACATTAGTAATTTAATTTAACTTACGTTTGTTAATTTTGTACCTATTATAAAATTATGATTTTCTTCAGGAAATCCACTTATGGGACCATTTTTATTTGGATTCAACTTATTTATGTTATTTTGCTACAAACAAGTCATGGCCACCTTCAACAAATTAAGGCCTGACTTTATGAAGTGTGATATTTCCAGGAAAATAAAATTGGTTACGCACTTGTGAAATACCACTGGACCGTCAATTTTACGCTCTTTCACTCTTTCCAAAAATTGAAAAATCCAATATGGCGTCGATAAGAAAAATGAAATTTAAGGCGATTGGCGGGATAACAAAATACGATAGAAACATGCCATACCCGCCATCTTATTCTCCTTAAAAAAGTGTCTGAATAATGTCACATCTTTGCAGCTGTCAAATTAAGGCTTTCAGATTTACAGACCAAAAACGAAATCCGCCACTTTCTGTTTTTGCTGACTATTTTCAAAACCAATTGACTGATCGTAAATCCGAAGTCAGATATCAAATGCACTAAGTTTACTCAAAGACTTTCCCCATTTAATATTTGCTCTAAGTATGTATAATAGGAGCCGAGATCTCTATATAGAGAAGCGAAAGTGGTACACACTGTATACAGGCATACACAATTGAAGATCTCCTCTTTTGTTAAATTTGGTTGTCCAAGGTATGTAGTTAGGATGGTTAGAAGCGATATCGACTTTGTTAACTCTGTTTAAATAATAAATAAAATTACATATTTCTATTATTTGCAATATGTGTACGTTTGATAATTAATCAGTGTTATTTCTTACTTGGGTTAATTCAAAATTCAAATAATTTGTTCATGATAACGATATGTAAAATATTAAAACGAACATGTCAAACAGTTTTTTAATCTTTATTTCTGATTTTTTTTTGAAATGAGTTCTCTTTAGTTTCATTTGTCTTGTGGGATAACTATAAACCGTTTTTATGTTTATATTATTCGCAGTACATCCCAATATTCTCAAGTACATTATTACAATACATAAAAATATACTTACCAAATGTCATCCTTTCATCTAAATTAAATTCCATATCATAATACAGGCAGCTTGTGTAGAAATTTGAAAAAGTTTTCAAGTATCCAGTCGAGGAGCGACGCCGCAACGAGTCAATTAAGTGATTTTTGAGCAAAGAAAATTGTTTTTTAAGAAGTAAATTCTCCTTATTATTCACGCCACTACCACCGCAAACCAATTTATGGAAGTCCTCGCAAGAGCTGGAGTCATGATCCATCATTACCAGCATTTGGGAAGTTGCCCTCTTACAGGAATTTAGGGAGCACTGATTACTCTTGTTGATAGCAAGGCCGCCTGAAGTTAAAAAATAACAGCAATTGATTTTGCGTTGTTGAAAACAAAAAGCTAAAGTGAGAATAAAGTGATTTTATCTTCTACGTTTGTCTCTGAAAAATCCTGACGTTAAATGACAATTATGCACCAAATAGGTTTAACTAAAATTGGATTTTGCTATAACGATTCTGAGGGAATGTATATCGATGCTGGAAAATTAAATAACATGTTTTGCAAACAAATATTTATTAATCTTATCACAAAAAGAAAATATTTGATTTAATATAGAGAATATAATAGCGTGCAAAGTAAAGGTAACCAGATAATTTTGATTTTTTCAAGACTGTGGTTATATTAGTGTGTTTTAGTTAAAGATTACAGTCCTAAAAATGATTTTTTCTCGAAATTAATAATCTGTAATAAAAACAACGTTTTCCGCTATAAACATTTGGTGACAAAAAATATCTTTCTCAGCACATAAATGATTTTGAAAAAAAAGTACAAAAAATTCAGGAAAGCAACTATATACGGTAGTAAAACAGGATTACTACGAAAACATTGTAGAGCAGGTGAGATATCGGGGAGAAGCACTTCAATAGAGATTTTTGTGACATAAAATTTAACAGCAAGCCGCTTACGCGATCACGTAAATAATAATGTATAAACCATAATTGACATAGTTTTAACAGCAAACTGCTAGAAGTAAATTATTTGAGCATTAAAAATCCCAAAAATTTGGACATTTTAGTTTTTGATTTATAGTGACTGAAAAGGGAGCATCTGTTCATAATGCCGTCAATAGAAAATTGCAGAGCTTAAAAAAAACTTCAATTTGAGAGTTTATAAATCTTGATTGCGGCATTTTTGATAAAGAAAAGCTGGAAAACCGTTATAAAGTGTCTGTGAACATATCGTATTAACCACGCTAGTTCCATAGGAATATGCAAAATATATTTTAAAAGCTAATAAAGTGCAGTTCACTTTGTATTTCTTGGATTTTTGTTATAGTGCCGTAAAATGTATTAATAGTGTTTGTGAATTTTGGCTTAAACGACATACCCTAATTCTCCTCAGCTGTCTTGACAGTGACGAATCCAGTCAGTGGAAAAAAGTAATTTGATTAATTAATTACAGTAAAAAGTATACAGGTAACCATTAAATTAATAAATTAATGAAAAAATAGACCTATATGCACAGGTAATAATTATGTAAACAGAAACCTAATAAATAGCTAAGACAAAAACCTATAATAATACAATTTATCATAATTTTTATATCCTGCCCGCAATTTATGAACTTTCAGAACATATTTAGTGTTTACCGATTGGACTACCCTCGTTAACACGGTGGGCTATGCAAAATATCTATCTAAAATATTTAAACTCCAATTCTTCAAAAACTGCTTATTCAATAGTATCCACCGTGATCCTATATAAACTAAAAATCATAAACTATCGTTTCCAGGATGAATAATATTGTAGTGTTAGTTACCAGAAAGTTGTCAATTTTTGAAAAAAATCCACTTGTTATCAGTTTTTCCGAGCTTACGAGGTGAAAAATAAATGAATCAACGCCCATTGTAGTAGGAGAGATAGAGATGTTACATTCCTAAATTACATCACGTTTCTTTTCAGACGTCAGTTGAAGCAATAACCGAGCACAGCTACCCGGAGTAAAAGTGGTAATTATTTTTGTCATGCTCGTGATCGAGCCAACGTTCCAATATTGGCTATATAGCAGATTATCAGGTATTCAGTCAAACTACCGATGGGCGTTTGCCTAGAGGGTGGCGGACAGGGGTAAAGTTGTCAAAAAAGGGGTTAAGCACGTCATTGAGTAAATGGACGCCATTTGCACAAGTTTTCGTTTACACATAGGAAATCATAATGCAAAAGGGCGTCCAGCTAAGTGTTGACGAAGGACCTTAAAATAGGCTAAATTTATCTCACCCCGTTCAAGCTCGTCATCCTGAAAATGGACGCCATTTTTGCTAATCACTTGCTAATATGTAAGAATTCATCATTCAAAAAAGCGAACAGCTACGTGTTGACGAAGGACGTCAAATTTCGGTAATTTTGAAACATCCGGTTAACGCTCACCATCGGGAAAATGAACATCATTTGCACTAATTACTTGTTTATATATAAGAAACCAATACTCAAAAGGTCTTCAGCTTAGTGGTGACGATGGACCTCTAAATGGGGTCAATTAAGCCACAAATTCAGTTATTTACAATCAGTCACAGATACATATTATAAAAGTAGTATATATTCATATATTCTTTTCTTTACTAACGACATTTTAAGCATATCCTACGCTGATGATACTGTTTTATTATTTTGAGGGTAAAATTTAGAATAAAATTTACTTAAAAATGGCATATAAAATAATTATAATCATATAACTTTTCACCAGTACAACAAATATACTAGTTGCACTTGCACTAATAAGCTAGATATTGTTCCTAGTAATAAATAGTTAGGTGTAGAAAAATATTCAAATTTAAAATAGAATACACAGATAATGTTAACAACACCTAAACTAAGAAAATTGTTTTAATTGTTTTACCAAATTGGGCAATTTCTTAATATAGTAGAACTTAAGGATGTGTATTATGCATTAGTTTAATGTATAATTCAATATCGTATAAATAACTGGGGTGCCACTTGCCTAACGATTCTCTCACCATTAAAAACTGCTCAATATAGAATAATAAAAAATATTATATAAAAAGAATTTACGTATCCTACTGCCAGCTTATGTGAAGAATTAAATCTACTGAATCTAAATCCTCTATACATAAAAACTGTACTACTTAATGTAATAAAAACGCCTCTTGTTTTATAAATTATTTCATTTGAAAGAGGCTAAAAAAAACCAATGAACAAAAAAATTGTCCACCTTGCACCTCGATTTCATAATCTATCCTGTAGAAATTAGGTAACTTTTGAATAAAAATAGATACAGGTGGGCTATTAAAAACACTTTTAGAAAAAGAAAAAATCGTGTATAAATTTCCTTTGTTTTTTTTTTTACCGCATTGGAATATGGCTTAGGTTGAAGATGTTTGTTTTTATTTTATATAAATTATTGTTAAAAATTAATTTAGTTAAGTAAAATTATTAATTTCATCTTTTGAACGTTGATTGTTATAATTTTAAGTAGCCTCACTAATAAAATGTTTGATCATATCGTTATAATATTTAATTTTGTATATAAAAAATATTTGGAAATTGTAAATGTTTTATTAAAATTTAGTTCCTTAAATATTTTTATGAAAGCAAAACTCTCTTTTTAAGAATTCAGTTCTACCCAAATATTTTTAATATCAAATTTTAATAACGAAATTGCACTTAAACTTCAATTTTAATTAATTTTCAACAATTTATTGATTGTAATTTAAAATAATTTAAAACGAAGGCAAAAGGTGAAACAGTAAGGTGAGGACATATTAAACTAGTTAATAGTTATTTAAATCTTTAGACAAGGTTTTATTTCATCAATATGATACAAATAGAGAAACATTGCAAAGTTATTATACACAAATGTTTAATTGTAATTCTGTTATTAAAATTTTATATTAAAAATAATTGGCTAGAATTGAATTCTTAAAAATAAAGTTTTGCTCTCATAAGAATTCATATTTATAATACTTAAGGAATTAACTTCTATTAAAATTTTGACAATTTTCAAATAGTATTTTATATAAAATTGTATATTATCATAAATTGATCAATCATTTTATTAGTGAAGCTATTTAAAATTATAATAATAAACGTCCAAAAGATGAAATTATAAATTTTACTGACCTAAGTAATTTAAATTAATGTTTAATTTTTATACGATTTTTTATTTTTTTTAATAGCCAACCTATATTTATTTCTATTCAAAAGTTGCCTAATTTCTACAGGATAGATTCTCAAATCGAGGTCCAAGGTAGTGAATTTTTTTTGTGCATTAGTTTTTTAGCCTCTGTCAACTGAATTAATTAAAAAATAAGAGGCGGTTTTATTACATTAAGTAGAACAGTTTTTATATATAGCGGATTTAGATTCAATAGTTTTAATTCTTCACATAAGCTCGTAGTATAAATTATTTTCTATTAATGGTTTTTAATATTCTATATTGAGCAGTTTTTAATGGTGAGAGAATCGTTGTGCAAGTATGCACTTCAGTTATTTATACGATATTGAATTATACATTAAACTAATGCATAGTACACATTCTTAAGTTCTATTTTATTTGGAAATTGTCTAATTTGGTAAAACAATTAAAACAATTTTCTTAGTTTAGGTCCTGTTAACAGTAAATGTGTATTCCATTTTAAATTAAAATCTTTTGTACACCTAAATATTTATTACTAGGAACAATATCTGGCTTATTAGGGCAAGTCCAACTAGTACCTTTGGTGTACTGGTGGGAACTCAGTGGGAAGTTATATGATTATAATTAGGCAATCCACTAATATTTGTAAACGCAACGCATTTAGTTTTTTTACATTTAAAGTCAAAAGGTTATTAGTCAGTCATTGCTTAAGAAAGCACATTTTATTTGCCATTTTTGACTAAATTTAATTTCAAATTTTACCCTCACAATGAAAAGACAGTATCATCATCGTAGGATATGCTTAAACAGTCGTTAGTAAAGAAAAGAATAATAAGTATATATTACTTTTATAATATTTATCTGTAGCTGATGGTAAATTACTGAATTTGTGACTTAATTGACCCCATTTATAACTCCATCGTCGTCACTAAGCTGATGGCCTTTTGAGTATTGGTTTCTTATATATAAACAAGTAATTAGTGCAAATGGCGTTCATTTTCCCGATGGCGAGCGTTAACCGGATGTTTCAAAATTACTGAAATTTAAGGTCCTTCGTCAACACGTAACTTTCCGCCTTTTTGAATTATGAATTGTCACATATTAACAAGTGATTAGTAAAAATGGCGTTCATTTTCAGGACAACGAGCGTTAACGGGGACAGACAAATTTTTCCCATTTCAAGGTCCTTCGTCAACACTTAGCTGGACGCCCTTTTTGGACTATGATTTCTTAGGTGTAAATGGCGCTCATTTACTCCATGACAAGCTTTACCCCTTTTTTGACATCTTTACCCCTGTCCGCCCCCCTGATGGTCACGCTCTAGGCAGACGCCCATCAGTTATTTGACTGAATACCTGATAATCTTCTACATAGCCAATATTGGAACGTTGAAAAAAAAATACCACAGAAATTTGATTTAATTTAGGAATGCAACTTAATATAATACATTCGTCCATTTTCGCGATGACGAGCAAAAACCGGCTCTATCTCTTAGATTATTAAGATGTATTTCTAATTCTCTAGGACTTTTTTTCATTGACGGCATTACTATACCTTTACTACTTTTTATTGCAGGATTTTATAATTTAAATAATACATTTTTACGAGTTTGCTGTTAAAATCTATAAAGTATTCTCTATAAATTGTTACTACTGATGTGATAGTATAAGGGAATTAATATTGAATTTTATTTCCGAAAATGAGTTCTTTTGCTGGATAGACTGATATATGGTGAATCAGCTGAGATTCGAGTGACTCATATGTAGCGAAGTGTATGTAGCCTAAGAAAATTAGTAGTTAATGTAAGGTGAGAGAATAAAGAATATTCATTTCGGAGTAAATTAGTTGAACCTAACAAAAATTCTTGTCAACTCTGGGCAGATAAGAGGACTTTAAAACCTGAATTTAATTATGGCAACAACAAGGAGTACAAAGTTTCTCATGAACGAGACCAGTAAGACAATTTTGAAGAGTTATCGATAAGCTGGACGAAAAACTAAATAGGATTTTATAGAAACGAGATAAAAAAGTAACAAACATTCGACAAGAATCTAAAGAAAACTTTTGACGAGAACTTATAAGAAACATGAACTATAAAATCTTGTAATCTCTATGGATGCGGAATAACTTTGATTACCACCATAAAAGATTAGCAACACAATTTTAATTTCAAATTGGATGAACAAAGGCAAGATAAACTTGTAACATTTGGATTAAATAGGCAAGATGACATAAAATTTCAACAAGAACAGTTTGAATTACAATGGCGAGATAAATTAAACTTGTAAATAAAACATGACAAACTAATGCAGTTTGTACCACAAGTCATGCAACAGATAACCAGAAAATACACATTGTGGAATCAGATATAAAAGAGCTCTATATATATATATATATATATATATATATATATATATATATATATATATGTTTGAAAACAAGTTGGCACGGACGGAACTATGTGTAGCTCTCTTGATGGTCCGGGTGTTCGTCCGTTAAAAGTTTTGTCCCTATAAAGGAACGGTCGCCTGACGTTTCGCCAAAATCTCACTTGGCATTTTCATAAGGCTTTTCCTCTTCTTCCAACACGAAGGGTGGCTGCAGGTTCGGACCTTTCCGGACTACTTCGTATCCGAGATCGTCGGCTAGGTCGTTCTCCGCTTGGTCTGTTCTCCGTGGCGTCTGAAGTGGAAGTGAGCTCCGATATGTGCGCCACGCTATTTATGCTATCTCCCGAGTCCCCTCCTATTTCTTTCCCCCGCCTCCGATTGTGCTGAGGGGGCGGTGCCATTTGTTTTGATTGGGTGACACCATTGCATTGCCACAAATTGTACCGATGACGTGGTTCTGTTTGTACCGATGGCGGCCGCAGATGTTCGTTAGAAGGGTGGGCGTCCTGATAGTTTTAGCTACGAGTGACGGAATGCAACGTTGTGGTATTGTTGCGCTCTCTTTTAATTTGTTTTTCTTGTCCCGTAAGATGTTCTTCCAGGCTTGATGCAGGTGTAGAATTTCGTTACGGTTATTGATTTCTCCTTCTTTTTCAATTTCTATAGCTTCCCTATTTGTGCTTCTTTTGAAGTTGTTTTCTGTTGCCAGATGCTTAGAGCCCTCAAAGTTGATGCTATGTCCTGTTTGCTGTTGATGTTGGAACAGGGCCGAGGTTGTGGTCTTGTTTCGTATGCCGAGTTTGTGCTCTTCGATTCGGGCTTCGATCCTAAGGTTTGTTTGACCTACATATGCTTGCTCGCATCCGCCGCAAGGTATCTTGTAGACTCCGTGACTCTCTAGTGGACGTTGGTCTTTGGGAGTACCTAGAATGCTTTCTATTGTCTTATGAGGTTTGTAGGGAGTTTTGATTTTGATTTGATGGTGTTGTTGCTGTACCCATTCCTCCTCAAGGTCTGTGAGATGGTGTTTAGTTCCTCTTGTTTGTGTTTGGCGTCTGCAATGCGTCGTGACCTGCATATAAGTGTATTTGCTACTGCTTGTATTTGCGAGGGTTGATGGTGGGATTTAGCATTAAGGTATCTGTCGCTGTGTGTCGACTTTCGATAGACTGTGTGTTCTAGCTTCCCTGTTGTTGTCCTTTTTAAGTAGATGTCCAGAAAAGGAAGGCATCCATCCATCTTCTTCCATCTCCATGGTGAATTGGATCCTTTCGTGTAGAGAGTTTGCCAGGTGTAGGAAATTGCTCAGTTCCGTATCCCCATGAGGCCACACTATCAAGATATCGTCTACGTACCACAACCACAAATCTCACTTGGCATTTTCATAAGGCTTTTCCTCTTCCTCGGACCTTTCCGGACTGCTTTCCTTTTCTGGACATCTACTTAAAAAGGACAACAACAGGGAAGCTAGAACACACAGTCTATCGAAAGCCGACACACACCGACAGATACCTTAATGCTAAATCCCACCATCATCCCTCCCAAATACAAGCAGTAGCAAATACACTTATATGCAGGTCACGACGTATTGCAGACGCCAAACACAAACAAGAGGAACTAAACACCATCTCACAGACCTTGAGGAGGAATGGGTACAGCAAAAACACCATGCGACGAGCCCTGAATCAACAAAAACTACCAAGGCACGAAGAAACCCAACAAGACCCCCCAAAGGCAGCTACCACCCTTCCGTACATACAAGAAGTGACAGATCGGATCGGAAGAATCCTTAGGAAAAGCAACATCAAAACGTCCTACAAACCTCATAAGACGATAAAAAGCATTCTAGGCAATCCCAAAGACCAACGTCCACTAGAGAGTCACGGAATCTACAAGATACCTTGCGGCGGATGCGAGCAAGCATATGTAGGTCAAACAAACCGTAGGATCGAAGCCCGAATCGAAGAGCACAAACTCAGCATACGAAACAAGACCACACAACCTCGGCCCTGTTCCAACATCAAGAGAAAACAGGACATAGAATCAACTTTGAGGGCTCTAAGCATCTGGCAACAGAAAACAACTTCAAATGAAGAACAATTAGGGAAGCTATAGAAATTGAAAAGGAAGGAGAAATCAATAACCGTAACAAAGCTCTACACCTGCATCAAGCCTGGAAGAACATCTTACGGGAAAAGAAAAACAAATTAAAAGAGAGCCCAACAATACCACAACGTTGCATTCCGTCACTCGTAGCTAACTATCAGGACGCCCACCCTTCTAACGAACATCTGCGGCCGCCATCGGTACAAACAGAACCACGTCATCGGTACAATTTGCGACAACGCAATGGTGTCACCCAATCAAAACAAATGACACCGCCCCCTCAACACAATCGGAGGCGGGGGAAAGAAATAGGAGGGGACTCGGGAGATAGCATAAGTAGCGGCGCGCACATATCGGAGCTCACTTCCACTTCAGACGCCACGGAGAGCAGACCAAACGGAGAACGACCTAGCCGACGATCTCGGATACGAAGTAGTCCGGAAAGGTCCTGCAGCCACCCTTCGTGTTGGAAGAAGAGGAAAAGCCTTATGAAAATGCCAAGTGAGATTTTGGCGAAACGTCAGGCAACCGTTCCTTTATAGGGACAAAACTTTCAACGGACGAACACCCGGACCATCAAGAGAGCTATATATATATATATATATATATATATATATATATATATATATACTGGTTTTCTGTTTAAGGGATATTGACTAATTGTATTTGCTTTATATATCTTTTCATTCCATGCTCCTAGCTTTCGGAGATTGTTTTCTCCTTCTTCAGGGTTCTGAACATACGAGGTTTATATTTCATTTCGGTGGAACTTAGTGCACATCTAATTGGGCAACCTAACCTGCCTAGCCTAGCATCGTTTAACAATCAAAACATGTAACATTGAAACCACGGACTTTACAACAATATATATATATATATATATATATATATATATATATATATATATATATATATATATATATATATATATATATATATATAGCTTTTTTGGGATGGGGAAAAAAGCACTGAAAAAAGTGGGAAATATTGGAAGTAAACCATATTGGGTGATTGGAAACTCGTAGGTTCAAAAATCAACACAGCCCACCAATTTCCATTGTAAACTCTACAAATGTTCACTATGTCCGCCTATTTTTTATTTGAAAACAGGAGAGGCATTTTGGCAATTTAAATTTATCAAAATTAGAACACATATTTAACAAGTACAGTACTACTACTCAACTAATGTTTATAACTGTTCATAAACAAAGAAATTAAAAATTTAATATCATGGTACCCTACATAATTATGATAAAATAACTTCCGATCTTTGTGGCTTGTACCTTGGAAATCGTCAAAGTTGGATATTTGTTGAAATGGCATTGATGCCTCATAATATGCTATTTAAGTTTCTATAGCATGAGCAATACCTTATATATTCTTGTTTATGATGGTACTAAAATATTCAATATCATCATACAAACCTGTTTTCTCTTGGTAATTCACATTGTGTTGTATACCAGCATATCTGAAAAAATATATTTTTAATTAAGAACGTATTATTTAAAGTTATGTGTTATTATAAAAAAAATCGAACTTCTCGAATTTGTAATAGCGTGCCGAAATGAGAGTATGCCTTAAATTTTATTTTAGCCGAGGGTGTTTTATCATTTTTATCCTCTGAACCTTTCAAAAAATTACGTGCCTTATGTTTGAAACTACATTAATAATTCATATTGAGATGAAAGTAAAATGGGAATCTTATTGCATTTTATAAAACAGTTTCCATAAGAAAATTTGTGTAATGCTCGGGATAAGTTTTAAGTTGCGTTCGAAATGAAATCAGTACATGGTTGCTATTGATTAAATCAAATTAAGATTGACATTTTTTCACTGTTCTGCGGTGACTTTATGTATTATGTGGGTCCTTTTTAAATCAACGCGTGATAATGGATATTTAATAGTATATTGACTATAGGCAGCATAACTTTAACACCAAAAAATATAATAAATGTTCTATACATTACAAAAAACACAATGTACTAGTGATCCCAGTACCACAATCGGTTGCTGTAAGTAAAATTCTCATCATCGAGTTTTTTATTCACCAGATCATAACCGGATGGGTTATAAAATAACCACATTTTGCACGATATTACAGTTATAATTTTAAAATTAGATCTATCTTTATATGTATGAGAGCGCCAAAATCCTTCCAAAGCAACAAACTTAAAGTAAGCGGAATAAGAAACGTGGGGTAGCAATGGTCTTGAAAAAAGTGTTTAGGGGAGTGGAAACTCTAATATCGGGTAGGAAACAAACACTAATACAGAAACCCGACGAATATCCAAGATGAAATTCAGTTCAAAGAAGAAGAAAAAACTTTCAAGAAATTAATCATCCTAAAAGAAGGAGACAGTAATACGGCCCGAGTAGTAATGCTTCAAATGCCAGAGATGGGGATGGACAAGGCACCTGCTATCAAGATGCCAGTTGCGTCAAATGCTCTGGGCCACACAGGGAATCAGACTGTCCAGTAAAAGAACACCCAGCCAAATGCGCAGAGTGCCAGGAAGTTCATGTAGCCAGCTCCAGGGGATGCAAGAAGGCACCGAGGCCAAAAAAAACCTGCGGGAAAATCACCCGCGGTCACAGGAACTGTGAAACCGAGAACGTCTTATGCTTCCCTGGCCAGCGTAGCGGCTAAGTACCCTCCTTTGCAGCTAGCAGTCGCAAGAAAGCCCACCGCACCACCGATCCATAAACTATCGAAAACGACCAAAGCTAAAAGGACCCCGAACCAGAAGTCGGATGTCAATGGGTGCATTCAGGGAATTATAGCATTAAGCGCTGAAGCGCCACAGCGCTTTGCTTCCGCTGAATGAAAATTTTTGTTTCTAGTGATTTTCACTAGTTATGTTTACTTGTTGGCGACACTTTTGCGTAATATCAACATAGAATTTGACAGCTGATTTAGTTATAAAGTGGTAAAGCGGAGAATTTATATGCTTTACTGCTTTATTAAAGCGCTGCATCGCTACAATTCCCCGAATGCACCCATTGTCGCCAGATGCTAGATTGCAGAATTGGGTAAAGTTATCCAACAGGCTTTACAAAGGCTGAACGAGGTCAACGCACAATTAGTCCATCTTGATGGTAAATAGAGCGAGAGCAGCTTCCATGAAAATAGCTTCGTGGAATATACAATGAGCGAGAATCCGACTACACGAACTGGGTAAATTTATCACCCGAATTAACATAGCGTTTCAACATCAATGGATACACCACTTATAGGAATGTCAGGAATGACAAGGAGGGGAACAGCCCTTCTCGTGAAGACAACAACAATACCACACTACAGAATCCTGACACCGGACAACCTTGCATCGACCGAAGCAACAGGCATTCAGGTGAGTATGACTAACAATCAAAGTTTAGATACCTCCGAACCATGGGTTTTCGTTTGTTGATTTCGAAGTCTACTGCCAGATCGCCAACACATAATCTTCATTGGTGACATGAACTGCAAATCACCACAGTGGAACAGCAGGACCACAAACGGAAACGAGACGTAACAGACATGGGGTCTATCTCACATATACACTACCCTCATGACATAAACAGACGATCCGATGTCCTGGATACTGCAGTGGTCAAAAAGAATCCGTCATATCTTGCTGACGTTCATAGGGTCCAAGAGGGATCAACGGACCACAACCAGGTGATCACGCTTGTAGGGGATCCAGACAAGCACAGAGACGGAGAAGAGCAACGCTTCCAGAAGGTGAATTGGGACCTAATTCGACGGCACACTGTGATCGAGAGTAGGGAAAAGGTCGAAGCGGTGATCCAACTCCTAGAGCATGGAATCAATGCAGCTCTCAAAGCCAGCACTTGTAGCATCCGAAATCACAGAAACAAGAAGTACGCCAACCTTCCAGATGACATCAGGGAGCTATCATCAAAGCAATGCTAATACTTAGATACTACCCGAAGAGTATGCCGACATTACCATGCTACCAAATGCAAATAAGGGCGGTACTTTTTCACAAAACTATCGCACTATTAGTCTACTACTAGCCATGAGTAAAGTAGCAGAAAGGATCTTCGCGAATCGATTCCTAGAGACCATAGATGAACTGAACGTGATTCCACGCCAGCAATTTGGATTCAGACATCGACACGCCACCGAATACCAAGTTCTACGGCTGGTAGAATATGCCTCAGACGGACTTAACCAGAATCTAAGAACAGCCTTCATCTTCCTGGCAAAAGTCTTCGACCCAGTATGGTATGACGGACTATTGGTTAAGATGGCCCAATTAGGATTTCCTAATAACATCATCCAGCTAGTTGACTCCTTTTTGGGACATCGAAGAGCAACAGTACGAGTAATCCACAAGACCAGCCGACGCTATAATTGCCCAGTTCGTAGACGACATCGCCATAGGATGCTAATATTTCGATTCAAGCTAGTTTTGAGGTGGCTGCAGCAAGCCACTGACGATATAGCGGAAAGGTGCCTTTAGCTAACAACGAGGACAAAACTCAAGCTCTTTTCGTCAACGGGAGAAGCCGCACGATCGTTTCGACAGGAAACCTGACCGTCAACGGCAGACAAATTCTACTGAAGAAAGAAGTTAAATACCTTCGAGTCATCATCGACAGGGGGTTGACTTTCACGAGTAAAGTCCAAGAGAAAATAACAAAGTCCGGGCTGCCCGTGTCAGAGTTCTAATAGCCAGAAAAAACAAAGATGATTCTCATCAAGACAGTCATCTTGCTAATGCTGAAGTAACTCCAATAGTATGGGCACATACCAGCAAGGCAGGAGAACCTAAGCCTACGCCTCGCAGTTGACGCACCCTGGTTCGTTGGTAACACGGTGATTTTCAACGATTTACGACAACAACCAGTGCTTGCAGAAATGAAGAGGAGGGCCAGAGAGGCTAATGCCGAACTGGAACAGCACCCAAATCTTCACCTACTACAGCTAATCGACTGTGACCCGAGATTTATTGACAGATACAAACGGCCTAAGAAACAACTCTGCCTAAGCGAAGAAGAATATGAAGAAGAAGCCAAGAGGTAGAAGACAGGTGAGTATAAAATGAAGTACATAATAATCTATTTTTCAGGAGACAAGGGGCCCTAGGGGGAAAACCAACCATACCAAGCAAAGAGAAGACAAAAGAACGCAAGACAACATGCACGCCCACAGAAGGGTAAAATTCGCTAGATATCATAGCCAAAAATGAGTCACGAATCACAAATAAGACAGTTGCTGTACTACCAATAAGGTAAAGCAACGAAAACAATTCAAAGCGAAGCTATTCCAACAAGAAGACAACGATTATGCAGAAGGAAAACTGCATTAGCGTGAGGACCTGAGTTAATTCTGGATAGCAAGGGAGCTGGAAGTGTCCTCAGTAATTTCCTGAAGGACAAATCCAGATTCTGGGCTCGCGCAAAGGATGTGTATGGGTCGTTTAGAGTAGAGTTAAGTTGATTTGAATCGACACATCGCAGGGATCAGCTGAGAAGTATTAGTCATCCTTGTTGAAAAATAAGTATTGGGAATAATTTCGGTTGATTAAAGAAGTTTAAAGTGGGTGAAAAAAAAATTGTAATAAAACCCACTGAGTCTATAATAGTATTACAGGCTTGCATTACGTTTTCCCGATATTGTCTTAAATAAACTGAAATTAACAACGAATAAACGTCAACAATATCCAGAATAATGATATCTCAGAAATTTTTTAGAAAATTTTAAATCTCTTACTGTTTGTAAGTTCAAGATTTTTTCAGCTTTCAATAACTATTTTTTAAATAACTTTTAAACTATTGCAGAAGTGTTTTTCTGATATAAAAAATAACGAACAGTAAACTTTTTATAAATATATAGTTGTTTTTATTTATTTTTGCACTTAAAAATATTAAAACATAAAGAATTATTTCTTTATAGCAAAAACGAGAGGAGGAACAAAATTGTTTTTTCGTTTTTTACATTATAAAACTTTGAAATATTTTCTTCTATGAAGAATCCACATTATGCCGCGAGGAAATCACGTTTATAAAGTATTGGAACAAATATATCCTTTCAACCGACTTCCAAAAAGGAGGAGGTTATCAATTCGTTTTGTACTTCAAATTTGAGAAAAGAATTCTATTGGTAAAGTGATGAAATTTGTGAATGAACACATGCGTGCATGGAAATCGATTTCTCGAAAACTTCTTAGGGATGTGTATAGTTTCTTAACATTTCATTTATTAAGGAAGATCCCTAGGTGATCTTATATACTATACAACTACTTGCAGTTTTGCAGAAAATCGCCAAAAATTCTAATATTGGAATTGTAGGCACTGGAAGTTTTAACTGCGAATTTGAAAATTTTCTATGTACATCTCAAGCATATAGGTAGTAAAGCATAGTATTTTCAGCTCCTTAATGACTACCAAGCTCGTTTTGTTTGTATGCCTATTTAAATGAAATTTTTTCCAATTTGCGAAGAGGGTGCTTTTGGTGTCACATTCTCCCGGCCTAATAGGAAACTCAGTGACAACACATGTCAAACTCTAAACTGCTATTTCATGCGTTTATACACAGGGTGTTTAGTTATAGCAAACAAAATCACAAAGTAAAGTGTTTTATATGATGATTGAAATATAGGACGGAGTAGAGTGATAGTTTTCCATAGGCAGCCGTATATACAGGATGGTTGGAATATAGAGTGGAGTGGACGTTTGGTGATATAAAAGTTGTAAAATGTGGAATTCAAATTATATAGGGTGATTAAAACAATTTTATATGATGTGGACTTAAACAAACCATATACAGGATGGTTGAAATATATGCTGGAGTTGAATTATATTTATACACTGTGATTAAAAAATATTTATTTCATAGCCCATAAGAAGTTGCATAAAGTATGGAGAGGAATTAGTGTTACACAGAGCAATAATATAAAATGTTAAAAAAATGAAATAATTTATGGGGTAGCCCACAAGGAGTTATATACGACGGTTGAAATATAGGACGGATGTGACTCCGTAAATATTGGGTGGATTCTACTTCGTCCTATAATTTACAGAAGGCAGCTAACAAATTTATGCTTGTCCATGGGCAGTCGTATGTACAGGTTGGTTGGTATATAGGGTGGAGTGGAATTATCTATAGTTATACAGGGTTGTCAAAAAAAGTTGAACAAAGGTTACATGGCGTGGTCCATAAGGCATAACTATATTTTGGGCTTATTAAGTCAACGCATACTAGTACATTTTGTTCGTAAACAGTTACCTGTCAACTTAAATGAAAATTTATTTTTGTGTAATATTGGGGCTTTCGATATTACCTGGTCCTGTCTATTAAGGGTATACCTACAAAATAAAAAATAAAGAATGCAAACTACTTGAGTTCAAAAAAACTAAAAAGTTGAAAATAAAACATTAAAAAATATATAACCGAATGCCACCTATAACTAAAAAGCCGAAAATAATTATAACAAATTACAACTTCAGCAACTAAATAACACATTCAATGTTGTTAGATACATACCCAAAAAGTAAAAAATGTAAACATTAAGAGGTGCTCATTCTATACAACTTAATTACCTACCAATCTAGTATATTTTTGAAGTCGGTGGAAGTCGGTGCCAAGGAACAATTAAGTTTGATGAAGTTGTAGATAAGTACGCAATGCAGGATTTTAAATTTTTTACTTTCTGGGAAGGTACCTAACAACACTGAATGTGTTATTTATTTGCTGGACTTGTATTTTGCTATAATTATTTTCGGCTTTTTGTTATAGGTGGAAGTCAGTTATATATTTTTTAAATGTTTTATTCTGCATCACATTAGATTTTAAACATTTGGCCTCTCCCGTTACCCAACTTTTCCTTGATCTGACATCACTTCTCCTTTCAGATCATTTGTAGAATCTTACTCTGGTTGGCAACATCTCTTCATTCATTCTTCCCACGTATAAGTCTATATCAAGACTTCATTTGTTTTTCGAAAGCATTTTTTTACACCTCTTCTCTTATGTTTGTAAATTTCACGTTATGTTCATTTGTTCTTAGGTTTATTGTTTGTCTTGCACTGCTTCTGCTTTTCAGTCGACAATATTTTTAGTCCTTTATTTGTTCTGAATTTCATCCTTTTACCTAAAACTTAAAATGCCGCCTTTTCTACTCGTTGTATCAAAACTTTTAACGTCTTCATTTCTTTATGCATACCTTCTTTCGTATCTATTTATTCCAGTACTCCGTTTAAACCACCCGGTAAATGTTTCCCTCTTAGTAATTTGCTATCTTCATACCATAAGTCTTCTCTGTTACATCCAACTACTTTTAGAATTGGTATGTTTCCTATACGGGTATTACAATCTCCATTTAATTATTAATTGGATTACTTTATTATATTTATCGATGGTCGTAGCTGTTCCTAAAAGGTTTCAAATTCCTGAGTTTTTTCTGCTTTTGGTGCATATCTCGCAATATTTGTAACATTTCCTCTTTCATACATTACTCTACTGTGCTTGTTTACATATTCACAACTTTTTATATTCTCTTCCTATCTTTTGTCTACATACAGATATATGTCCTTATTTGCTCTTTGTTTTTGTCATATGTTACTAAATCATTATATATTTATCTTGGTTTCACGTATGACTTCGAAATCTGTTTTTATATGTGCTAGATGTCTGACTAGTTCTATTTTTTTGAGTGGCAGTCCGCGTACTCTCCAAGTTGCAAATTTTAGTGTTTTATTAATCCATCGTTTTTCTTTTTCTTATTGTTCCTTCTATTTCCGAGGCTTCCTTTGGTACTGCAAGTATTTCAATATTTTTACGTGAGCTCGTTACTAGCTATCGCTCAAGCTATTGACTGGGGTTTGTCTCCCTTAGCCAAATGATTCGGTTTTAAGGGGACTGAGACCATTTACCCGCTACTGTTAACGACATGACATACATCCATTGCATGGCCTGCATTCGATAGGAATTACGGTGCTTATGCTTTCGTGGACGAGGAAGTCGGGCTTGGTGGAAAAGCTCTTTAGGAGCCATTTCTCAGATCTTTATAGGGTGTGATTATTCTCTATTCCAGCCTTAATCCCCGAAACAGTAGGTTCGTTCCTACTAATTAAATAACCGATTTACAACAGGTAATATCCGTGCGTGGTGACGAGCTACCGTTTACAATGATGTTATGCGCACGTCGATTATCGGTTGCTTATCGGTTTTTCGTCTTGTAGGAACACACAAAATATATATTAAACAGACTCTAAAATATATATCCTAGTGAATATACTATTTTTACTACTGTAGTTTCGCTGCCTCTTTAAGATTGATATTGATTCGATTTTTGCGTAATATTAGTTGAAATATTTCCCCATAATATACCAGCTTATTGCTGTGAACAAACCACTGTTATAAATTATTGAAATAATATCAGTCAAACACATCCAAATAAGGAAATAATTTGTTAGGAGTTTTGCTTTGTTTTAAATTGAAATTTTAAACTTAGTCTTTTGACATTGAAAATTATGGTTTTCTGATATTTCAAGTTCTTAATTAATATCACGAAAACTATCAGTTAAAAAACTAACAAGAAACATGTTTTGTGTAAAATATCTTAGAAAACTCAAAAAACTACGAGGAATCTGTTTAAAAAATAACAAAGGCTTCTGCGCAAATCCTTCATTTAAATTAAAATATCTCAAACTGAATCTAATAATAATTTATTTTTGGTAAAGAAAATAATTAATTAACTACTATTATTTTCCAGAATTATTTAACTTAACTTACCCACATAAATTATATGTTCTTATGAATTAAAAAGTTTTATCAAAATGTAGTACACAGGATTTATAGAAAAAGTAAACTGTTTTAATATCATTCATTTAAAAACTACAGCAATTCCTAAAACCATTTGTTGATCGTTAGTGTGAATATTCATGTGACAAATATTTGTAGAAAATATATTCAAATTTATATAATTTGAACAATTCAACTCAAAATTGTTTAAAATTTGTTTTCCATTTATTTAGAGTGAAAATACTAATGTTTTATGAATGGTTTGTAATGCCAGAAAGATTAATTTTAAATATTTTTGTGATTCAATAGTCAAAATGATAGTTTGAATTTCAAATGATTATTTAAAAGTGGGATCTATAATTAGACATACACATTCTGAACATTCCTAGATAAACAATTTGTTTTTATTCGAGGGGATATATTACTCTCGGTAAAAACTCATTGTTATGCATGTTATCAACAAAAACTTAAAAATGCCGTTTTTAATACATTTGATCGAAATAAATAAAAGTATATCAAACAGAGCGTCTGCAACGGTTTTAATTTTGATTCATTTCACTTTAATTTCACTTGAAAGGCAGTTCTTTTACACGGGTTATAGTCTAGACTAAATGTTGTTTTGGATGACTCACAAGCAGTTGCTCTTACATTCTGGTAAAATATAGAGTGGACTAGAATTATAGTTATACAGGGGACTTAGAAAAAATAATTATATAGGGGAGCAATGAGTACTTGAATATTTATGGTAGGGAAATTATAAGGCGGAGTAGAATAGTAGTGGTTAAAAAATGTTTAAATAGTGTTAAACCTAAAGGCCATCACCATGTGGATTTACAGGATGCTTGGAATATAGATTGGAATGATATTATAGTTTTCAAGTTATATGATATACTGGCCATACGCAGATTCCTATAAAGGTTGGTTGATATATATGCTGAGTAGAATTATAGTTATAAAGTGTGTTTTAAAAATGCTATATTACGTAGCCGAAGTTGGGGTGGAGAGGAATTATCGTTATAGATATGTTATACAAATCTATCCAGTCCGTCTCTGGTTTCATTCCGTGAGACATCAATCGCTGGGATAGAAAAAAAAGAAGAGCTAGAAGGTTCGGATGGGAAAAAAACTTATCTCGAAATAACTCGACAACTGTAAAATTGATACTGGATTGTACGGGAGAATGCGATGCTGATTTTAAAAGGAGCAGCCCATCATCGCAGGAGTCAGTTAGTTATTTCGAAGAGTGTATTTCGTGTTATTCTTTAGATATTCGAATAAGCTGTTGTCAATATTTGATGTAAATAAAAGTTTTTAGAAAGTGAGAGTGAATATTTGTTTTTAAATTTAGTAAACCACCCACATTCGACGGCAGTTCATCTTGGCCCATGTATAAACAGGAATTTGAAGCCATGGCTACAGCTAATGGATAAAATAACCAAGAAAAATCTACGTTTCTTGTAATTTCCGTAAGAGGACCGGCCTTAGAACTCATTCCAGTCGATGAACAAGGCAATTTCGATAAGATCATCCCCATCCTGGACAAGAGATACGACAATCAATCCCTGAGCCAAGTATACCAGGTGCAACTCAGTGGAAAAATTCAAAAATCCGGTGAAAGCCTCCAAGAATTAGAGGGTTAGTACACTTGTCCTACCCAGACCTGCCAGAGGAAACGAAAGACCAATTGGCCACAAAGAGTTTCATAAACGGCATCATGGATGTGGAAGGACAAGGAAATTTAAAACTGAGTGCCGTCAAGAAAAGTAATGAAGCTTTACTTCGGGAAGTAGAGACAGTCATGAACATGTCCCAACCGAGGGTGCGAGCAGTTTCCTTGGCTGGTATGAACAAACTACTAGAACAGTCACAAAAAACTGGCGCAAGGGGGGCATGTTACCGATGTGGACTGACATTTCCAACGTGACTGCAGAGTGAGGCTACCTGAACGATCACCAACCAGAAGTAGCCAAAACAACAACCTCACCAACCAGGGAAACTCCAATCAGTCAGCATAAGGGGGAGAATGCTGACTAACCCTCCACGAACCCCAGAACAGTATCCATCCGTGGATTTTGCCGAGATAGCAGCAGCCTAGCCATCAGGGGCACCATCAATGGCCGAGCAATTACCATAAACATCGACTTCGGCGCCACTGTGTTCATTGCCAAGTCCAGGGTTTTGAGGGCATCCGAAATCCGGTCAGTTACCAATAACATACAGCTTAAAATAGTCACCGGCGAGTCCATGTCAATACAGGGTGAAGCAGAGATAATACTACAGCTAGGGGACAACAGAATTTGGCGTAGGGTCCTGGTAGCGGATATTGAGGACGATTTCATACTGGGTATGGACCTAATCAGCCACCATGGATTTATGTTCGACCAGAGATATGATGTTCTTCGGTTCCTAAATGAGGAATTTGTATTGACTCGACCCGTCAACAGTTCAGTCAACTCCATAAAAAGTGTGGCAAAGTCTTCAGCCAGAATTCCCGGTCGAATGGAACAGATTATTCCTGGCCAGCTAGCAAGCAATCTTGGGAGCTGCGTTGGAACGGTGGAGCCCGTACACTCAGCTCATGACAACTTATTTGGACGGGCTATAATTAAAACTGGACGAGATATATCAATTAGAGTCTTGAATTTGTCCAACAACGACATCAGAATTGCCAATGGTCAAGAGATAGGTTGTTTCGAGCCAGTCGAGACCATCATCAATTGCGAAGAAGGGTACCAGACATCAGTGAAGGAGACAATGCCCAGTAAAGAGTTCCTACAACAGTTTGCTGACCATTTGACACATCTAACACCAGAGGAACAGAAGAAGCCAAGCAATTTATCACAAAGCACTGGCAAATTTTTAGCAGTCAAGACGGAACCACCGGTCGCACCAACATCATCCAGCACCGAATAGATACCGGGAAGGCGACTACCTTTGGGGCAACAACAGGCAGTCGAGGAAAACATCGAGTCCATGTTACAAAATGGAGTTATTGAGCCATCCATCAACCCATGGTCCGCTCCCGTCGTGCTAGTTGGTGGATTACAGAAAGCTGAATGACGTCACCAAGAAAGACAGCTATCCACTACCTTGAATTGATGACACTCTGACCACACTAGCAGGCTTCCGTTGGTTCTCCACACTAGATCTAAAGAGTGGAGATAGATAGAGAGAAGACAGCGTTCTCCACTAGAAAAGGGCTGTTTCAGTTCACGATCATGCCCTTTGGGTTATGTAATGTTCCCGAAACATTTGAGAGCCTAATGGAGTATGTCCTGAATGGGTTACCTCGACGACATTCTGGACATTGGTCAGACATTCGACGAC
The DNA here is from genome assembly GCA_034190945.1 of Octodonta nipae. Classification (NCBI taxonomy): domain Eukaryota; kingdom Metazoa; phylum Arthropoda; class Insecta; order Coleoptera; family Chrysomelidae; genus Octodonta; species Octodonta nipae. The sequence continues at coordinate 60,111,628 of CM067218.1, forward strand.
CATCTGAAGAACTTGGGCGAATTATTCTCCAGAATTAATAACGCCAACCTGAGACTCAACCCGAAGAAGTGTCCCTTGTTCCAAAAAGAAGTAGAGTTTTTGGGCCACGTCATGTCCGAGTCAGGAATTCGCACCAACGAGGACAAGATAAAAGCCATCCCTGATTGGCCAGTCCCAAGAGACAAGCATAAACTCCGAAGCTTCTTGTGCCTCTGTTCCTACTACAGGCGATTTGTTGAGGGATTTGCCACCATTGCCGCGCCTCTACATCGGCAGACCACTGAGAAAGAGACATTCCGTTGGAATCAGGATTGCGAAACATCATTCAGGCGACTGAAGGCAACACTATGTTCCAGCCCAATCCTAGCCTTTCCTACACAGCCCTGCAAGTTCATTTTAGACACTGATGTCAGCAATACAGGTTATTTCTTTTTGGAACAAGGAACACTTCTTCGGGTTGAGTCTCAGGTTGGAGTTATTAATTCTGGAGAATACTTCGCCCAGGTTCTTCAGATGGTCGTCGTATGTCTGACCCATGACCAGAATGTCGTCGAGGTATACAAAGCACGTCCTACATTTTAACCCGCTCAGGACATACTCCATTAGCCTCTCGAATGTTGCGGGAGCATTATATAACACAAAGGCCATGACCGTGAACTGAAACAGCCGTAGTGGAGAACGCTGTCTTCTCTCTGTCGTTTTCGTGTAGACCAACCTGGCAATATCCACTCTTTAGGTCTAGTGTGGAGACCCAACGGGAGCCTGCTAGTGTGGTCAGAGTGTCATTAATTCGGGTTAGTGGATAACTGTCTTTCTTGGTGACGTCGTTCATCTTCCTGTAATCCACGCAAAATCGGGTGGTTCCATCCTTTTTTTTAACTAGGACGACTGGAGCGGACCATGGGCTGATGGATGGCTCAATAACTCCATTTTGTAACATGGACTCGATGTTTTCCTCTACTACCTGTTGTTGCCCCAATGGTAGTCGTCTAGGCGGTATTCTGATGGGTTGAGCCTTTCCGGTATCTATTCCGTGCTGAATGATGTTAGTGCGACCGGTGGACCCATCTTTACTGTTAAAAATTTGCCAGTGCTTTGTGATAAATTGCTTGGCTTTCTTCTGTTCCCCTGGTGTATGGTGTGTCAAATGGTCAGCAAACCGTTGTAGGAACTCTTTACTGGCCCTGTCTCCTTTACTGACGTCTGGTACTCTTCTTCGCAATTGATGATGGTCTCTACTCGCTCGATACAAGCTATCTCTTGACCATTGACAATTCTGATGTCGTTTTAGACAAATTCATGACTCTAATTGGTATATCTCGTCCGGTTTTAACTATAACCCGTCCAACTAAATAGTCATAAGCTGAGTGTACGGCTCCACCATTCCAACGCAGTTCCCAGGATTACTTTCTAGCTGCTGAGGATTTTGCCATAATTTTTATGTAGGTGGCTGAACTGTTGACGGGCCGTGTCAATACAAATTCCTCATTTAGTAACCGAAGAGCATCATATCTCGGATCGAACATAAATCCATGCTGACTGATTAGGTACATACCCAGTATCGTCCTCAATATTCGCTACCAGGACCCTATGCCGGATTCGGTTGTCCCCTATCTGCAGCACTATATCTGCTTCATCCTGTATTGACATGGACTCGCCGGTGACTGTTCTGAGCTGGATGTTGTTGATAACTAGCCGGTTTTTTTATGTTCTCAGAACCTTGGCAATGGACACAGCGGCGTCGGTGTCGATGGTCACGGTAATTGCTCGGGCATTGATGGTGCCCCTGATGACTAGGCTGCTGCTATCTCGGCAATATCCCCGGATGGATACAGTCGTGGGGGCTGGTGGAGGGTTAGTCAGCATTCGCCCCCTTATGCTGACTGATTGGAGTTTCCCTGGTTGGTAATTTCGGTTTGTTAACTACTTCTGTTCGTCCACAACCGTAAATTGCCAGTTCTTTGTGACCGCTCTAATAGTTTGTTCATACCAGTCAGCAGTGCTTGAAATGGTGACTCCGACTCTTCCTGGTTAAAGGAAGCTGCTCGTACCCTCGACTTGGACATGTTCCTGACAGCCTCTACCTCCAAAGCCCGAAGTAGATGCCACTAAGCTTTAGATTCCTTTGTACTTCCACATCTCTGATGCCGTTTATGAAACTCTGTGTGGCCAATTGATCTTTAGTTTCCTCTGGCAGGTCTGGGTAGAACAGGTGTAATCTAATCTCTGCTTCGAATACTTTTGTAGACTCTTGCCGGATTTTTGCGTTTTTCCACTGAGTTGGACTGGGTATACCTGACTCAAGGATTGACTGTCGTATCTTTTGTCTAAGATGGCGATGATCTTGTCGAAATTACCTTGTTCATCGATTGGAAGGCTTTGGAGGACCTTTAATGCTGTACCTCTTACCAAAATTACAAGAGAGGTAGATTTTCCTTGGTTATCCCATCCATTATCTGTAGCCACGGCTTCAAATTGCCATTTATACATGGGCCAAGATGAACTGCCATCAAATGTGGGTGGTTTACTAAGCGAACCTTTGGTACTCATGGTTTGCTGGTATTTCCCTCTCGGCAAATCGGCAAATCCTGTTGTAATTGTTTTATTTCGGTTTCCACTTTGTTTTGGATAGAACTGATTTGGTCTTGAACTGTGTTTTGAATTGAACTAATTTCAACTTTTAACTGGCTCTGGATGGAATCGATTTCAAGAGTTAGTATTTGTAGTGACAATTCTTGTCACTTCACATACTCACAAACTATGAAAATATTCCTATATTAACATTATTACCTCAAATTTTTTAAGTGATTTTATAATCTCGATTATTTGACTGACGAAGGATAAAAGTATATCCGAAAACTTTCATAATAAAAAGAGGTTCCTAGGCTCCTTCACCGATGTCTGGTACTCTTCTTCGCAATTGATGATGGTCTCCACTGGTTCGAAACAAGCTATTTCTTGACCAATGGCAATTCTGATGTCGTTGCTGGACAAATTAAGGACTCGTGCAGTTTTAACTATAGCCCGTCCAACTAAGTAGTCATGAGCGGAATGTACGGGCGCCACCATTCCAACGCAGCTCCCAGGAGTGCTCTCTAGCTGCCCATGAATAATCTGTTCCGTTCGACCGGGAATTCTAGCTGAAGACGTTGCCACAATTTTTATGGAGGTGACTGAACTGTTGACGGGTCGAGTCAATACAAGTTCCTCATTTAGGAACCGAAGAACATCATATCTCGGGTGCAACATAAATCCATGCTGGCTAATTAGGTCCATACCCAGTATAAAATCGTCCTTAATATTTGCTACCACGACCCTATGCCGGATTCTGTTGTCCCCCATCTGTAGCACTATATCCGCCTCACCCTGTATTGACGTGGACTCGCCGGTGACTGTTCTGAGCTGGATGTTGTTGGTAACTGGCCGGATTTCTGATGCTCTCAAAAGCCTGGACTTTACAATGGACACAGCGGCGCCGGTATCGATGGTGATGGTAATTGCTCTGCCATTGATGGTGCCCCTGATGACTAGGCTGCTGCTGTCTCGGCAAAATCCCCGGATGGATAACGTTTTGTGGGTTGGTGGAGGGTTAGTCAGCATTCGGCCCCTTATGCTGACTGGCTGACGGCCTCTGGACATGTGGCTGTTCTGTTTGTTACCTCTGGTCGGTGATCGTTCAGGTGGCCTCACTCGACAATCACGTTGAAAGTCTCCTGTCCGTCCACACCGGTAGTTCCTTGCGTTAGTTCTTTGTGACTGTTCCAGTAGTTTGTTCATACCAGCCAACAGCGCTTGAAATGGTGACTCTGGATCTTCCTGGTTGATGGAAACAGCTCGCACCCTCGCGTTGGACATGTTCATGACGGCCTCTACTTCCAAAGCCCGTAGTAGAGCTTCATTACTGGTCTTGACGCCACGCAGTACTTCCACATCTCTGATGCCGTTTTGAAATTCTGTGTGGCCAACTAGTCTTTCGTTTCCTCTGGCAGGTCTGGGTAGGACAAGTGTATTAACCGTCTAATCTCTGCTTCGAATTGTTGTACTACTATTTGCATTAATTTTTTAAATTGCAGTTCTTTTTTCTTCCGTCTTGCCTTGTTTTTCTTCAAATATTTTAAAATAATTTTGTCTCGTCAATTCAGTTTGATCTTGTATTTCTACAAATTTCGAGAATAATCCTTCCATTAAGTTTTGTTGTTATCTTTTCATCGTAGTGACAAGATTTTCTAATTCTATTTTACATTTTTCATCAAAAGATTTTACTAACCTTTGTTGAATTTCTTTCTGATGTTGTTTCTCTTTTTTGTCACGTTTTTCCAGAATCTGGGCTATTTTTTCGTCTAGTCCCTCCGTAACCTGCTTGACTATTGTTTTGGCAGTTTCGTCAATTTTTTCCATGCTACGGGTTTCCATAAATCAAAATCACGATTTTAACTGCATTTAATCCTGCACTTCTGACACCAAATTGTTATAAATTTCGTGGGTTCCATTAAAATTTAAAAACTAATATTCACTACCTCTTTCTAGAACTTCCATTTACATCAAATATATACAACTGCTGATTCGAATATCACAATAACAATTCTACATAATCTCTTCGCTGCACTAACTAACTGCCGCGATTAAGGGTCGCTCCTTTTAACCAGCAGCAGCAGCATCGAAAACTCTCGTACAATCCATTATCAATTCTACAGCTGCCGAGCCTTTTTGAGCACAATTTTTTTGTCCTAAAAGCGATCGATGTCTTTCTGGAATGAAACCAGGGCCGGCTTAGGGAAATTTCATTACAATATTATATATTTTTGCATTCAGAGGCATAACTTTTTAAACATGTTTTTTAGTATTTCAATTCAAGTACCCCTATATCTGTAAATTCTCATTAGAACATGTTTATTTCTGTTTCTAAAGTTTTTTTCCTATATCCGTAAATTTGATTCAAATGAATAGGGTACATGTTTTATATTATAAACATTTAATATCTAATAAAGGTCAAGGTTTGTTGTTGAGTACTATTAAAATTTTCGTCATAATAAATTTAATTAGTTTAGCCTTTTATACTGGGGTTAGAAAAAAAAAGAGAGTATCTAACAATATACTTGTACTTATTGGTAAAGTAAATTTCTAAAATGTATCTAAGAAAACATTGGTTTGTATATGCTATTATTTGTTGCAAGGCCCTTGTTTTGATTTGAGGTTTCAATGGTTAATAAGCAGTTTACTTGGAAATTGAAATGTTTATAATTAATGATGTTCACAATGTGAATGGGCAACTTTCGAGTAATATTAATTAGATTTTGCATTTGTATACTTCACAATGTCCCGTGTGAATTACCTTCCAAACACTATTAAGATTCGCTTATATATATATATATATATATATATATATATTATACTTACTCGTTTGTGTCCCATTTTGGTCTAGGATACTGAAAGAAGAAACATGATATAGGGATTAATTTAATAATACTAAATTTTCAGTAGCAATACAAAAGAGAAAAGCAACGACATTCATGAAAAAAAATACACGAAAAAAAGAATGGTAGTCATTGAGACTGAATGTTGGTAGCGAAAGCTTCTTATGACTATTCTTCCCGTCTCCCGTTATATCCTTTTCTTTCATTTTGTTATTCTTAGTTTACATACATTCTAAGAAAATTAAAATAATTGTCACTATTTGTTACAATTCAAGTACTAATCCTAATGTTTAAATGAGTTATTAATTTAAATATACCTCCAAATTTGTTGAGTTACAATAACTCAAACATACTTTACCTATAAATTTAATATTGTGGCAATATTATAACGAGGTAACGTTAATTTAACACAGATTAACTTATAGGAACATTATTTAACTAGATATTTTTTAAATATCAAACCATCTTCAGACTATTCTTCAAAATAGCTACTTTAATACAGTTGAACGAAATACATATTAAAACAAGTATACGAGTATGTTTTGGAACAAACTTGAATAATGAGTTCTAGGAGACCAAGCTTCGTTCTGGATTTCGAAATTTCAGCTAGTTATCTATAAGTAGACGTATTTATCCTGAGATGATTACTTTTTAAAACCCTCTCAATTATTTAAAAGAAAATAATGTAATTTCTAGGAAATATTTAACAAAATTATGGCATTAAAAAAAACAAAAACCGACTTCAAAAGAAAATTAACTAAAAAGCCTGAAATACTTTTTGCTACAACAATTAAATACTTTTTTTGAGGTCGGTGCCAAGCTAGAGTAAAACTATTTTGTGAAATGTACTTTGCAACTTCGCTGTTCAAATTGGCACCGACTTCAGAAAAAGTATTTAATTGTTGTAGCAAAAATTATTTCCTGCTTATTAATTAATTTTATTTAGAAGTCGGTTTTTGTTTTTTTAGAAATGTATTTATTTTACAATTTTTAGTGATGCAATGGCTTAATTGGATACAGTTTTCAAATCTAATTAACTTTTTCGATATTGCCTAACATAAGGTATTTTACTTTCATTTATTAGCTTGACTCGTTTACTGTTGAATAGAATAACTTGTTTTCTAGATATATGTATATGTATTAAGAAAATTTTATATATCATTCTAACATAGGTGGATCCACTATATTGTAGGCGATCAGACTATCATCATTTTTTACGTCTGTTAATTATAGTGACATTCATTTAATAGTCTCCCCCCACGGAATCTTATAATAAATCGCTATACAGTTTTAATTGTTATAACATAATAGGACCTAGTTTTTAAATATATTTAACTTTGTCTGATAACAATTTGAGTTGTCATTTAAAATAGGGGTACTTAACTTAAACAAAATTTATATTCTTTATCAAACCTAGTATATGAAGACCTATTATACAATTTTTAGTGATGTGGCATAATTAGATGCATTTTATATTTCTTGTTACTCCTGTTTGATAAATTTTTTACATATTCATTTTTAAGCAAAAATCATATTTGCTGACAAACTTCGTATACAGTTAAAAAAGTGACATCTAATGATTACAGTATATGTTTCCGACCTTCAAATATTTTTATGAAGAATATTTTTTTATATAAATAATATTCGTAAGAACGTTTTCCATTTGAACTCAACTTATGAAGACACACTGTATATAGAAACCAACTGAGAACCTACACCTTAAAGTTGATTAACTAACATTTATTTGGATTTATTTTCAAACAAATTTCAATTTATTACAATTTTCAATACTACAGCACAATTGCATTGAGTTTGCAATTCTAATAAACTTTGTTTGATTACAATTTCAGATATTATAAAAAAATAAAGTTACCTCACTTTTAAACAAAATTGATATATATATATATATATATATATATATATATATATATATATATATATATATGTAGAACGCATACTATGGAGACACATTTTTTAGCCAAGGCATACATTAGGGACATCTACATGCTTTGAGGACTGGTCCCAAACTATGTTTGTGTAAAAGGCATGCTTTGGGGACATTTTGAAATTTATATCTACAGCATATTTTGAGCCCAAACTGAATTTCTTTAGAATCCAATAGACGGTGTTATGGTACACATTTAGGGTATATTGCGATATATAAACTGTCCCCAAATTATGTTGAAAGGTTTATATATAAATGAGTTTATATATAGGAATTGTGTCTAAAGCATAGTTTAGTACAGTCATTTTTTTACATTGCATGAGTTTGAAAACGTGAAATAAGCCATCCAGGAGTCATTTGTTATACACAGAAACAACGTAATAGTAGTCGCTTATGCTTTGAAGTTTTTATATTGTTTTTGTATCTTGTTGGTGACATATTTATTTAGGATATTAACGTTAAATAATCCAAGGGTACATATAGTATAATTGGATTTGTGTTTTCGATTAAATAAATACGTAAGACTAAACTAGATAAATTATTTAGTGGCGATATATGAAGTTTGGAGTTTTAAGACATGACTTAACGGTCTGAATTGCAACTTTAATAATAATTATTATTCTTACGGAGTTTGATACTCGGCTAATGGTTAAGATGTGGATTGGGTATTATTGACACATTTTATGGGTGGTATTCTGTAAATTTATAGATTTTCGGAAGTGTTAAAAAATGTATTAAACTTTAATTATTTCAATATATAAGGATTCAGTGGTTGATATTGGAAACCGTATGTATAACTTGTCGGTAGTCACAAGTAGAATTAAATTCTTAGAATACATTTATTTCGGCTGAGTGTAAGAACTACCGATGGCCGTTTTTAAGTGTTGGTATATTAATTCATAGAAATATTTCACTTTCGTTGCTGATTATTACTTTAAACGGTAAAATCGCTTGCTAGCAATATAATGATGTTCCTTTCACGTTATTTAATATTATACGCTGGGTAAAGGAATTACTTGAACGTTTATAATCAATATGGGAGTTTCCTGTTTTGCAGTAATTTTTATGTGAAACATATATCAAAATTGACAAAAGAAATTTGTTGCATTTTTGCATCAAATGATTGTTATTCAACAGGGTGGTACATGAAATATTTGTTTGACAAAATTCTTCAAATAAAAAATATAAAAGTGTTATTAATTGAAATTATTGAAAATATTGGTAAATAGCTCTTGACCGAGCAGTTATCGGTAGACTTGGAAATGTTGAAGTAATGTAGTTTTGAAAATGTATTAGTCTATTTAGGTAGAATAAAATTAAACTTATGTTTCATCGGTTGATTAAAATTCAGGATTTTCTATAAAACATTGGCTTCGTAATTTGAATTAATTGAATAATTACCTAAGATTGAGTGTGGTGCAGTTTAGTGGGGATATATGAAGTTTGAAGTTGTAACAACTGACTATTATCTATCTAAACTGCACATGTATCTATGAAGATTGAAAACATTACTAAGGGTTGAGATTTGAATTTGGTAATATGTTCACATATAGTGTACAGTAAATAAATAGTTTTACGGAATTCTTAAAAATATCGTTTACAGAAACTAAATTCTTTGAATACAAGGGAAATAAAGTAGTTTTGTGGATACCTATGTGGAATTATATTTTATTTTTTGCGGATGATTGTGGAAATCATATAAGATATGTTTAATTTCATAAGAAGAATTAAAAACTGCAAAATCTTAGACTTGTAATTTGAGCATGTATCACTCACGTTTTTCTATATTCTATGCAAGCTAGAGAAAATAAAAAACTGGAGGTATTCTTAAATAAATGTAATATTTTAGATAACTATTTTCAGGTTGGAGCTTGGTAAAGTTTAACAAACATATGAAATATTCCAGATTATTTTTATGTGGGGTCGGAACAGTTTCTTCTTGGGAAAGTTCTGTAAATAGGTCTTAATTGAACAATTTATCAGCAGATTTGGCAATGTAAAAGTGTTTTTATTATAGTTTTGAAATTTTATTGCTCCATTAAAGAATAATTAAACTTTGGCTTAATAAGTTGTTTAAAATTTGGTACGATTGTTTGGTGTCAAAATTTGGAAATTTCTTAATAACACTAGCCTGGTAATTTGAACAAATTCATCAATTAAACGTTACCTACGTTTGGGGTGGTGTAAATAATTTAGGAAGATATATGAAGTTTGATGCTGTAACATGTTATATTTATAAAGTTTGAAAATTTTACTAAGAGTTGAGATCTGAATTCGGTGGTGGTGTTCCGTATATTGTTTTTTTCAACATTCTTAAACATTTCGTTTGTAGGACCTAAACTCTTTCAATATTAAGCGAATGGAATAAGAAGATTTGTGGGTACCCATGACGAAAAGTATATTTCTATTTTGGTGAATGATTGTGTAAATAATGTCACAAGAAGAATTAAATTTTTATAATCCATTTCTTATAACTGAGAATAAGTATGATCTTGTAGACAGCTGATTTTCACCTATGCGTATGTTGATTAAAAATTGTAAGGGGAAAATCGTTAAGTAACGATATTATGATGTATCATTCACGTTAGTGGATATTCTATTTAGGGTGGAGGAATTGCATGAACCACTACCAAAACTCGGTTTTGCTGTAATTTTTTTTTCAAACATATGGCAGAATAGCTAAAGAAATTTTCAAAGCTATTATTGTTCTTAAATAGGATGCTTTTCAGTGACATAATTTGAAATATTTGTATAATGAACTTCTTCAACTAAAAAAATTTAGTAGTACTCATAGTTTAATGTAACAGTTTAAATTATTATTTTGGGGATGTGTGGTGCTGCATAATATTAATATATATATATATATATATATATATATATATATATATATATATATATATATATATGTATTTTCAGTAAACTTGTATGTATAAGCCGGAAGAATGCGTTAAATTTCCTTTAATTTGAACAATTTGAACATTTATCGGCTGACTTGGAAATGTTGAAGTGTTTTTAGTGTAATTTCGAAATTTTGTTGGTCTATTAATTGAAGGATTAACAGTTGGTTTCACACTTTGATTTAAATATGTTTAGATTATTGGGGGAAAAAATTTGAAAGTGGCTAAAAAACATTGGAGTGGTAATTTGGTTTTGTGTTACCATACTTAACAGTTAGTTGTTTTAAGAGTTACGACGTTTCTATGAGATTCCTGAATTTTGTTAAAATGTAAATAAACGTGTGTTTCTCTGAAATATATTGGTTTGTTATTGAGGCCTGTTGTTTATAGTAATTTTTTTTCGAAAACTTCGGCTAGAAAATTGAAGAGCAAACATGTGAAACAAATGAAATATATGTATGTGAAACAATAAAACGACAACATCTATTCCTGCGTTCAAGCTTTGTTGTAATACATTTTAAAATGCACTTTGTTTAATTAATAATAAATATTTTTTGTGCTTTAATAATACTACTTCAGGATCAAGACGATTGATACTTTCGGATATTTTTTTTTTCGTTCGAAGAGTTAAAATTGAAATCACTAAGTATTAACGCTTTCAAACCTATACATATTAGACATATAGTATGATACAGTAAGATATTTAGTATAAAAAAGCTCACATATAACATATCTAGAGTATTTTAATAGCCTAAACTGCAGGAAGTTTTTAAAAATTTGTAAAAGTCCAATCAAAAATCATTATTTATCTCTAAGTAAATGAACTCACGTCATAGGTTAATAAAAAACTCAAATATATTTTATTTGTTTTTTAATGTATTTTTTAATGTACCAATAAAAAAATATTTCCAAAAGAATCGTCTAAACAGCTACAGATATTTCAGTTGTAACAGACTACAGACTCCAGTATATAGTTCAGCTTATTAGCAAGTTTGTTGACGAGTGTAACTATAATTTGATAACGAACTCAACACTAAATACTAGGGATGGGCATTCAATGGAATAGTTTATTTTGATATGCAAGTTTTTTATTGTGATAGACGAATGGAATAAAACGAATCATTTTCAATAATTGTAAATTATTATTTTCTATATCCGGGAATACCGGAGTTGTGTAAATGTCAATGTTTTTTTGCCTGTCTGAATCTCATTTTTTATATTTTGTTTCTCGAAATAAAACATTTCTACTCATTAGTAAAATTATGCACTATAAATGGATGTGTACATTGTACATAGTCAATGATAATATTGAGAATGATACATGGAACTTCTAAAACATCACTGTGGAACATGTAAAACTCATCAAATTGTTTCTGATGACTATTTCCATCGCATGGTGTACAACAATTTAATGTATACTAAAAGTTTTTATTAGTTATTATAAAAGCTGAATATAAAAAGTACACAACAATTAGGGTTCTCAGATTTGGACTTTCGGCAGTTATTTTCCCAGAAAACCTTCAAAAGAAAATAGAGGATGTCAGAAATAAACTTCACAAGGCAAGTAAAATGATCTATCCAAAAAATCGCTATATCTGAATAAATTATAATATATTTGATAAAAGAAGCATACTATAAATATTTGACAAAATTTCTGTTCTGCCAGATTATTTATAATTTTGGTGTGTGTATTGAGAAATATAATATAGCTATAATTTTATCCCCGTGAAACTAGCGAATCAATTGACATTTGGGATATATTTAACAACATTTAGATATTGGACATATTTTAGACAGAATAGTTACCTATAGAAATAATCATTGTTAATCAATATCAGTCTAAAACATAAATGTTATATGTAAAACTTAACATTGGATTAACCTTCAACAAAGTAATTACATTGTATCAAACAATAGCTCATTGTTACTTGTTTACGCCGCTATTTTGCAGGCTTGCTATTTTCGCCTTGCAGGTGTCCAGAACGGAAATGATGCCTAAGCATTCCTAAACTTATAAATTCATTCGAATATGCTTTCTCGTAGCTCTATTACGTTTCGTTCCTCATACAGTTCAGTTCATAAGCTCTCTATTAAAAGTTCTAGTTAAACGCGTATTTAAATATCAAAATCCAAGGTTAAGTTATAAAATAATTCAAAGTGTGAATTTTTGTGTAAATAAAATAAAATCTTTTTTTAAAACTTTGTTTATGAGAACCCACTCATAATATTTGGCGCAGTCAGTAGGATCCTGTACGCTGACATACCATTTAAACAGTCGGATATCCTGGTCCCTCACATAACATTTGGCAGTTGGATTATCCTGTGCGCTAACACAAAATTTGGTGCAGTCATCCAGATCTTGGACGCCGACAGAACACGCCTAATTCCTAAATTGGTTGCTCACTCCGGCGTTGGATTCCAATCCTTTACCAAGAAAACGAACCCCGTAGAAAAAAGGAAGAATCGCTCAGCAGAAGCAGAATCCTTCAACAGAAGCAGAATTGCAGTTTCCAAGTCTACAGTGACAGAACCCGCGTAAGTCCTGAATTGGTTGCTCACTCCACTGAACAACTTAGGAAACAAAGCAGATTCATTCAACAAAGCAGAATTGCAGCAGAAGAAAAACCAGTCTCCAAGTCTACAGTGACAGAACCCGCGTAAGTCCTGAATTGGTTGCTCACTCCACTGGCAGAACTAAGGAAACAAGGTAGGAATCATCATCTTAATTCAAATAATAACAATAAAACAATTGTATGTTCTAATATCTTCAAAAGGTAAAACAATCCTTAAAATAACAAAAACTGTTATAAAATAATTTAATAAACTTTCAAGAAAAAAGAGAACTTTCAAAACTTTTCAAAAATGTCACACACAGAGGAACATATAGAGCCATACAAACTTTCAGAAATTTTCAGTTTAGTATCAGAATTTGACGGAAATCAAATAAATCTACAAACATTCATAAACGCTTGCGAAACCGCAAATCGCATGGCAGTAGGTGATCAAAATTTATTTTTAACTATTCACATAAAAAATAAATTAAAATTAAAAGCCGCTGAACTAATCAATTCGAGAAACCCAAGCACTTGGCTTGAAATAAAAAATTTACTAGAATTACATTTTGCCGACACGAGAGATTTTTCAAGTTTAATACACGACCTTCAAAAAATGCATCAGTTAGAAAACGAAAACGCTATAACTTTTGTATCAAGATTACAAAGTTTAAATTCAAAGTTATATGCTTCCATTAATAAACAACTTCTGTCCACAATCGAGAAATCCGCTCAAACTCGCATGATAGACAATATGTGTTTAAATTCTTTATTAACAGGTTTAAACGGTCAATTAGGTTACGTAATCAGAGCTGCAAATCCCGCAGATATAGTAACTGCAACGACTTTAATAAAGAGAGAACTTCAGTTGCAACAATTCGAGAAACAAAAACACGATCTTTTGCCGCGTTCGCAAAAACGCACTTTTTCAAATCAAAATTCACAAAAACAATGTACTTATTGCAGAAAAATAGGACATTTATACAATGAATGTAGAAAAAGACCAACACAACCTTCAAATAATTACCCAAACAATTACTCAAATAACTTTCAAAACAATTTCCAGAGAAATCAAAACAATTTCCAAAGATACCAGAATTTCTCTAACAATTTCCAGAGAAATCAAAATCAAAATAATCAAAGCAATTTCCAAAGAAATCCAAATTTTCGAAACAATTCACAACCTTCAACAAGTCAAGGAAATTCTTCAAACACAGGAACAATTCCTAGACCCCAATCAATGAATTTCAATCAAAGACAACAAAATACAAATACAAATCCAAGAACAAACCATTACAATCAAGACAACTTTGAACAATCGTTTGACTCATCCCAACAAATTGATTACGAAAATCATGAAACATTTTTAGAAAATGAAAATTTTCAAGAGGACTTCATTCCAGAAGCTCCACCTCACACAGAAACTCTAACAGCCCAAATACAAACTCTCAACGTTACAGAGAACAGATTCATTTAAAAAACAAATTCCCCCTACTAACGGTAAATGGAGAAAATCTCTATTATATAAAAGATATGACAAACCAATTTAAAATTTTAATTGATACAGGCGCAGGTTTATCGATTTTCAAACCCCAAACTTGCAAAAACTGTAAAAAGAGAATTAAAGAAAACATCACTATACAAGGTATAACGAATCAAAAAATTTTAATAACGGAATCAGTATTAATTCCCTTCGGAAACGATAGTCATCACAAAGTGTACATTTATGACTTAGATATCGAATTTGACGGTATTCTAGGGTCAGATTTTCTACGACAATACCAATGTGTAATTGATCTGAAAAATGAACAATTAATCACAAATTTTAAATCAATACCTCTTTTTAAATTTACCAAAGATCATTTTAACGATCAACCCACAGAAAATATTTCAACAATGACAAATAAAAATTCAAATCCCAGTGATATTTCAAATGAAATTCAAATAGAACCCCGCTGTGAAAAAATCGTAAAACTAAAATGCAATTTAAAAAACAAACAAGCTGTATTAGTAGCCACAGAAATAAATAAAGTCAGGTTACCAAATGCGTTAATACAAACAAATGATAAAGGTGAATTTTATACCACAGTAATAAATCCTTATGCAATAAATCAAACCAGAAATTTTGAGAATTTACAAATCGAACCTCTCGAAAGTTATTCAATAAATTATTTCTCAAACTCAAATTTTGAAAATAACTCTTACATCGACCGAGAACACGAAATATTACAACAACTAAGATTAGATCATCTAAATGACGAAGAAAAGGAAGACATCATCCAAGTTTGCACAGAATTTTCAGATATATTTTATTTAGATGGAGATAACCTCACGTTCACGAATGAAACAAAACATAAAATAAATACAGGTGACGCAAAACCAATTATGACAAAATCATATCGATATCCATACGCACACAAAGAAGAAGTAAAGAACCAAATTTCAAAAATGCTATCACAAGGAATAATCAAACCTTCAATCAGCCCATGGAATTCACCAGTGTGGGTAGTTCCTAAGAAAATAGATGCGTCAGGAAAACAAAAATGGAGGATAGTCATAGACTACAGGAAACTAAACGAAGTGACAGTAGACGATCGATATCCCCTACCAAATATTTCAGACTTACTCGATCAGTTAGGAAAATGTCAGTATTTCACATCCCTCGATTTAGCGTCCGGCTTTCACCAAGTAGAAGTCGATCCCAAAGACGTAGAAAAAACAGCATTTTCAGTAGAGAACGGTCACTATGAAATTGTCAGGATGCCGTTTGGATTGAAAAACGCACCAGCGACGTTTCAAAGAGTTATGGATTCAATTTTACTAGGAATTCAAAATGAAAGAGCCGCAATTTACATGGACGATATACTCATATACGCACCAACAATACAAGAGCATAATAAAAGACTAAAAGAAGTTTTCACAAGATTACGAAATTCAAGTCTGAAGATACAACCAGATAAGTGTGAATTTCTGAGAAAAGAAGTAGCTTATCTAGGCCACATTGTTACAAAAGATGGAGTCAAGCCAGACCCTTCAAAAATTGAAGCAGTTAAAAATTTTCCAAAACCGAAAAACACCAAAGAAATAAAATCATTCTTAGGTCTAGCAGGGTATTATAGACGATTCATTTCAAATTTTGCAAAGATAGCAAAACCATTAACGAGATTACTACAAAAAGACGTTCCTTTTAATTTCAATTCAGAATGCGAAAAATCATTTGAAGAATTAAAAAATGCTCTCATTTCAGAACCGATTTTAAAATATCCCAACTTTGAAGAACCTTTTGTTCTCACATGTGATGCAAGTGCATACAGCATAGGAGCAGTTTTAAGTCAAGGCCCTATAGGAAAAGACTTACCAATAGCATACGCCTCAAGAACACTTTGTCCAGCAGAAACAAGATATTCAACAATTAAACGCGAACTATTAGCAATAGTTTGGGCAGTCAAGACATACAGATGTTACTTATATTCGAGAACCTTCCTACTAATTACCGATCATCGCCTTTTAACATGGCTTTTTTCCATAAAAGACCCAGGCAGTCGTCTTGCCAGGTGGCGTCTAAAATTAGAAGAGTACGATTACAAGATAATGTATAAACCAGGACGAATTAATAAAAATGCAGACGCACTTTCACGAATAAAGATCAATCACTTTAAAGAAACTTCGAAATTAGCAACAAAAATATTAGCCTCAAACAACTCAGAAACCGACAGCGAAAAAACAGACACAGCTGACGAACAAGAAATTGATATTGAAGAAATCGACGCAGAATTTCAGAACTTCGTTAAATTATATCAAACAACCTCATTAATCGATTATTCAAAAGTGGAATATTTAAATGATCAATTATTAAATAAACAGCACAAAGATATAATAAGCATATTTTGGCAAAATCAAACACGAGAAGAACTACATGAAAAAATACTAGAAGATATTTTCGAAGAAAATTTAGATATTACCTTTAACAAATTAAATATCTTACACAGTGCGACAGTAAAGAACAGAACTTACTACTTAATATTTTTACCTTATGATCCCGATTCAACAAACGAAAGATTATTTTATACTTTTTACAAATTTAAAAATGAACTAGATCCTTCAAAAACATATTTTGTTGAAAACAATGTAGATTTACCGATCTTAGAAATGTTATGCTACATTTACGCTGACACAGAAATAAAATTTAAAATATGCCAGAATGTAACAAAGACACCAGATCTTGATGAACGACAAATTATTTTAGAAGAATACCACAATGGAAAAAGAAACTTACACCGAGGAATAAACGAAACTATACGCAGGATTAAAGAAAAATACCAATGGAAAGGATTAAATAAAGATGTTGAGAATTTTATAAAAAAATGTGAAACATGTCAAAAAACCAAAATTTGTAGGAAAAACCTAAATCAACCCCTCGTAATTACAGAAACCCCTCGTACACCTTTTGAAAGAATAAATATAGATATTCTTGAAATTCCCTCAAAGAATTACATCCTAACAATTAACGATGAACTTACAAAATTTATCCAAGCATACCCTCTTATTGACAAAACTTCAAAAAGTATCGTAAATACACTAATTCTATTTTTTCAACACTATGGTACACCCCTTAGGACCCATTGCGATCAAGGCAAAGAATTTAATAATACTTTAGTGAAAGACTTATGTCAACTCTACAATATCAAACTTACATTTTCAAGCATATCTCATCCTCAATCTAATGGATCAATTGAAAGACTACATGCTACTTTATTAGACATGATCAGAGCCCATCTTTCAGAAAACCCAAATGACAATCCACTAACTTGCATTCCCTATGCAGTAATTTGTTACAATAACACACAAAATAAGACACACGGATTTACTCCCTTCGAGTTAATTTTTGGTCATACATCTTCGAGACCACCGGAAAATTTATATAATGAAAAAGAAATAATTTCCAAATACATCCGCGATCTAAATAACAGAATCAATTA
Source organism: Octodonta nipae (assembly GCA_034190945.1). Lineage (NCBI taxonomy): Eukaryota > Metazoa > Arthropoda > Insecta > Coleoptera > Chrysomelidae > Octodonta > Octodonta nipae. The sequence continues at coordinate 60,129,415 of CM067218.1, forward strand.
TTTTTATAAATTAGCCAGGGAAAGAACCCAATTATCAAAAGAAAAAGCGAAGGAAAGATTTGATAAAAGAATTTCAGAAAATCGTTATAATTTTAAAGTAGGAGATAAAGTTTTTATAAAAGAATCTCAAATTTCAGACAAATTGAAAAATAAATTTAATGGTCCATATGAAATAACTGAAATTTTGAAAAACTCAGCTATAGTAATAAATCCAGACACACAAAATACTTATAAAATAAATTTCGACAGAATAAAACCACATCTTGAAAAATAATTCCTTTTCAGATGAATGGAACACATTTAACGCTTATCGGATTCATTACACACCTACTCATCATCTCACAATGTCAAGTTCAGATCACTCCCGTAAACAACACGGTAGGAATTTATTATAATTATGACTCATTAATGAAACTATCAAATAACAGGTGGACATTATTAGTTTACAAAGATTTGAAAAATATAAGAAATGCTTTAAATGATAACAACAATATTTTGGAACACATAAAAACTATGATATCAGAATCTACAAATAAAATGAGAAGTTTTAAACCACATGTGCAAACACACATAAATATATTAAGTCAGATATCTAAAGATCTTGAAAATAAATATTCAGAAATATTTGCAGACACTTTAGCGAATAACGAGCGCTATAAAAGAGGTCTAATAAATGGTATAGGAACTGTATGGAAATTCATATCGGGAAACCTCGATGCTTCAGACGGGAAATACTTTTCAGAGTGCATTGAAAAATTAAATCATGATGAACATCAAATTGAAAATTTAATGAAAAACCAGATATCAGTTACCACTTCGGTAATTAAAAACTTCAATAATACAATTCAAAAGCTCAAAATAGATGAGGAAACATTTAATGAAGATTTAAAGAAAATTGATAAATCAATTTATACTCTTAATGATGATTTAGCATTTTACGAAAGTAAATTAAAAATATTAGACATTTGTGAAACGTTATTGGAAAGTTACACATTTCTCGAAAGTTCAATTAATGACATATTAAACTCAATAACTTTTTCACGATTAAAAATAATACACACTTCAATAATAACACCAAAAGATTTAGTCAATTCATTGCAAGAAATATCTCAAGCTCTAACAAAAGACAATTTACCAATATCCCCTCAACTAACAAACATTGCTAAATATTTTGAAATAATTGAGTTGCATGCTTTTCAAACAGAGTCAAAAATAATATTTGTTTTAAAGATTCCCTTAGTAGAATCCGAGTATTATACTCTTTTTCAACTATATCCTCTACCAATTGAAGATAGTAGAACAGGATTACATCATTCAATAATATTATCAGAAAAATACATCGCAAAAGATGATGAATCTTTACTATATGTTACCTTTCAAAATTTAGATAATTGCAAAAACCTAGATGCAAATTCAAAGATATGTTCTGATGTACTCCCACTACCAATCGATACAAACTCAATATGCGAAGCCCAACTACTTAAGCAACAATTCAAATTGCCATAAACTTGTCAAACGTCATTAATTTATGCAAATGGCTACAATGTAAAAGAAATCCAGATCAATACATGGTTGATCACTCTATCTGATCCACTACCTATAACAAGTAAATGTGTGAATCAAGACACAAAAACTGTTATAATAAAAAACAATTCAATTATAACACTAACTCCAGAGTGCAACGCCTTCATTGGAACAACAAGAATAAGAGCCAGAAATAGCAACGAAAGAAATATGAAAATATTATACAATACTGTCCCAGTGCAAATACCATTTGAATGTTGCAGTAACATTGCAGAGAAGAAACAATTACCAGAGCTTAAACCCTTGAAACTAAATAAAATAAATGTAGACGAATTGAATATTGCACAACATAAATTGGATCAATATTCCGAACAACTGGATCAAATAATAAATGAACCCTTCGTAAATAAAAATATATCATGGTTCACTTATTTCACCATTGGACTAATCGTAGCCCTAATAGCCCTTTACACGTTCTGCAAGTGTAGAAGAAAACGACCGACAAGAATAAGTATCATGGGTCCAAATCCGCCTCCTCCACCGAGTCCACATAAAAGAAGACATTTCACATTCGCCAGATTCTTACCAAGGAGAAGACCAAGTGTCCATCCAGAAGAAGACGAAAACGATATTGAACTTGGTTGAACAAAAAATGTGAGTGAAAACAAAAACATTTAATTTTTGTGAACTTTTAATTTCAGAATAATATTTATGTACTTTTTATTTTTATGATATTTTAACCACTTACATTTTAACATTATAATCACATTATGATATTCAAGCTTATATTTTAAACGTTATAAGTTTATTAACCAAGTAATTGAAAAATCCAAATAATGTAAAATTTGAATTTTTTATCTTTCAAAAGTTGCAGCATTGCCCCAACTTTTTATATATAAGGGGACCTGTTATATGTAAAACTTAACATTGGATTAACCTTCAACAAAGTAATTACATTGTATCAAACAATAGCTCATTGTTACTTGTTTACGCCGCTATTTTGCAGGCTTGCTATTTTCGCCTTGCAGGTGTCCAGAACGGAAATGATGCCTAAGCATTCCTAAACTTATAAATTCATTCGAATATGCTTTCTCGTAGCTCTATAACGTTTCGTTCCTCATACAATTCAGTTCATAAGTTCTCTATTAAAAGTTCTAGTTAAACGCATATTTAAATATCAAAATCCAAGGTTAAGTTATAAAATAATTCAAAGTGTGAATTTTTGTGTAAATAAAATAAAATCTTTTTTTAAAACTTTGTTTATGAGAACCCACTCATAACATAAATATAATTTGGGTCTTGTTCATTATTGTGCAACTATCTGAGGTGTAATTTATCCATGTCCTGTCACTTTATATTGTATCACAGTTTATTGCTTGGTAAGGTTGGCAACATAATATTAAATATCATTGTTAGGTACTTTCCTGGAATAATAAATACCCAAATTTCACATTTTGACATTGATAATGTGTTCAACAGTTGCTGAATGGGGAGTAAATAACAATTGGTCATTCGGGCGGTACAAATGCAAATTAAATTTAGTTTATAATTTATTTCACTATGTATTTTTACCGTATCATTTTCAAATATTTGTAATGTAATGTAAAATAGAAAGAAAAATGGCGAGATAAACTCTTTGGAAGCAAATAAATTATGCTATTTTATCAATATAATTAACAATCACCAAGTACTGTTTCAAACAATCGAGCTGCTTATAAGTAATTAAATATAGAGGGTGCCCGAAATTTGCTACTCTATACAAGAATCTTGACTCCTATTATACCTACAGCAAAGGTTAAATAGGGAAATTTTTAGAGAAAACCTAGTGCATTCGATATCTGGCTGCAGATTTACAGTCGGTGAATTGGTTTTGGAAATAACCGGCAAAAACCGAAAATAGCGGATTTCGTTTTTCGCCGGTTAATCTGAAACGGTTAATTTGATCGCTGTCAAGATGTGACATTATTTGGACACTTTTTCTTAATAGAATAAGATGGCATTTGTCACATGTCTCAATAGTCTTTTGTCATTCAGCAAACTTTCCGTTTTTCTTATGGCCTCCATATTAGATTTTTTAATTTTTAAAATGGGCGTAAAATGTTCAGTCTAGTAATACACCAGAAGTGCATAAAAGATTTGAGTGTCAACAAAATATCACACTTCGTAAAGTTAGGCCTTAATTTTTCTAAGTAGGCCATGATTTATTTGTCATAAAGTAACATTAATAAGAAAATAATGTATTAACGCATTGAATTTTCAATAAAATATGAATGTAAATAAGGAGAAAATGATTTAATTGTCTCAAACAAGATTAACAAGTAACATCTTATTTTCATTAGAATATGAACCTAAACAACGACTTCTCAACAAATCAGGATTAATAAAAAATAGCCCCATTCACGCCATAGTTTAAAATCTAATTAAGTTCTAACTGCTTCGTAACAAGATATTAGTTTACAGAATTGCAAATTAGCGTCAATTTGCATAGGTGCCGGTTTTTGTACAACTTCGCAAGTGTATTTCCGGCAATACTATTTATAAATGTATCTAAAATTCTATGTCTCAGGTAAGTTAGATTAAATTACCAACGATCCCACACCAAAAGTTACTTACAAATCTAGTCTGTACACATCTCTTTGCCAATTCGTGAAGGTTTTCCATATCACATTGATGAATACATATTATGCTTATTACAACCTTCACAATTCTTAAATCAACTCTCATAGGACTACAAGATATCATTTACATAAATGAGATATTCATTACTCTTTCTAATATACCAATCATAGAAACGCATTCGTCTTGGAAAATCAGTTTCTTTAAATCCTTGAACTATTTTGGGTTTGTATGGATGGTACTTATTCTTTTTTATTACTCTCTTTGCCGTTGATTTTAGCACACGAAATTGCCGTTCTTACCTAGGCATTAGGCTTTCGTTGACAAGTCGTAAAATACTTCTGTTTCGATTTTCAATATTGTTTCGGCTTCTAGATTGTTCATAAGATTAATTAAATTAACTAGGATTTTTTCGAATTGGGCTTCATGAGGCTGTCGTCGTTCAGGATACATCTCTAATGACCTTGCTGAGGTAATGTCGGTGTTTGTCTTTAATGTAAGTACAGCGCTAACATGTCAAACTTTTCTTCATTTGAATAGAGAATACCGGCTAGTTTTAACAGGTTTCGATAATTTGTGTTAAATATTTATGATTTTAATCAGAGAAAAATATATTACTTACTAAAAAACAACTTTCACACTTTGAATTTTTTCACGTCAGTCAGAGCTTTAGACGAAAAAAAATTGTGTTATAGAAGGCGATACAATATTGAAAATAAAAATGGCGATAGAAACTTTTACAAGTTGTCAACGAAAACTCTAGTACATTGGTAAGATCTGTTGAAAGAGAATTTCGTGGGTCTCAATAAACAATAAGAGATTGTTAAAAAAGAATAAGTACCATAAACCCATAATAGATCAACAACGTAAGGAAACTAATTTTCAAGACAAATGCATTTCACTTGTCTTGAAAGTTAATTTCCCTAAGTAATAAAAATTCGGATTGTGTAAATCATATCTTGTAGTACGATGAGAGTAGATTTACGAATTATAGAATATTAATAAGCACAATACTCATAATTGGGATGTCAAAAACCCCCACGAAGTGGCAGAGAGATGTTTATAGACCAAAGTGGAAGTAACGTTTGGTGTTGCCTCATTGGTAATTTCATCTTACTTACGTTTTTTAATTAGGTACACATTATAAAATTATGAATATTTTCAGGAAATCAACTTATAAGACCATATTGGTTTGACTACAATTCTTTAATGTTATTTTGATATAAACAAGTCATGGCCTTCTTAAAAAAATAAGGCCTAACTTTATGAAGTGTGATATTTCGATGAAAATAAAATTTTATGTGTATATGTGATACATGTCATTTTACTCGTCTTAAATATGTGTCACATCTTGACAGCTGTCAAATTAACCGGTTCGGATTTACTGAAGAAAAACATTTTCGGTTTTTGCCGATTATTTTCAAAACCAAATGATTGACTGATGATTGATTGTAAATCCAAAGCCAGATTTCAAATGCACTAAATTTCCTCTGAAATGTTCCCTATTTGACCTTTGCTGTATAGAGAAGGGCATTTACATATACCTGTCCTCCGAAAAATATAATCAAAAATACAATATGATTTTGTTAACCGTTATTTGAGATAAAACAAAAATAATAGTGACACTACATATCTTATAATATTGGAATAAATTGGTTAAAATAATGTAAACCTCACATATTTGTATGCACCATAAATTTGAAATAGTTATAAGAAATTACTTTATTATCTATCCAAAGTGACTTTTTAGATTATCTTCTAAAGTTTTATTGTTTCTCATTTGTCTTTTAGTGTTATACCTGATTTTTTAATTTTTTTAATAGAATTGGTATTTCCATGCAGATATATGTTTTCAAGAAACATTATATGTCGGTATTCTGTCGTAGCGTTTCTCAGATATGTTAGTGTTGTCCACTAAAAAAAACATTGAAGATCACATATTTCTGTTAAAATTCAACTCTGTTCTTTGCTGATCATTTCTATAACAGTTGCGTTTACTGGTTTACTATTTTTCTTTCCCTCATTAAGTTTTGTTGACTTATTTTGTTAAGAATTTAAAATTTTATTTTACTACACAATAATAAGTTTACCATTCATTTTATTTCTATTTTTGCAATTCCTCTCTTCCTTCTTCAGTTGTTTAATTAGTTTTTTATCTTTACTTCTGAGCCATTACTGTTTTTCTTGTTGATTTGCGAAAACTATGATTTGGTTCGTTTGGAAGACGTCCTGTAAGAACTTGTTCTTTGCATAAAAAATGGGTCGTGAACTCTAAACTCCGTTTTAAACAAAATACTTTTATTTGAAATACATATATTTGAATTTCCAACCCGACAATCTAAAAGCGTTACAACTAACTAACTATTATGATGCAAAAAAAATTAAATGCCATGAAATATGACCTATAACTGCATGTGTGATCCGTCTGGTCAATGGTCTTCATGTGGCGACGTAATTCTGTATAGGCATAGGCGACGGTTGATATAATTCCTCCCCCTGAAAATTCGAGTCCCGAGTTAGTGAGGGAGGCGAACTTCGGATAGTTCGATACCTTGCTGGGTATGACGGTTACTTTTCTGACATCTTTGGATTTTTGTATAAATGAAATACATTGATATTATCACCAGTAACCCATAGACTATGATCGTCCACATACTGGGGGTGTGTGATATCCAGTTATGCGACAAATGGGGTTGATTATTTAACACTTGTGTTCGTATGTCTTGGAGTTCAGTGAATGGTTGTGTTTGTGAATGAGACTGTTTCACTTGTAGCTTCTAATTCAGGAAACAATATTGGCTGATTAAAGCTTATCGGTTTGTTATTGCTGAAAACTTCTTTATCGGTGAACACTTGACAGCCGGTTGGGATGTCGATTAAATAAGTTCCAATAATATTTTGGACTTCTTCTTGTTGCTGACAATGGAGCTTAATTTTTTCTATCGCTGGTATTAGGCCAATCCATTGGTTTGATTGGTCTAGACGTTTGAACATTGGTTTTGTGATACTGATTGATATTGGTTGGCAAATAGAGGCATTTTTCATTTCTAGTAGCTGGATTTCGCAGGGTTTTTCTTTCTTCATTTCTTGAAGGTCCAGTTGGCCGCACAAATAGAATTGTGAAGAAACAAACTTACAAGGCTCGTTCATATATGCATAGTAGTAGTTTTTGTCAAATATTTCTTTGTTGGTATAACGGCTCTAAACTGGTTCTCCTTTCTAATTGGGATTGAAAATAAATGATAATATTTAAATTCAAAAGTGTGCGAATTTGAATTAGCCTGATTTTCAAATTCGTTTATAAAATTTTTGTGATAAAACTTTTGAGTGTTTATCGATTTTAAAGTATTTATATTTTGTTTAGGTATTTTGTTAGAGCTAGAATTTAGTTTTTGAAATTTTTTCTGAACAAAAATTTCGGTATTGCTAAAATGTTTAGAATTTGGGCTAACAGTAAACGTGTTCATATTATTTTCTACTTTATGAAAAAGAAGTTTGATTTTTGCGTATGGGGTTATCAGACATCCTTTGTTGAAGTCAAGTATAGCCTGAAGTCGTATTAAATCTTCTAAGCCTATAAGACCATCAAATACCTCATGAAACTTAAAGAGATAGAATTTTAAGGACTTAGGTGTTGGTAGTTGAAAAATCTTTGAAGCGGGAATCAGTGCACTATACTGATGTGTTGATTTATGAGAAACTGTAGACAGTGTAAATGGATCTGTAACAATAAGATTTGGGAAAAATTTATAGGCAATTTCAGGATCGAGAAAAGATCTTGATGATCCAGAATCAATTAGAAGTTTTAAATTTTGTTCGGGAAAAATAATATATGGTAATTGATTCGAACTAATTTGATTGAGAGAAATTTCTTGTGAAATTTCGTGAGACTTATCGTCTTCAAATTCAGAGATTTCGATACTAGAGTTTTCTTTTGGTTGTACAGTATTTTCATCGTAATAGTATTGATAGTCATTTTCAGTTGTGAATTTGTCGTCAGTTTCAGTATTATTAATTTCTTCAAAAACCAAATGATTCCGGCTGTTATGATAGTTTGTTACATTACTTTGTGGAAATCCTTGGGTATTTTGATTTTGGTAGAAAGTTGTTGGCAAAGATGTTTTTGGATTTGATGAGTTCTGAACAGAAATTCCGCTCATTGGAGTAGGTCTTGGAAAGTTTCTATTTTGAAAGTTTGGTTTGAAAACATTTTTGTTGCTTTGTTGCTGAAAGTTTTGTCTTGGTTGTATTTGAACAGGCTGTGAAGGAAATGAATTTTGTGTGCGGTAGTTTTGATTGAAATTATAGTTTCTTGGTAAAGAAGGGTTATTCAAAAAATTATGTTGGTTATGAAATGGTGTTTGAATCATCTGTGGCGGTTTTGGTTTAGACATAATTGTTTGAAAATAGTGGGCATTATCTATTATCTTCTGCGATTACAAATTGTAAGGCTTGACTCAAAGAATTAGGTTTCATGCAATGTATTGTTGTACCAAGGGATTCACGCAATCCTGACATAAATGTTTTTAATGCTAAATTTTGATAGAGATCACGTTTTAACTGTTTTCTTGATCTGTGACTTCATGACAATTTACATAGCTACACAACAAATTTAAAATATTGATATGAGGTTTTTCGTTAGGAAGTAGTTTCATTAAATAAAGATCTCTATTTAAGCAACTTTCATCCCTTTGATCCGCAAAATTTCGTGTCAATACTAATTTTAAATCATTCCAACTGTTCACATCTTGAATATTAATCACTAGTCTAGCATTACCTATCAATTTTGAAATTAATGAATTCAACAAATATACATTATGAAAGCTTTCTGGATTTGCACGATCATAAAAAGTTGTTAAAATGGATTCACAAATACTTAAATATCTTCCAAGTTCGTTTGGGTTTCCGTCGAATTCGGGTACGCAATTTAAATACTCAGATTTAAATGGTTCAGGATTAGCAACAGGTCTAGCCATTTCTACTTTATTACTAAGATTAATTTCTACAATTACTTTTTCAACTAAATTCCTATCTAAATCTATTTATTCGTCACTATTTAAATTATTTTGAGAAGTTTCAGGAAAATTATAGCTTAAATTAGAATTTGAGTCAGTTGTAGGGCCGTCTTTAATAGATAAACAATTAAAAATATCTGACAAATTTTCACTTGACATTTAATGTTGTACTTACATAAAAATAAAAACGAGTTTGAGCATTCTTCACAAACTATAAGAGCGACGTCCAGGGAAGCTATTTTTGTCTACGCCACTGTAGTCTTCCTTGCAAATTCGGATTTTTGTTCCAAATTTCTATGATGGACTGGTAAAAGGCTGAAGCAGGTTCTCGATGAACTGGGTTTCCTGAAGTTCGAGGAGCCGCTCTGTCAACAATCGCTATCACCAGTTCGATCAACAAAGTTCGATAGTTCGTTAGTTCCGTTAATCGTAAAAACGAAAAATTCCCGATCGATTATCGAATTTCTAAACTATCCTACTGACTGCGCCAAAAATGGGTCGTGAACTCTAAACTCTGTTTTAAACAAAATACTTTTATTTGAAATACATATATTTGAATTTCCAACCCGACAATCTAAAAGCGTTACAACTAACTAACTATTATGATGCAAAAAAAATGAAATGCCATGAAATATGACCTATAACTGCATGTGTGATCCGTCTGGTCAATGGTCTTCATGTGGCGACGTAATTTTGTATGCTAGCATAGGCGACGGTTGATATAATTCATATTTTAAACAGTATATTTTCTTGTTATTAACGTGATGTGGACTTTTGTACTGTGTTACTTTTCTTTATAGCAAGTGCTCATATTACACCTTATTACCTGAAGTCCAGTGGTGGTCCATTTTAGCGTATTCAGTATTTCTTCATCTACATAGACATGGATGTTTCTTATCTGGGTTCATATATTTACAGTTCCGACAATAATTGTTTATTATTTTTCCGTGGATGTTTTCTCCCGTCTGTGATTGTTAGCACTCCTTTCCTTCTTAATTTTATGTGTCTCAATTTTCGTGGTTTTCGTTTTCATAGAGGTGATTTAGAAACAACGAACATCACGCGCCTTGTCGAGTTTTCATGTGGGATAAAGAAAGATTAGGAAACAGTCAACAACAAATTTTAATATCGGAATCTTTGAAGCTGGCAATGAAAAAAAATACATCAAAACAAAAAAGACAACTTAGTATGTATATTACTTTTCCTGAACTAAATTTAAAAATCCTAAATGATTCTGGATTCTCAAGATCCCGTATCCATTACGAAAAATTTGTTTAAAGATATAACAGTTTCGTACAATACATGAACATGTTTTGTTTTTCAATATCCTAAATCAAAACTTAACCCCTTTAGTTTCATAACGTTCTGAATTGTCTTATTGGCTTAGAGATTTTAGGCTATCGTTGACTAAGGCACCGGATATATTATTACAATATTTTAAAAAATCCATAAAATTCTTTTATTTTACAACGTGAGAAAAATATGTCTAATTTTTTATGCTTTGATATCCAAATTTTTATATAAGCAGGCAGTTATTTTTAATAATAAACAGACAAATCCACTGACCACAATAAATAAAAAAATAAAATAAAATTTTGTGTAGAACATGTGTAAGGACCCATGAGGAGACTAGAGTAAGCGAAAACGAAGAAGAAAGAATTCGGGTATCCTCTGATATTGGTGATAACAACTATGAAAATATTCCTTCCCCCCAAGAAAATATTACTCTCAAAAATAAAGACACCTCGGAAGAAGCAAATATATATTTTAATGCATATCGCCATTTTTGAATATATAGTTATAGACAGTGTAAAGTAATATTTCATTCTGTTTTTTACTTTTCAACTCCGCCATCTATGCGACAATGAAATTTGTCACTTTGAAGGATAGGCAGAAGATCAGCTGGGTATTGAGGATTAATATATTTCAGAGATTCGAAGCAGTCACAAAATATTTTTTTCTACATAAGCAATTACCATAATATATTGTTATATTAAACTATAATAACCAAAGAAATGTAATTATTAATAGTATGAATTTATGATGCGGACACCCATTTAGTTTTGTTCAAATATATTTCATAACATAACATAAAAAGTTGTGTATTACAATAAAACAATAATTTATTTAGTTTTTTAAAACATTTAGGGGTATGCAGAGAAAATTAAAAATCTGGTTTATGCTAGAGAGCATTTTAATTTAAATCCAAAACACAATGTCTTGTTTTAGATTTTAAGGAAAAATGAATATCTTCATCTAGAAGTTTAGAAATTATGATACTATCTTTTCGAGAGTTTTTAATCCATTGAAGGCAAGTCAATATATATTGTTTCTAGTTAAGAACTTTCATGTGATTGATAGATCGAATAATTATTTATGTATTTCGCACAAATACCCGAACTTTACATGTTAACGTAAAATGAAAATAGACATCTTGGAGCTTTAGGGAAAACTAGCCAACAGATTAACAGTTAATCTTTTTGTTATTTGTTTCTTGTGCTTACTATCTTAGGAAAGGGTAATGGAGTTTTAAATACAGCACGGCTCTCAATTTAGAATCACTGTGGATTAGTTTTCCCTTAAACTACTAGATTTTCAATTTGAGTTAAAATGTTAAACTCAGCCTTAAATGCAAGCCATAAATAATTATTCGAGATTTTAATCGCCGAGGGGAGCGTAAAATTTGAAGACTATCGACTAGAAATAACATATTGTCACATAATCACTTTGTGTGTTTTAGTTAACATATAAATTTGTTCGTGTGACTTATATCATATGAATCAAAGGGTTAAAGCATTACAGATGGCACGACTTTTTTTCTTTTTAGTTTTCTCTAAAACTCCTAATAATTGTGCGTTAAATAGTTAAGCTTGGTTATATGTATGGAAAAACATTAATAAGTATTCGAGATTTTAATATGTTGAGGGAAGCGCAAATGATGAAGTTTCTCGACCTGAAACAATATATTGTTTTGCGTTCGATGGATTGTATAATGTCCAGAAGATAGTATCAAAAAATAATTACCTAATAAAAAAAGTTTAAACGTATAATGTAATTTAGCATTTGTTGCATTATTGATTGAATTTGTTACTTAAATCATATATTTAATCTATTTATTAATATGTAAAAGGAAATGTTGTATCCCTGTTTTAACAAATTTGGGTGAATGATGGAGTGCAAGATTTGTCACGGTTAAAATACATAATGTTAAAATTTACTTAAAACATATTAATTTGCATCTGTCACATCACAGCAATTTTCTCCTAAACTACTGGACGGAAGAGGTTGAAATTTGGTATCAATGTATAGTTTGGTGATCCGATCAGGAGTACATATCGTAAATGAAGAAATTTTGATTTTAGGGGTACTTCTAGGGGGAAAAACTAAAAAAATCGACGGTTCCCCCCCTGATCTCCGAAACTACTGAGCTTAAAATTTTGAAAAAAAAAGGAAATATAGAACGTTGCCCGAAATTTACAGGAAAAATAAGGAGAAACCATTAATATGAATTTTGGGGGGCAAATTATAGAATTAAATAAAAATTTAAAAATAAAAAAAAATTCAAACGCATCATGTAATCTATCAAATGAAAGGTTAAAAAATATTTAAAAAGATATTAACGAAAATATACCAAAATTTACCCATTCCCCCCCCCCCTTATCTCCGAAACCATGAGCTGGAAAATTAAAAAAAATGGAGGTATAGCCCCTCACCTGAACTTTACTGGAAAAATAAGGACAAATCCCTAATATTTATTTTGGGGGGCAAATTATAGAATTTAATGGAAAATATAAAATTAAAATTTTTTCTAACCCATCATGTTATATATCACAATCTTATTTTAAAATAGCTATCTAGATTGAAGGTTACAAATGTAATCTAGTAGGGCCTTTCCTTTTTAGACATACTATGAATAATAATTTACTGATACTACAATTGCAATTTCCACAATTTACGTTTATTTTTTAAAAACTGTCCGACTCGTTTCGACTAATGTCTTTGTCAAGGAACTAGACTAATTGGGTATTTCTTGAGGGAGTTGAATTTATATTCAAGGAGTGATATAATTACCAGGTACTTAATTTTGAACAGGATTATATAATTTTATTATAGGTAAAAGGATTAACTAAAGAGGTTTATTAAGGGGGAATTATTTATTTCTGTGTGGTCGTTTAGCAAATTACCCGTAGAATCTTTAGAGACTAATACACTTAAAAATACCGGTAATTTGCTAAACGACCAAACAGAAATAAATAATTCCGCCTTAATAAACCTCTTTAGTTAATCCTTTTACCTATAATAAAATTATACAATCCTGTTCAAAATTAAGCACCTGGTAATTATATCACTCCTTGAATATAAATACAACTCCCTCAAGAAATACCCAGTTAGTCTAGTTCCTTGACAAAGACGAAACGCGTCGGACAGTTTTCTTTTCTTTTCAATTGTAGTATCAGTCATAATGAATTTCCAACAAGTATCGGCCGAATCAATTTAGTATACTATGAATACCCAATGTGGCTTCAAATTTCTAAAGACCTGAATGTTCCAGATATGATGATGGCAAATATGGTAGCAACCCAACGAATCACCATATTATAGTAAAATAGATGTTAAATGGTTCGTCTGCAAACTTTCAAAGGAAAAATAACTCCCAAGATTTTTGTAGTTTGCATGGTCATGTCTCTAGGCCTAACCACCCCAGAATATTTCCTATGAGTATTTTGAAAGCAAGAAGAAAATGAAACTCTATGTTTTTTTCTTTTTGATAGCTGTGGTATTTTATTAAATAGATGGGTGACAACCTTCGGTTCTGTCTGAAGTTAAAATTGGAAATGTTCCTAAGAAACGGCTTAAGCATAAAATTGTTGATGACGCTATAAGCACCAAAATTATATTTAGTGAGGTCTTGAGGTTGTAAAATACAACTGAATAGATATTGACAATTCTATGATATTTTTGTTAAGCCTGAGAAATCGAGTACCTAGTATCATTATCATTAACCTCTTGAAAATAAACAGTAAATTTTTATTATTATACTATTCATTTAAACTCTTTAGGCATATAGATTCTATAAGACTCACATTCCTATTTAGTAGTATCATTGTAGAAGCTTTTCACCTCGATAACGCTTAATAATAAGAATTAGTCTATACAGCGACAATTTAAACAAAATTGTAATGTAATACGAAATAATAAATTTGTTCTTATATTTGCTTCATGTTAAGCAAGCAAATTTTAATCGGATTGGAAGTAATGCACTAGCAACTCTACCCGAAATCGTCATTATTTTGATGAGTCCCCAAACTATGCTAGGAGAATGCATATTTTAGGGACAGTCCCCAAATTATCATATCGTCTACCGCCAGTTTGGAAAATGCATGTTTTGGGGACTGTCCTCAAACTTTACATAAGTTCAATGAGGGCTCAAACAATGCCTTCGTTAACCGAAAGTGACTTTTAATAGAACAAATTGTTTATATAACAAATGAACTATGTAGGTATAAACTAGCGGACCCGACAGACGTTGTCCTGTCCCATGTAAACTTTTAAAAATTAGCTGTAACAATATAATCTGAACGCCATCTATCAGACGTAACTGAAACTAAAGCACACTCTTGAATATTTGACACAGCGACTACAGCGCAGTCTACCGGATCCTATGTAAGTTGTGCTAACATCAACAACAATTTTTAAATAAATAATTTAACTAAAAAAACAATATCTAGTTGACCGTATTGTGAATCTAAACCATCCTCAAACCCCCTGGAATACACACAAAAAATTTCATCAAAATCGGTACAGCCGTTTAGGAGTTCAATGACTAACACACGTACAGAAGATTTATATATGTAAAGATAAAATGTGATTTAGAAGCTTTTCCTGTAATAAAATTTTAGTGTCCCAAACCATGCGTTTTACATATATATATATATATATATATATATATATATATATATATATATATATATATATATATATATATATATATATATATATATATATATTGAAACCTAGTACATAGTTGGAAAAGTTACAGAATACTTATTATACAATTCTTAATGCAATGGCATAAGTAGATGCAGTTTTTATTTCTAATTAGTTTTATTTGATAACAATTTTAGATCTTAACAAAAATGAAGATACTTTAAATTGTATTCAAAAGTCATCTTTGATGACAAACCTTGTCTACAGTTAAAAAAGTGACGTGGAATACTGTTTACGTTTTCGACTATGTAAATCTGTTTGTGAAGATTAACTTTTTCTCTTAAAATTATTAATAAAAAGAAATAGTTTGATTTATGAATACACACTGTATATACATATTAACTGACGTTTATTTTGATTAATTCATCTTATTTACAATTTACCCCAAGTTCCGA
Organism: Octodonta nipae; assembly: GCA_034190945.1. NCBI lineage: Eukaryota > Metazoa > Arthropoda > Insecta > Coleoptera > Chrysomelidae > Octodonta > Octodonta nipae. The sequence continues at coordinate 60,144,953 of CM067218.1, forward strand.
ACAGTTAATACCATCTTACTGTATAAAAATGTCGTTACAAGTTTTCCCCTATTTTTAAAAAAACGGTACAAGCTATATTATTGAAAAAAACATATGGGACCTCTTCGGGATCCCCCGGAATTAATCCAATTCCTTTTTAATTCATTATACCCCCATGTTCCGAAAATAAAATTTTTCTATAATACCAGCAAGCAACTCCACTAAAATTTACTGCATTAAAAAGTCGGTAATAATAATGTTTTTCCCGATTTTCTAAGAAACGGTACAAGCTATGTTATTGAAAAAATATGGGACCACTTCGGGATATCCCGGAACTTATCCAATTTCTTTTCAGTTTGTCCCATGTTCCGAATAATTTATTTTCCTTATTTTTAATACCGGCTACTCCACCAATGCATAGAGTATAAGAAAATAGGTGAAAAGTTTTCACCCATTTTTTCTAAGAAACAATACAAGGTATGTTATTGATATCGGGATATCTCGGAACTAATTCAATTTCTTTCCAATTTGTCCCATGTTCCTAATATTTTTTTCCATATTTTTAATACCGGCGACTTCACCAAGGCATAGAGTATTTGAGAATAGGTTTAAAATAGTTTTTCCCCATTTTCTAAAAAACGATACAACCTATGTTAATGAAAAAAAATATGGAACAGGATCCAGTACAAACGGTCGAAATTCCTTGAGCGGTTTGCGAGTAATCGGTGAACAAACTTAAAAAAAACATAGATACAGACGAATTGAGAACCTGCTTCTTTTTGAAGCCGGTTAATAAGTGTGTAAACTCACAAGATATTCAAACATGATTTCATAAATAATAAACTTGACTAAGAAACAGTGACAAACCTGCAAAGAAGCTAACTTTTTGTTTGATTTCAAATTTAAATTGTTTTTGCCAAAGCCTAATTAGACAAAAGGATAATTTTGTTAATGTTTTTAAAGTCATATGAAGTATATGATCTAAAGTCCGTTATTAATGTGTATTGCAGGCTACTTCCAGAAGTATATGCTCCAAGGTCCGATATTAAGAAATTTAAAAATAGGGTATTTACTACAAACTCAAGTATTATTCAAAGGGAATCATGTAAAATGTTTATAATATGTATTTGGTAACTGGTAACCACATTTGGTAACTATGCCCTTTTTGTTTTGTTTTGACTTCTGACTTACTTCAAGTCTCTAATCGCAAAACGAGAATTACAGTATTTGTTAGAATTAAAAGTAAAATTTGTGCTGGTATTGTAAATTAATTTTATGTTTTATTTATTTATTTACAAATATTTATTGATTTTCTATTCTATTAATAACGATCTAACTTTTATTATATTATCTGGTCCTTATATCTTACACAGAGAATTCCGTCTAATTTTTGCGTATCACTACCAATATTGATCTAATTTTTTTATGTTGTAACTGTGGGCCTCCGTTTTCACACCAATATTCATAAAATATTGATACATTTTTGCTCCATTAAATTTTTACAATTTGCGTTGTATGGATAGCTGCTTTTAATCCAACTTGTCTATGTAATTTCCTTAAATTTGTTGAATGGAATTTTAATTAATCAGAGGAAGGTGTGATGAAAATACTTATTTCAATAATTATCTAAAACACTTCACAGCCCCAGCATAGAGACATGCTAAATTTTTCGATCGTATTGGTATTTTATTGATAATAAAATTTGTATCAAATTTTAATTCCTTGTATGTATGTTTTATGGTACAATAAAAAATCATTTTCTAACAAAAACAGAGGTCTGAGCCCTTATGATACAGGTTAGTCTCAGAAATTCCTTGGCACGGACATTTCCCTTATGTATTATATACTTCGTTTACCAACTACTTTCAATTGTTTATATTCTGTATCAGCTGTATCACCTTCTACACTAAAGAAAGATCTAATTGTTTTTTTTGTTTGTTTGTTTGCATTGAATAGGCTCCGAAACCACTTGACCGATTTGAAAAATTCTTTCACTGTTGTGAAGCTATAATATCTCGTGTGAACATAGGCTATATTGAATTTTCAAAAAAATTAGGGATCCATACTAAAACTCCAATAGTCTTACCCAAGGTGTGAAAAAATTACCAAAAAATTTCGTGCGCGTGCGCTGTGAAAACTATTTATTATAGAAGAAAATAATATACTACGACTTTGCAGGACATATAATTATCTACAAAAAAATATCGCGATAGCATATGTCTGACTATTATAGTTATGTCACAATAAGTGTTTTTTCATTAAAAAAATATATAAATGCCACCACAATAAAAGCTCTTTTATTTATACTTTGGAATTGATCCTTATCAAAATAATTGACATCATATTTAAGTCTGCTTCAATACCATTATATAACTTTATAACTATTAAGCAAATAATTTAGTACAAAGTTGGTACAAAGGCAGTTTAATTTTTTTCAGTTTAAAATGCCCAAAAGATCTAAATCTCAACTTTCTAGAAATAGTTCCCAGGCGAGGGTATCAGAAACTAAAAATCGTCTGGCAAGTCTAAGAGACTTGCTCAACAAAATTTAAGGACTTTACAAATACGCCCGCGAGAATCGAGTATCGAGCGGTAGCAGCGGCTTGCTGAACAACATTTGAGAACCTCACAAGCACATGCGTGAGAATCGATTATCGAGGGATTGTGGCGGCTTGCTGAACACAATTTCAAAACCTCCCAAGTACGCTCTCGAGAGTCGAGTACGGACAGTGTGCAGCGGCTTGAATAGCAAAATATTAGAAATATAGAAGCTCACACTAGGGAGTCGAGCTGTGAGCAGTCCCAACGCCTTCATGATCAGACAGAAATACAACGGACATCAACGACTAGAGGTCGTAATCAAGTTTTAGCTCATAGTAACTACCTTTTCAGTTCGTACAGAAAACAGAGCTACAAATACAATGACAAATCACTATAATACAAATAATTTGACCGCTTTTATCAATGAAAATCTGCCAAAATTAGTTCCAGATTAAAGATATGCTTTTGAAATTTTAGTCGATAGCGTGAATAATAACAAAAACAAATTTTTTTTGGATGGCACTGGCAAGACGTTTCTTGCAAATTTAATACTTGCTAAAATAAGACAATCAGGGAAGATAGCGATAGCAGTTGCTTCGTCAGGAATTGCTGCAACTCTTCTAAAGGATGGAAAAACTGCTCATTCAACTTTTAAACTTCCGCTATCCGTAAATCTTGAGCAACAATCAATATGTTCTATCCGCAAAAATGGGTCTCTTGGTAAACTATTACAAGACGACTCATTGATTATGTGCGATAAATGCACCATAGAGCACATATAGAGGCCGTGGACAGAACCTTAAAAGATCTTAGAAACTCCTCTGCTCATGGGCGGGATTACTTTTGTATTTGCTGGAGATTTCCGACATACTCTTCCTGTTTATTTTAGATTTTCTTGGGAATAATACCACATCAGAGTTCAAACTTGTGTATATTTTAAAACCAAACGTTTCAAAATCCTGTCGGATTTCGTTTTCAATGGATATAAATTTATAAAGTAAAATTGAAATATATGACAATTATTTTGACAAATATGTTTACGTTACTATGGAATTTCAAAAAAAAAAAATGAAAAATCAAAGAAATTGCATAGTAACGTAAACATATTTGTCAAAATAATTGTCATATATTTCAATTTTACTTTATAAATTTATATCCATTGAAAACGAAATCCGACAGGATTTTGAAACGTTTGGTTTTAAAATATACACAAGTTTGAACTCTTCAAATCTAGTAATTGATCCACGCTTCAATACAAGTTTCTTAGGATTGGTTCAAGCAGAAAGAGCAAGACAAAAAATTCTTCTAGAAGCTCTGAAACTAAGTTCTAACGATGAATCTAGTAGTACCGATGACGATTCTTCTCCACTTCGTAAGAAACTTGAATGAAAATGATAAGATATTTGAAACACATGACAGTTTCTGGAACTGCTTTGAGGAAGTCGCTACAGATAAAATGCAAAATAGTAATGATGAGGAGAACGTGGAGAAGAATACTGTGGCAAATGAGATGGATTTTTATTGAAAACAGTTCGTCTAGATCGGAAAGCTGATCCTTACAAGTGGTGGTCAGCAAACGAAAAACAATACCCAAACCTTTGCTTTGAAATTTGCTAAAGTTTATCTTTCTTTTCCCGGGAGTAACGTGTATAGTGAGAGGTTGTTTTCTGAAGCTGGTGTCATTTATGACGAAAAGCGTAATCGTTTGCTACCATCAAATGCTGAAAAGTTTGTTTTTATCCATCATGACTACCACTGATGAATTTTATTTATTAAAGTATTGTAATTTGTTAATAAATACAAATCTTGAGTAATATGATGTGTCTTTTTTGTAAATGATTTGGTATTTGGTATTCGGCCGAAAAGTCCGTATTATTCGGCCTAATAAAAAAAAAATTTGATTTCCCATATAAATAACAGGGGATTTTTTTTCGTTGTTAATTTTTTTTTAGAAAAAATAAAAATACTGCTTTTGCCAGAATTTAATTTCCTTTGAGCAAACACTCTCCGACCAACATGTTTTGAGTTGTAAAGCTAAAAAGGTGAATGCTAATATAAATTACCATGTATATGTAAGAAAAGTATTTTTATTTTGAATTGCGCGCGCAATTCACAGTCATTAGTTGAATCAGATGCCGTAACTAACAGGGAAACAATTAAAAGGACACATGTCAAATGGAATGTCAAATGAATTTATTAAATATAAAGGTGTAATTAATAACTTTGAATGTTGTTTCTCTGTTATTTACAGGTAAGAGTTAATTTGTAAATAATAATTTAATGTATGTTTCGTATTTGTTAATAAATAAACTCTGTTATTTACAGTGAAACAATTCTAGTTATTCGATAACCTAAGAGAGATTATCATATTATAAAACAACATTCTTGTTATGCACAAGATGGATAAGTTGCAGTTTACATTCATGATGCTTGCGGCTGAAGATGAAAAATCAAATGTATTATGTGTAACTAGAATAACTACACAAGATGATCATACATACAGAATTCCAAACAAATACTACAATGCGTTGCATCACGAAGAGCTAATAACAACACCAGTATATAACACCATAAAAAAAAACAAATTTAAAAAGAGATCAAATCAGAAAAGTTTGGATTAAATTGACAGATCAATTAAAAAAAGCTTATTTTGATAGTGATGGTAATATGCAATTTCAAAACGAATACTTGGAAGAAATAAGTGAAAATAAACATAATAAAGATGTATCTACTAGCGTAACAGAACAACCTTTGATACGATTGATAGAGCAGCTACTTAAAAAAAATCAAGAAAAATCCGAAGAGACAAATGTAGGAAAAACAGCAAAAGAATTCACAATTGAAAAATTTGATGGAAAAAATTCAAATGCAAATCAATGGATGTCTGAGTTTGAAAAAGAATGTGAACGTTTTAAGGTGACAAGGAACGATATAAAAATAGAAATAAAATCATATTATCGGAAAGACTATGTAAACATCTAATACAAAAAACACAGAAACTTTTGCCACATTGGAGTAAGTCAGATGCAAAATAAAATACTACCATATTATACAGCAACAAATATAATAGAAAATATAAAAAAGATGAGTAAATGCTGTGAAGTTTGTTTAAAAAATAAATCAAGGGGACAAGACAAAATCGGCTTAATGTCACATCTTGGCCCAGCAAAAAAAACCATTCGAAATAGTCTCCATAGACACAATAGGCGGATTCGGTGGGTCACGATCAACAAAACAATATTTACATCTCCTAGTGGATCACTTCACAAGATTCGCCTATATTTTAACGTCTAGAACACAAAATGCAGATGATTTTATTAAATTAACAAAATATGTACTAAAAGATCATAACATTCAAATAATTTTGACGGACCAATACCCAGGTATAAATTCGAAAAATTTCAAAAGATTTTTGGAGGAAAAAAATATTACAATTATATTTACAGGCGTCAATTCACCATTTTCAAACGGCTTAAATGAAAGATTAAACCAAACGTTAGTCAATAAAATAAGATGTGCAATAAATGAAAAAAATAATAAATATACATGGACTACAATAGCTCATGACTGTATTAATAAATACAATGAAACTGAACACACAGTGACTAGATTCAGTCGAAAATATTTATTAAAGGGCGAAGATACATCAGTATTACCAAAGGAATTAAAAAAGAACAAAAACACAAATCGCTTGGAAGAAGATAGAATGACGGCCTTTAAAAACAGCATTAAATGCCATGAATATAATAAGAAATTATATGATGAAAACAGAAGACAACATAATTTTAACATAGGGGATGCAGTATATATTGAAAACGGGAATCGACTGAATAGGAAAAAATTAGATGAACTAAGAACAGGGCCATATAAAATTTTACGAAAAATATCAAATTCAATGTATGAAGTTGATACAGGTCATAAAAAGTCGGAAACAAACTTATTTCACATCTCAAAGCTCACCCCATCTCCAAACACCTCGGATGAGGATATTCTTGTAGACATTTAAGATTCTTGATAAATATTATAAAAAAAAATAAAAAAAATTGTATCTTGAGGGGGGAGATGTAAGAAAAGTATTTTTATTTTGAATTGCGCGCGCAATTCACAGTCATTAGTTGAATCAGATGCCGTAACTAACAGGGAAACAATTAAAAGGACACATGTCAAATGGAATGTCAAATGAATTTATTAAATATAAAGGTGTAATTAATAACTTTGAATGTTGTTTCTCTGTTATTTACAGGTAAGAGTTAATTTGTAAATAATAATTTAATGTATGTTTCGTATTTGTTAATAAATAAACTCTGTTATTTACAGTGAAACAATTCTAGTTATTCCATAACCTAAGAGAGATTATCATATTATATATATATCACTAGAGTTACTAAAACTGATTTTTTTCTTTCATTTTTGAGTTGGTAGCATTCATGTTTATTTATTAGTATTGGAAAATTGCTTTCTATGCATTGTCTTAACTTGTAATAAGTATTGTTTCTGTTCATCGTTATAAGTTAAACTCCGATTATAATATAACCCTCCTTTCTTGGAGCTATGTTATTATCACATGGTAAGAGAGGTTTTTTTTAAATCATTGTAGTTATTCATTGCTAATTTTTCTTATCAGTGATCAAGATATTGAATCCAAATTTGGGTTCGTTATTTTTTGCTTAAATAATCGAGAAATGTTACGTTTGACATTCAAATGAGAAAGACTGTACAGTTCTCCATATAAACGTTTTCCAGAGGTACAATAATTGTGGCACATGAAAAAACTGAGAGTATGTATTTGACAAAACTGAATTTTGTCATATGATTCAGAACTAGGGCAAAAATCTGTGATTATTAAAAAAAAATCTATAGGACTGCAATCTGCCTTGTAATTTGTATTATTTATAAGGAAAAAATGACATGTTTTTAAGAACAAAATAGTAGAAGTATTCACCGCGTAAATAAGGAAATCCATTACACAATTTTGTTGTAATAATAACTAGATCAATAACATTCGTGAAAATGAGAACATAAGCTGTTAATGCTATATATAACGCACTTCAATTTGTCTATCGTGTATTTTCTGAACAAAACCGGGAAATTGGTTAAAGGTGAAAGGGAATATTGCATTAACAACGCGAATTTGCCAGATACTGCTAGCGGAACAAGAATTTATAATTCTCCATAACTTTTACATTGACTATCCAAAATCCATTTTTTAAGGTTCTTATTCTATACATAATTGACTTTTATGATTTTTGGGTTGAAATCACCTCATTATCTTTACCTAATATAAAACAAAGTTGCTTCCAGCTATCGGTCCATTTGTACGTTTAGATCTTTTAAACAAGGCAACCGATTTTAATTGTATTTTTATTAAAATATATAGTGAATCAAGAGGAAGTTTTATCCGTATAGTTTAATATTGTTTTGTGTTAATTTCTTTTAATATGAGAATATTCCTCAATCAACGGCTGGCTGCTATACTCGCTCGACGACCAATACATGGGAGAGCTTGACGCCTAAGTCGCATTCAGTATCGACATAAACACGGCGTATATATACCAACACCTTTTATTGTTATTTAATATTATAATTATATATCGACATCCAATGAAGCGGGTGTAGGCCAGCTAGTACTCTATAAACTATTGCTAAAGTAATGGTATGGCATGCTGTCAATATTTATGTGACTTAAAAATCTCTACTGAATGAGTTATATATGTTAACAGATTTGTTGAAAATTTTCTATACAACTTGATCATAAAAATGTTGGTTTGATAAGCGAATAAGTTCAAGAATTGTCAAAACTGTAATTAAAATTGGGAAGCGTTACACTGACAATACAACAATTGAGAACTAATGGTTATTTGTCAACATAATCAATAAGAAAATATAATATGTGTTTGAATTCAGGTAAGTTTGCCAAGTATTCAAATGCTTATGTGCAAGCATGTGAGTAGCTCAGACGTTATCGCAATTCTCTTCCTGTCTCCTCTCTGAATTGCACAGAAAATTAATTTCATTTGATTTTACTATTGCTGTAATGTACGAGTACATATAGTATAAAAAAATTCAGTTTACCAAGTTTTCATTTCTCAAAAGTTGTAATCAGGGCATTGTAATAAAAAGTAATTTAAAATACCGTTCCGAATTCCATTGCGAGAGATGATTACCAAAGTTATATATTAACTTTTAACAATTTAGATCTGCGCGGTGGAAAAATAATTGGAACGTACAAAACTTGATCCTTACGGGATGGTTCAAGTTTATCCAACTCGGTAATTGCACTCCAGATCACGTATTGTTACTTAATTCTTGCTACACAATCTAAATTTTGAACTAAGTCTTTTGTTCAGGCATTTAATTAATAATAGAAACATTGGTATTACAAAAAGATTAAAGTGTGGAAAAAATAAAGCTTGAAGCTAATACGATTATTAATCAAAAATGTTTAGAGATAATTTATTGGTTTTGTTTACTTACCCATGCTCTTGGTAGTTCATAGAAATCTCCAAAACCAATTAATGCCAAACAAAAAATAACTGCAAAATTATTACACATTTCTGGTACAAGTTGTATATTTAAAACATGTCTTGATTTGGCCTTTAAACCACTTAAGACAAGTAAGTAAAGCTGAAGTGTGTTAATATAAATAACGCTCCGGACGGATGTTGCGGTGATAAGTGTTTATGAAGAGGAAAAAAATGTGATTAAAGTCAAAGAGTTACACACATCTTGTTTCAATAATTTTAATCCAGCTTAACAAATTCGTAATAAAACTAATATTGTTATTTTGGGCTTTTAGTACTTTAGTTCATGAATTACATTAAATTTTGAGGATATATGTTAGTCATTATAAAAATACAACGTTCATAATATTTATATGGCATTTTAGAATAATTATTTAAATTATTTTAGATGTTAGGAGACTGGATACTGTATTTAAATATTCCTAAGCTATGCATACATTACAGAACTTACATTTTATCTACAATCAGAAAATATGAATATACAATATTTATTAATGTTATACTTTTCCAAAATATAATGTTTTAATCACTTAGCTTACTTAGTACTTAGAACCTACATTTCTAATAGTCCATTGAAAAGTTACATTTGGACAGAGCAAGCAAATTTATTTTTTGGATTTCAAGAGGGGGTTAGTGTAAAGTTAAATCCAAGTTTAGGAGGCCGCAACATTTGTCTCGCACCCGCTTCTTGTCAAAAGTGGTGCGAATGGTTTTTGCGTTTATCGGGCAACTATTTGTAAAATTATGTTACAAATTAAATTCTGTTTGACCTGTTTTGAATTCCCGGAAATAACACTGATTAGAAATTAATGTAGAAACCAATTTAAAAAGTTTTGTTGTGGAGAGTAAAGTTTATAATTATCTGTTATCAAAATTGCAATGTCAGTCATTAAAATGCTTCTTATAAAGTTTATAGAAAAATGAGATAAAACTATGCCTAATCATTCAATTGCAATAAATTCTGTGAGCTGAATTTCACAAATATTCACACTCACTTCAAACGTCTTTTTTATCAAAAAAAAAAAACAAAAAAAAACAAAACAAAACGACTAATGTTAACAGCTAGTGTACCTACTACATGCTGCTTCCAAACCAAACTGTCTCGCCTCCAAATCCAGTAGTCTTTGGCCTACCAATCTAGATGGTATTCGACGTGGGATCATGTCGATCTTTTTTTTTACAACCATCGATTTTTGGGCTACCAATGTTGATGCAGTTTTATATACAGCTGTTTTTATTTCGTATTCGCAATGTGATTTTCAAAATGATTAAGTCAGAAGGGTTCTTACTTTGTTGGCGGCGTAACATGAATAAAAAATAAATAAAATTTGAACCAAATTTATAATGAAAATGAATCTTTGACAACTCCTCTATCAAAATGCTATGCTGTCATTTTTTTGTGAAATGACTAATAGAAAGTTTGTTCCCAATTAATTATCTATGCTCGTTTTAACTTATTTTTGATTCATTCATTCGCTCCCTTTTTTCAAGATGACAGACGCGGGACAAGGTTTGCGACCCCACCAACATACATGTAATTTTAAACTAATCCCCTCTTGACATCCAATAAATAAAACTCTTTCTTGGTAAGCTCAGAAACTGTATCATTTCAACGGACTATAATTGTCATTTTACTTTCATATTTGGATTTAATATGACAAATGGAAATAAATGCTTAGGCTATTTTGAAATATACCAAGAATAATGAATCAACAACAACGACTGAAATGAGATCATTGCCATAAATGACAAATTAATGCTAAATATGTGTACTAACACTATCGTTCTCACTTTATTAACACTAATTCCACTATAACTTTAGATTATAAGAACCTAAGTATTTTCTAATTTATACTGACAGCAGTTAATGTTTGTTTGGTTGTTTTTTAAATCTCTATTGGCTCCTTTTACTTCCATTATTGGTTATAAACACGTTCACTCATCTGGGCCTCTAAATGGTTGTTTTGTTTAGTTCATACCTTCATTTTCTTTGTTTTGACAGCAAATAATAATTATTTAAAATTGTATCACCATTAACAATTTTACCATAACTGCTCGTCACTTCTTTATATCTCAGTTCCTAGTTGTAAATAAAATAAAAAGGTATTTTAAAGCTTTCTTCAGTAATAATTGTACATTTTCTTAACATTTCATATTCCTTTTAAAATTTTTAATGTCATAACCACTTTTTTTTCTAATTATTATTACTACTAAAAAAACTACCCCTATCATGAATATATTTTTAGAAAGTGAACAGACAAACCTTTCGGTATACACTATGAGAAATACAGATGGCAATACACGCTATATAGTACCCACAAAAAAATTCTTTCTGACATTGCAATACCTAACTGTTATTTTAGGTAAAATGTCCAAAATTGTAATTTCCTCGCTATTGAAATTAAGCTAAAGTTATTTTCAATGGAAGTTTTCCCTATGTCGTTTAAAGTAACATAATGGCCCCTGCATTGATGTTTCAATCCACACAATAGTACAAAAGCAGTATTTATTCTAATTACTAGCCGTTACCCGCGGTTTCACCCGAGTACGGAATGTACAAGTCTACTTAACTATAAATCCACCAATTCCAAATATATTTCACCCAAACTGCAAGCGCTTGTGGGCCACTCTTTATAACAATTTTATTCGGCATTTTTTAAATTACCTTGTATAACTACCTCTACTTCACCATATAGTGCAACCATCCTGTATATGGTGCATTTTATTTGTCACCCAATATAACTTTTTTTAACACTTTCTTATAACTCTACTTCACCCTATATTTCAGCTATGCAACTGCTTATGGTCTACGCTAAAGAACAATTATTTTTGATATTTTTTGAGCCATCTTGTAAAGTACAATTTCTCTCCACACTATATTTTAATCACCCTTTATATGCAATTTAATCAAACATTGTGTTAATCACACTCTAAAACTATAATCTTGCTTCGTCCCATGTTACAAGTATTCCATGTAGTAGGATGCAACTGTTCATGCCTTATATAACAATTCTTTATACTTTTCGATCCACCCTAATGGAAATGCCCGTGGACCCTTGGTGTGTCACAAATTTAAAAACACACTTTATCACCCTAACATCAAACCTTTATTTAAACACTCACCCAAAACTGCAACTGCTTTTTGGCCACCCTATATTAGAATTTATTTTTTTTAACCGCCTTGTATAACTTTAATCCTATTTCCATCTACATTAAAACCATTCTGTAGATACTACTGCCAGTCCGTCAAACATTATAACTGATTTTTGAACCATACTGTATAACCATAATTTTACTATGCAAAATACTTCAACCACCCTGTATGTTCATCTGCTTAGAGACCACCACATATAACATTTTTTAAACACTTAACTATATACCCGGGGTGGTTGTTGGTCCACTACCGGGCGCCTCCCCAGGTGGCGGATAGGGGAACGCTCTTCAGCAATGGGGAGTACTGAGGATTTCCTCAGGGCGGACCAAAATCAGATAGGGGAAGGAACCCCGAAAATAAACCATTTATGGATATGGGTGATAAGGTGAACTTAATACCCCAGGTGGGTACCTCTGCAGAGGATAATCCCGCCACCGGTTCCGATCGAGTGAAAGCCTCGGTGGCCGGTGCACGCTCCACGGATTCTGGGGGGAGCGAATTATCACTGGTTCCGTCACATAGTGACAAGAAGAAGAACACTAGTAATGGTACAACATCGACCATTACAACTAGAGCTGGCAGCAAGACACTATCCAGCCAGGTCCTCCAAAAGGCGAATAGTGGAGTTGACGTCCAACAAAGGGCAACAAATGAGAGTGGCGCTCCAAACAAATTAGGAGCAAAGATCGATGAGCTCTTGAAGTTCATTGGGCCTAGGCACAATGTACATCATGAGATCAAGAAACTGGCACACGCCATTAAGTCAGAATATGACAAATATCAGACGTCAACGACGCGGCCACCTCCTGTAGCGAAACCTGCTACAACACAGACATCGCCAGTAAAGGTGTCAAACACTCAGACACAAGGTGGACAGCAAAAGGAGGTCCCAAAAACGGCTGCTTCAAAAGCAGCTAACTCAAAACCGGCTGCATCAACACCGGCGGCCTCAAAGCAGGCGGCTTCAATAAAAGTAGCCTCTGTAGCAAGGACCTCGCCACTGAAGGTCCCGCCTTCAGTAGCCTCATCAAGTTAAAACGCTTAAACCGGTGCTAGCTACCAAGCTAGCCCGGTAAGGAAGGTCGCCAGAACATCGGGCAAACTACCCAGGGAACAACAAGTAGAGTGGTCAATTCAGAAGCGGAGAGAAACAATGGATTAAAATCCAAGTTTAAACCGCAAACCAAAAACCAACCTGCAAACCAGTCGACTGACTGGCAAGTGGTAAAGAGGAAAAAGGCCCCGAGGACCAATAAGCAAAAACCAGCGCCACATTGTACGCTGCTTATAAAGAAAGGCGAGAAGAGCTCCCATGCAGATATTTTGCGAGGTATCAAGAATGATCCCACCTTGCAGGATATAGGCATAGATATAGATCCGACGAACAGCTAAGGGAGATCTACTTTTGTTATTCGCCAAGGCAGACGCTCAGGAGATGGAGCGCTATTGTAACGCCATCAAGAATAAGCTCCCAAGCGGGGCCACTGTACAATCTCGAATACCGCAAATCGAGATTGAAATTAAAGACTTGGACGAGATCAGTACCAAGGAAGACGTAGTAAACCTGCTCAAAGATAATATCGACGGCCTGGCAGAGATCACTGAGGAGGCAGTGAAATCACTTCGACGGGCATATAGATCAACACAAACGGCAGTTGTTTGTCTCCCAGAGGTCCAGGCCAAGAAAGCCATCGCACTTGGAAAGCTGAAACTTGCGTGGGGCACAGTACGTGTTCGCGAGAGGATCAGCCTTCGACGGTGTTTCAAATGCTGGCACTTTGGGCACAACGCCCAGGCGTGCAGAGGCAAGACTGACCGAAGCAGTTGTTGTCACAGATGCGGAGGCGCTGGTCACAATGCCTCGGCTTGTCAACAACCTGCCAAGTGCTTACTCTGCAAAGAGAAAGATAGTAGGTCAGACTGCCGGCACGTTGCGGGTAGTTGGAAATGTCCGATCTACCAACAGGCGATGAGAGCAGCACAAGCCCGTAAATGAAAGTACTGCAACTCAACCTCAACCATTGCGAAGCAGCCCAAGACCTACTGGTACAGCGGGTGCGGGAATTGGATTGCGACGTAGCCATAATCTGCGAGCAGTACAAAAACTTCGACACCCTGTCCTGGGTAAATGACACAACGGACAGAGCAGCGATATGGGCTTGCGGTAAACTTCCGTTCCAACAACTCCCAAATACCCCCGAACCATGGCTTGTGAGAGCCAAAGTGGGAGGGGTTCACTTCTATAGCTGCTATGCACCTCCTAGTGCACAGCTCGAGGAGTTCGAGTTATTCTTGGACATCTTGGCGGAGGATGTACGGAAGCGTGAATCGGTCGCCATCGCAGGAGATTTCAACGCCTGGGCAATTGACTGGGGATGCCGGGAAACTAGCGCGAGAGGACGAGCTCTCCTTGAGACCATGTCTTCGCTCAACCTGGTACTCCTCAACACAGGAGACGTAAGCACATATCGCAAAGGCAAAGCCAGCTCCATTATCGATGTGACATTCGTTAGCAGCAACCTAATTAAAGGGGGCTGTGAGTGGCGGGTCGATGAGGAGTTTACTAATAGCGACCACCAAGCTATTATATGGGAAATCAACACCACTCCCAAACGAAGATTGTGTGTCAGTCGTGCGAGGTCACAGCCAGTCGGTTGGAACAAAAATGCTTTCGATGCTGATTCATTCGCCTTGGTTATGGAGCAGGAACCATTGTCAATAGCAACAAGCGCAGAAGCCACTGCCAAAGAGGTAATGACAAGCGTTGTCAAGTCCTGCGATGCATCCATGCCAAGGAGACGGCAGAACAACAGCCGCCCACCAGTTTACTGGTGGAACGACACGATCTCACAACACCGACGAGAGTGTCTCAAAGCACGAAGGCTGCATCAACGAGCACGGAGACGCGACAGGGTCACAACAGAAGAACTAAGGCTCGACTATGAGATCAAAAGACAACAACTACGAAGAGCCATTCTCTCAAGCAAGAGATCCTACTGGAAGGAGTTTGTGACGAAGTTGACCAAGATCCATGGGGAAAACCGTATAAAATCGTGATGCATAAAATCAAGGCCACCCCCATGACATCAACGAACTGCCCCGAATCATTGCACCGCATTGTCACTCACTTGTTTCCTGCGAAGCCTGAGCTACCCGCTTATCCTTCGTGGCAGGTGAGGGACGAAGATATACCATCAGTGACTATGAATGAGCTGATGGGCGCGTGCAACCGGCTCCAAAACGGTAAGGCTCCCGGTCCAGATGGCATACCTAACATCGCGCTAAAATGCGCCATAGCCAATAGGCCTGACATGTTTCTACACATGTATGAGACCTGCCTAAAGCAGGGGGTTTTTCCGACTAAGTGGAAAAAGCAGAGGCTTGTGTTCCTACCTAAAGGGGGAAAGAAACCTCCAGACGAACCGTCATCATATCGTCCCCTCTGTATGTTGGACTCTGCGGGAAAACTCCTTGAAAGAATAATAGCAGATAGGCTGGAGCCCTACGTTGAGCCAAAACTTTCCACCAACCAATTCGGGTTCAGAAAGGGGAGATCAACCATCGATGCCGTGACACTCGTTACCAACATCGCCAGAGAGGCTATCTCGGGAAAGAGATGGAGAAGAGGTGGAAAAAAGTACTGTCTAATAGCCACCCTGGATATCAAGAACGCCTTTAACTCGGCCCGCTGGGACCGCATTTTGGAGGCTCTTGCCAGGATGGAAGTTCCGCAGTACTTGCGCAGAATGGTTTCAGCGTATTTCAAGGACCGCATCTTGTTGTACCAAACCGAAAATGGGCAAGTAGACTATAAGATCACAGGAGGTGTACCTCAGGGCTCTGTTCTTGGCCCCCTCTTATGGAACGTAATGTACAACGACCTGCTCCTGCTCGGTCTGCCTGAGGGCGTCAGGCTAGTGGCATTCGCCGATGATGTGGCATTGATCATAGTGCGCAAGCACATAGAGGAGATACAAACAACCTTCTCATTCGCTATAGCCACAATTTAGCATTGGATGCTCGCAGCGGACTTGAGTTTAGCAGAGCAAAAGACCGAAACACTTCTTGTTAGCAGTCGGAAGGCAAGGGAAACCATCACCCTCAAAATAGGCGACACCTACATACAGTCGCAGCCCTTCATCAGCTATTTGGGGGTGCTCCTGGACACACGGCTCAACTTCAAAGAGCACATAATCGCGGCCAGCAAGAAAGCAGCTGGGGTACAGGGGGCATTATCTAGAATAATGCCGAATGTCGGAGGCCCTAGACAGATAAGAAGACAGCTACTGGCAACAGTAACTACTTCTGTTTTGTTGTACGGGGCACCGGTATGGGAGAAATCGCTCGAGCTACCATCGTACCGCCGGAAAATGAAATCAGTCCAGCGGCTCTCAGCGATTCGAGTGGCATCATCCTACCGCACTGTGTCTTACGAGGCGGTGAGTGTGATTGCCTCTACCCTACCAATCGACATCCTGGCTGCAGAAAGGGGACGGCTTTATCGCAGAAAGTTAGAAAAAGACCAGCCGACAGGAAACAGCGATGAAAGGGCCATGAGTCTAGGGCAATGGCAGGAGAGGTGGGACAGCTCTACTAAAGGCCGATGGACATATCGATTGATACCTAACATCAGTCGTTGGATCAACCGCCAGCATGGAGAGGTTGGGTTTTACATCACTCAACTCCTGACTGGACATGGATGCTTTCGAGCATACCTGCACAGGTTCAGGAGGGCAAACTCCCCAAACTGCCCGCACTGTACGGACGTGATAGAGGACGCGGAACACGTGTTCTTCTCCTGCCCCCGGTTTCAGGATCAACGTGCTGAAGTGGAGAGGATTCTGGAGACTAATATCGTTCCAGAACAATTAGTAGAAGCCATGCTGAAGGGCCCCCAAGCCTGGAAGTTGGTATCAGATTACGCGGAGACTATCCTCAAAGAACTCCGCAATACGTTCGAGGAGTAGGCTTTAGAGGCTTCCAATGTAAGAGCAGTAAACATCTGCAATGAACCACCCTTGCGAAGTAGTATTGAGTAAGAGTGCCGCAGGGGACCATGGTTGTAGGAGAAAGAGGTTAGGGTTTTAGCGGGTATACGGTATACTGGTTTCAATGCAACGATTTACTCTTGCTTTGAAGTCATTGTATCGGGAGTCCCGCACGACGGCCAGCACGTGCTAGCTAAGTACGGAATGTATTTCCCCCCTCTTCGGATAAAAAAAAAACACTTAACTATAACTCTGCTCCACTCAGTATCTTATCTACGCAACTCCTTATGGACTACTATATAACCATTTTTTAACCACCCTGAAATTTATAATTTGTCTCCACCTTATATTTCAAACACACCTATATATAAATTTTCCGAACATTGTTTTAATCACACTGTATAATTATAATTTTACTTTGATCCAGGTTTCAGATATTGCATATATACAGCAGCTCATGTTCTATCCTACAAAAAAATTGTATCCAACCTGTTTAACTATAATTCTACTCCACTCTCTATTTCAACCACCTTCTATATACAACTACTTATTGGCCACCCAGTATAACATTTTTTGTACCTCCCGGTATAAATCCATCAATGCCGAATATATTTCACCAAAACTGCAACTGTTTATGGGGCACCCTATTTAACAGTTTTTTGAATCACCTTGTATGTATTACAACTACCCTGTATACGCTGCTGCTTATTGGTCAACCAATATAACATTTTTAAAGACTTAAGTATTACACCTCTCCACCCTATATTTCAACTATTCTATATGTGCAACTAATTATGAGCCCCGCTATTTTACAATTTTTCTTGATATTTGTTTAACCACATTATAAAGTATAATTCCCCCCCCCCTACTTCATTTAAGGCACCCTTCATTTGCAACTTTTTCTAACCTTGTTTGAATCACACTGTGTAACTATAACTTTATTGAGTCCCATATTTCAGGTACTCTATATATGGAACTGCTATATAAGAAAATTATCCTACCATTTATTACCCACCGTGTATAATTATATTTCTACTCCACCGTATATTTCAACAACCTTTTATATGCAACTATTTATTTGTCACCCAATACAAAAATTTTGTACCACCCTTTATCCTTAAAATTCTACTCCACCCTATATTTCAACCATCCGGTAAATGGAACAGCTTCTAGATCATAACATTTCTTTATAATACTTTTTAAACCCACCTGTATAGTTGTATATATATATATATATATATATATATATACATATTTTAACCATCCTGTATAAACAACTTCTAACATTTTTTCAACCGATTTCATAACTATAATAACTCAAGAACATAATTCAAATATCCTAACTGCTTATATAACACATTTTGTTCTAAAAAATCTTATCCACCCTGTATAAATATTCTACTCTTATTTCAATCATATTGTATATGCAACTACTTATGAGCCAAACAATATATAATGTAAATATAATTCTACTACGCCCGTTTATGAACAACCTTGTGTATGCAACGATTTATGGCCCACTCAATATAATTCCACTTGCCCTTATTTCAACCACATTGTATATATGCAGCTGCTTATGGTACACCTAACATAAGTTTTTTAGATTTTTTTAAATCCATGTCATTCTACTCCTGACTAAGTTTCCTATATATAGAACACCCTGTAAAATTACGATTGATATATTAGTTCATTTTTTTCTAAATCGAAACATTGTCACATTTGCATATTCCGAATTTTGAATAAAAGCTAAGTTGATTCGCGTATCTAATATTTGCTGCTTGCGGTGTAACCAATTGAGTAATTGTTGTTACCCAACATGGTAGAAGTTTTTCGCTATATCTACCGCTTCTGTAAACTTAGGGAGATAAAATATCTACCAGATTTTAAGTCAAACTATAGGCTTTGCAACAAAAAAGCACACAGCTAAATCAGCCCAGTAGTTCTTACGTGATGCCCGAACAAACAAACAAACAAACAGGCAAACTTACAATTTTATAATAGTATAGTACACATCCTCTCCACAGTATTGACTTTTTCAATTTTTCTATTGTTTAAATTATTCCTGTATACCAATGATTTTACTTGGCCCCATATGTCTATATAACAAAATTCACCTTTTTGAACCACATTTTATTACTATAAACTTACTCTACCATTTATTTCAATCACCCGCTATATGCAACTGCTTCTAAATTTTTTTTAACCCATGTCTATAATTACACCCCGTCCTACGTCCTATAATTCAAATATCCTAACTGCTTATGCTTATATATATTATTTTTGATACACCCTCAATAACATAATTTTACCCCACCCTTACTTCAAACACCTTCTCTAAGCAACTACTTATGTTCCAAACTATATAACTTTTTTAAACCGCCCTGTATAACTGTAATTATACTCCACCTTATATTTCAACCATCCTGTATATTCACCTGCCTTTTGTATAACTGTAATTATTCTCCGTTCTATAACCCAAATATGCACTCTGTATAACTATAGTTTTGGTCACTTTTATTTCAAGCACCTTGTATACGCAACTACATATGTGCTACCCAATACAATATTTTTAGAACCAGCCTGTATAACTAATTCCATTCCAACTTATATTTCCACCATCTTATGTATACAACTGCATATGTACCACCTAATATTACATGCACGCACGCAGACACCTTCAACCGTATTCCACACAGAAGAGATCGCCGGTATAACCAATTTTCGTTTTAATAAGCTAATGGAATATTTTCTGCAATTTCACGCGACTGTACCCTAAAACATCGTGTCTAAAATAAACTTATTTCAAAAGCATCAAAATGAAATCTTTACAAACACCCTGTACGACATTTAAACTATATATTTATTATGAAAGTTTGACATTTACCATGTTGATTACAGTTCTTGTGCATATATTTTTCCGAGTTTCAGAAAATTGGTATGTTTTACGTTATAGAAAAATGTACGGAATCAAGCTGGAGCATATCTTTGCACACAATTTATAATATTCAAATTGAGTGAGCAGTTTTAGAGAAAACAGTGAAGATTCATTGAAAATCGCTGAAATCTAGTCCCTTATTTACTTTGTTTTTCTGATTTTCTAGAAAACCGTAAATCGCAATGTTCCTTAATATAATGTAGTTTAAATCAAAATTGCCCAAGCCGTTTTTGAATAATCGCTCGTCATACATAAAAAAGTTGTAGACGAATTGATAACCTCCTCATTTTGTGTTAAAAAACAAATTACTTGGAAAAAAAATAAAAAATTAATATTTTAAATTATCCGACGTCAAAATGAAACAAAATTTTACAGCAATACACAAAAACGTTGTTAGTCTGAACGTGGTGGTTAATGTAACTCGTTCTTCGAAGTTTCCTTGGACTTCCATCGTCTTGAAATGGTTGATCTAACAAAGTTTCATTGGCACACACACACCCATGCGCGAGCCCAGGAAGTAGATTTGCCCTCCAGAAAATTTTACTGATGAGCACTTCCAGCCTCCTTGCCATCCACCCCCTGAGACTTAACTCAGGTCCTCACGCTAACGCAGTTTTCCTTTTGCATAATCGCTGTCTTCTTGATGGGATAGCTTGGCTTTGGTTCGGTTCAGTTGCTTTATCTTATTGGTACTAGAGCAACTGTCTTATTTGTGTTACGTGGCTCATGCTTTGCTATGATATATAGCTAATTGTACCCTTCTGTGGGCCTGCACGTTGTCGTTTGTGTTGTGGGTGTGTTCTTCTGTCTTCTCTTTGTTTGGTAGGTTGGTTTTCCACCGGGCTTCCCTTGTTGTCTCCTGAAAAAAAGATTGTTATATGCTTCATTTTTTTACTTACCTGTCTTCTATCTCTGGGCTTCTTCGTGCTCTTCCCCTTCGCTAAGGCAGAGCTGGTTCTTAGGCCGTTTGTATCTGTCAATATATCTGTGGTCATAGTCGATTAGTTGTCGTAGGTGAAGGTTTGGGTTCTGTTTGGCGTAAGCCTCTCTGGCCCTCCTCTTCATTTCTGCAAGCACTGGCTGGTGTCGTAAATCGTTGAAAATCACGAACCAGGGTGCGTCGACTGCGAGGCGTAGACATAGGTTCTCCTGCCTTTGGATGGCCTGCCTGTTGCTCTTGCTGGTGTGTCCCCATTCTAGTGAAGCGTATGTCAGCATTGGCAAGATGACTGTCTTGATGAGAGTCAGCTTGTTTAAGAGTCCCAGCTTGCTTCCTCTTCCTATTAAGGGGTAAAGTTTGGCACGGGCAGCCCGGACTTTATTACGAATCTCTTGGACATGCCTCGTGAAAGTCAACACCTTGTCGATGATGACTCCAAGGTATTTGACTTCGTTCTTCCATGGAATTTGTCTGCCGTTGACGGTCAGGTTTCCTGTCGGTACGATCGTGCGGCTTCTCCCGTTGACGAACAGAGCTTGGGTTTTGTCCTCGTTGATGGCTATCTTCCACTGAAGGCACCATTCCGCTAAATTGTCAGTGGCTTGCTGCAGCCGCCTCAAGGCTGGCTCGAATCTGAAAGATTGGCATCCTGTGGCGGTGTCGTCGGCGAACTGGGCAATTCTAGCGTCGGCTGGTCTTGGGATGATGCAGTGTAGATTGAAAATAGCATCGGAGACAGGACTGCTCCTTGGGGAACCCCTGCCTCGGTGGTCCGGTATCTGGATTGCTCTTGGCCTACTCGTACTCAAAAAGGAGCCCAGTAGCTGGAGGATGTTAGTGGGAAATCCTAATTGGGCCATCTTCACTAATAGTTCGTCATGACATACTCGGTTGAAGGCTTTTACTAGATCCAGGAAGATGAAGGCTGTTCTTCGATTCCGGTTGAGTCCATCTGAGGCGTATTCTACAAAGCGTAGAACTTGGTGGCGTGTCGATGTCTGAATCCAAACTGCTGGTCTGGATTCTCTTTCAGATCATCTATGGTCTCTTGGAGTCGATTCGCGAAGATCGTTTCTGCTACTTTACTCATGGCTGGTAGTAGACTAATAGGGCGATAGTTTTGTAGAAAAGTACCGTCCTTATTGGCCTTTGGCAGCATGATAATGTCGGCATACTTCCATTTCCTCGGGTAGTATCTGCGTCTGAGCATTGCATTGATGATGTTTGTCAAGGAAACGACAGCCTTCCTGGTGAACCGTTTGACTATCCTGTTGGATATACGGTCATGTCCAGGTGCTTTTCGTTGAGTCGTCTGATCTGCTGCCGTACCTCTTCCGGGCTCGTGGTCCTGATCCGTGGGATGTCTTCTTGGTTCCTTATCCTTCTGTCTTGCCTCTCGACTCGGAGTTCGTGGTCGTCATCGTCGTGACCTTCACTGGCTTTCTACCTGGAATCGTCATCAGGTGAATGAATGATGACACACCTGTTAAGCTACTTATAGTTTGATTACTTGTAATAGATAAAAATTCATGGAATCCTTTTGCAGTGATATTGTACAGACTCGAAATTGATTGGATCGCAACTGGAATCTTTAACGTTCTTTTCATAGACGCATCGAAGCTTCACACACTTAATGGGCGGTTTTTTACAGAAATATTTAACTTGGACTGCTGCAGTACGAATACCATCGTGATTATTCATATTGCATTAAAAATAAGTACAATTATTAGTTGAAATAAGAAGGAATTTCTCAGTTTGACAAGTAATACTTCTATAAACTGGTAGAGAAACAATCCTAACATTCGCGTCCCTATGACAGTCGTCCATTTCAATGCCACTTGAATTATTAATATTTTTACCTTCAATAAAATTATTATTGTTTACACCACTGTTGATACTGTAAATTTACTTATATTTTCATTTCTAGGAAAAATGGAAGGAACATATCATTGGATACAATATACGGATACCCTTATAATATCACTCCGGATTTCTGCCTCTGTCACATAATAGCAATTTTGATTTTAGGGGTACTTCTGGGGGGAAAAACTAAAAAAATCGACCGTTTCCCCCATGATCTCCGAAACTACTGAGCCTAAAATTTTGAAAAAAAAGGAAATATTGAATGTTGCCCGAACTTTACAGGAAAAATAAGGAAAAACCATTAATATTAATTTTGGGGGGCAAATTATAGAATTAAATGAAAATTTAAAAATAAAAAAAAAATTCAAATCATCATGTAATACATTAAAATGAAAGGTCCCATTCTGAGGAACACAAATATATTTTTTTATATTTAAAAAAAGTAAAAAAGGTATTATCGAAAATATACGAACATTAAATCATTGTCCCCCCTTATCTCCGAAACTATGAAACGTAAAGTTTTGAAAAAAATTAGAGGTATAGGGTCTGACCTGAAGTTTACTAGAAAAATAAGGAGAAACCTCTACTTTTAATTTTGGGGGGCAAATTACAGAATTAAATGGAAAATATAAAACTAAAATTGTATCTAACCCATCATGTTATATATCAAATGAAAGGGCTCATTATGAGGAAAACAAACATATTTTTTTCATATTTTTAAAATAAATTAATTAAAAGATATTAACAAAAATAAAAAAAATTACCCATTCCCCCCCTTATCCCCGAACCCATAAGCTGGAAAATATAAATAAAATGGAGGTATAGCCCCTCACCTGAACTTTACTGGAAAAATAAGGAGAAACCCCTTATATTTCTTTTTGGGGGCCAAATTATAGAATTAAATGGAAAATATAAAATTAAAATTGGTTCTAATCCATCATCTTACATATCAAATGAAAGGGCTCATTATGTCGAAAACAAATATATTTTTTCAATATTTTTAGAATAAATTAATTAAAAGATATTAACAAAAATATTTTTGGGGGGCAAATTATAGAATTAAATGGAAAATAAAGAAAAATATAATTGTTTCTAACGGTTCATGTAATATATCAAATCACAGGGCTCATTATGACGAATACAAATATATTATTTTATTATTTTTTAAATGAATATTTTAAAATATATTAAAAAAAATTAAGAAAATTACCCATTCCCCCCCGTTATTCCCCAAACTATAAGACCTAAATTTTTTTGTTTACAGGAAAACTACGAAAAAATCCCTAATATTAATATTGGGGGCCAAATTATAGAATTAAACGGAAAATAAAAAAAATATTTTTTAAACGCATCTTGCAATACATCAAATGAAAGGGTTCATTATGAGGAATACAATAATATATTTTTTCATATTGTTAAAATTAATTGTTTACAAGTTATTAACATAAAGAAACTAAAATTTTGGAAATAAGTAGAGGTACTGGGGCTCACTTGAAATTTATAAGAGAAATTATCAGAAAACCCCATAGTAATTTTAGGGACAAATTATACAATTAAGTGGAAAATAAAAATTCAATTTTCATTATGTGAATTACAAATATATCATATTTTTAAATCATTTGTTTAAAAGATATATTAAACATCGACTAATTCCCACTTTAGAAACTACACTATTTAAATTTTGAAAAACATATTTTATTTGTATTTTTAAATAATTTTAATAACAGATTTAATAATTTATAATTTAAAACTTGACGTATTTTACCCTTTTTCTTCCAATCTACAGAGCCTCAAAACTCAGACAGTAGATTATAAAAGGCTTCTCTGAAAGTTTATTTGTAAAATAAAACTCGAATGTTAATTTTTGGGTGCCAAATTAAAAAATTAAATACATATGTATTCTGATAAAAATCAAGTGAATCCTGAAAAGTCTATATGTGGAAAATGAAAGTGTATATTTTTTTCTAAATTTAAAACGCTTCCTTTAAAAGATAAGGTAAATATAAGAAAATGCACTCATTCCCTGCTTGTCTGAAACTGGAATATTAGAATCTTGAAGATGGAACCCTTAGTATGCGAGTCCAACTCGCACTTGACCAAGTTATTTATAAATTCAAAACGCTTCCTTTAAAAGATATTAGGGCAAATATAAGAAAATGCACTCATTGTCTGCTTGTCTGAAACTGGAATATTAAAATCTTGAAGGTGGTACGGAACCCTTAGTATGCGAGTCCAACTCGCACTTGACCAAATTATTTTAGTAGATTTGTCAATTTAACAACTGTAAATTTTGATAAAGATGAAGAAAATCTTTTGGCAAAAAGGTGTTAAGTTAAGTATAATTTGCCTAAAAATATTTCTATTAAAAAATTAGAAATACTACGCCTAGAGACATAAATTGCCTTAAAAGACCAATCGTCAAAAATTTATAAAAAGTATCAGGCATTAAATTTAATTAAGAAAGAATTTCTCAAAATTACTCAAGCAATACCAGAAATGAACATAATTACGTACCTAAGACAAAAATGTAAAGATGTAATTTTAACAAAGGTAGATAAAGGGATTACAGTAATAGCCCTTGATATAGATAACTATATAGAAAGAACCTTAGAATTCCTTAATTAAAATCACAAAATTACAAAACGCGATCCCACTGATCAATTCCAGAAATCTATTAAATTAATACTACAAAATTCTCAATGTTTATTTAGAGAGAAATACCTTTCTAGACTTACAATAACCTCCTAAATTATAATCCCTTATAAAACTCCACAAACCAAGACACCCGATTAGGCCTGTAGTTTCATTCTTGAATGCTCCGTCGTATACAATTTCCAAAAAGCTTATTAATATTATTATAGATAATACTAGTTTTATAGGAAAACACTCTATAAAAAACTCTATAGAATTAGTGAATAAAATAAAATATGTTAAATTACCGAATAATGCAAAATTAATGTCATTTGATGTAACGAATTTATTCCCGAGCGTTCCAGTTACAGAAATCATTAACCTAGTAGAAAATTTACTTTCCTCAAACAAGAAATTATAAATTTACTATCCATTTGTCTAGAACAAAACTATTTTGAATTCAATAATAATATTTACATAGGAGGCGAATGCTTAATTATGGGTAATCTACTTAGCCCATTACTAGCAAACATTTTTATGGATTCCTCAGGGGAAAAATTAAAAAAAAAACACCCTATATTTAGTCAATTTATTTACTGGCACAGATACGTGGATGATATTTTAACTTATTTTGTAGGAACCGAAAGACAATTATCCAAATTTACTGATTTTATTAACAATCTCCATCCCAACATTAACAATAGAAGAAGAACAGAATAATTATATAAATTTCCTAGATATACCTATCAAAAACGTAAATAATAAACGTGTTTTCTCGATTTATCGCAAACCGTCACACACATACACCATAATTCCTAATTCATCTTGCCATCGAATCCAACACAAATTACCTTTTTTTCATAGTACAATTCATAGATTAACAACATTACCACTTAATGAAAATGTCTTCGAAATAGAACTTAATATAATAGAACAAATTGCAACCAATAACGGGTATGACACTAAAATCGTCGATTATATCTTACTGAAAAAACAATATCTCCAAGCAATCCAATTGATATATCCGAAAATCACAGACCTAGATAAAACATATAAACTATTACATACCTAGGTTCCCCTAGTCTTGGCATATCAAAATTTTTAAATCAACAAAACATCAAAGTTAGCTATAGAATCAATAACTCTGTAGGTAAATTAATTAAGAACAATAAGAGTAAAACAAATTAACTCAAAAAGTTTAGGAGTTTATAAATTATGATGCAAAGATTGCCCTAACCTAACCTTTTATTCAAATAAAATACATGGTTTGATTTTTAAACTACAATGCCACTACAGTTAAAAATTATAATTTCTTACTTACACATAATTTTGTACTGCATTTATCCATTTTATACGTTTATCATCCTTCCATGAGGCACCAAATTTACTCGAAAATGAAAACAATAAAATGTCACTGGTAAATCAACTTGCAACTTATAACGAGATTACACTGTGCATTTTTTGAGACAATAAGATTTTACTGATGGATACATTTCGAATAATTTTTCAATATTTATCTAAATAACATTAACTAAATTTACGTGTTCCTGCTTTACTTTTTGCCCGATTATTTTACAATTCAGTTACTAGTTGGCGTGACAGTTTTGCTCGGTTCCTAATTGCATAAAGGCAGAAGCACATGAATGTGAATTTATATTTTTATGACGAGTCGTGACGTGCCGCGTCAGAACCATATCGGTTTCGTGCATTTTATATTGTCCTATATATGTTAAGTGCCTGGGGACCGAGCTTGACTCGTAAATTCAAGGTTTTATCATAAACGGTCATTTGCTATGTAAACTAATTTAAACTCCCTAACATAATATTTTTTTCTTACATTTCTTATTTACATGGTGTTACTACAATTCAACTTCCCCTATATTTCAACCATCCTATATATGGAACCCCATCCAAACATTTTTTTATAACATTTTTTAATCACGCTACATTTGCACTCAATTCCATATTCCAACAACCTTGTATATGCGACCGCTTTTGGCCATTCTACAAACACTTTTGTTTCCAAATTCATTCATTTATATTGTAACATTTTTGTAAACATTTTGAATAACTGTAATTCCGCTGTACCCTATATATACAACTTTTTACAGGCTACCTAATATAAAATATTTTAAATCACACCGTATAACTATAATTTCACACCAGCATATGTTTAGACTACCCTGTATATACATTTGTTTATGGTCACCTATTGTAATTTTTATTGAACCACCATGTATAATTATAATTCCAGTACATCCTATATTGCAACCACCCTGTTAATGCAAATGCTAATAAGCTACCATATAGGTAACACATTCTATTACCACTTTTTTAGCGACCTTTATAACAATACTTTTACTCCGCCATGTATCTCAGCTATCATTAATTTCCAACTGCTTGTGGGGTACCCTACACAATTATTTTTTTCTCGCTTTTTTCTAGCCATACTATAATTCCGTTTGACGCTATATTTTAACTATCCTGCATAGCAATTCTTATAGATCATCTAACATATTTTGTTAGAGCCTGTATAATTATAATTTTACACCACAAATTCATATTATATATGCATCAAATTAACATGCGAAATCATGAGATCTTACTCATCCAAAAATTGCCTACCATGCCAAGTTTTTCACCTTGAAAACTTGAAATGTCTAGGTATACAAATATAATGGTAGGAAAATATGACGGAGGCATAAAATAATTACATGTTCGGAACATACAAACACAATTTTTATTGAACGAATGTTTAAAAAAAGTTTCAGTCTCAAATAGGTCACCAAATCACCTTGTATTAAAATAATTGTTACAACAGTAGGTTACCAAATCACCCTGTTTTGAACGCCTTGAAATTACAAAGTAGCCGCCTTGATTGTCATAAACTGTCAATAAATTTTTTAATAATTTAATTTCTCAGGAAAACGATTTTTCCCGAAGATGAGACCCTCACAAATCGATTTCTATCCAACGAAACTTCCAAATGGGAAAGTTTCATCGAAATCGTTAGAGCCGTTTTCCAGAATTCAATTACGTATATATATGTATATATATATATATATATATATATATATATATATATATATATACAAACATTGCTCGTATTATAGTATTAGATTAGATTAGATAATGTCCGATGTGTAGGGATAGATAAGTGTTGTGACGGGTTGTGTTTTATCGCATCCGAAGCGATCTCGATCTGCGTCAGAGCGATGGGGCTGCAGCGATATTCTGTAACTCGTTATAAAACGAAGCGAAATGGAACGTAATAAGTGGGTTCGTAGAGAGCAGTTGTCATTTATTTCAACGGTTAAAAAAATCCCCGCCAATCGAGGGCTGTCACAGCCCACTGTTGAGATAGCTGATTGGCGAAGAAAATTTGCATGCTCCAGTGTTGTCAGCATAGATATTATACTTAAATATAGAGTGCGTGAGGTATAGGCGCCTGTACAAGAGTGATCGTAACGTTGGACAGAAAAGAAACCGAGCTGTAAGCAACTGCTAGACGTCATTTGACTGACGTAGGCAAGCACTTAGTGTTTCACTTACGTGCGTTATTTTTTTTTATGAACGGACGCACTCCATATTTAACTGTAATCTCTATGGTTATGATGTTTCCAGAGTTGAATGACTTGTGTTTAGGCTAAAAGTGTATAGATTTTAAGTACTTAGATAAAGAAAGTTTAGAATAGCCAGTACCATAAATTGAGTATCTTCTTCATAATCTGCATTAGAATCAGATAACCCTTAGACATTAGGACCTAACGTAACCTATTCTACACCTGAGAGCGCATTGATTTAAAATATCGTCAGAAAGCGTTAGAACACGACATATAAATGTGAATACTAACCATCACGTTAGAGAGCATCACGCCACGACACCTTAGACAAATTCCGCTTTTATTCGAACGTTAAATGATCCGACGTGACGTGACGCTGCGTGTGTCTGTAGTGTGTTTCTAGACATAAAATACTAGGATTTGATTTGACTTAAGAATAATCAGGTCATAATGCTTCGCGTTGCGTTTTAACAATCTGTACCCGCCTTAACGTGGTGATAACTAACATATTGAAATAGATATGTAAATAATGCTGGATTGTAGTTTTGCTTGCCAAAGATTTCAAAAATGTAGTAGACAGTTACGTAATCTTTTATTGGTTGCATTTAATACCTTATGTCAATACAGACAGAAAAATAAGCACGGTGTTGAGGACTCGGAAGACCAGGATCCCTTTAGAACAACAGGGAGTGTACGAGATTCCATGTGCAGACTGTCATAAAATCTATGTGGGGCAAACTAACAGAAGAATTCAAGCTAGACGTCATGAACACTAGACCGCCATAAGAAAGCAGGAAAAAACAACATCCATTGCGGAACACGCCACCACGACGTCACACCGAATATACTTTGAGAACACCAGAGTACTGGCAAATATAGAACACCCGAAATCAAGACTCGTAAGAGAGGCAATTGAAATAGCGAAGAGGCCTCACAGTGTTAACGGACGCAATGAAATCCAGAACTTATCGAAAGCGTGGCCACTGAGCGCCAAGGGCCAATCACACGCAGCCGTTCACGGTGCCAAACGATATAACAGCGCGCGCGCTCCTGAAATTCGAGTAACTAGAAGCGAAAGCAGGATAAGTACGCGGTTGAATTCCCGGAAACCACCGAACACACACACACACACCCACACACCCACACACACACACACACACACACATATATATATATATATATATATATATATATATATATATATATATAATGGTATTTCGTTTAAATTAAATCTTGGTTTTTGGTTTGACGTGACACAATCATGCTGTAACAATTGTCAAAAGTTTAATTTTTGAAGCAATTATCGAGGACAAATCGTCCCCGGTGAGTCAATGTTAGTCAACGGTGAAGTGAGGCAGATGCAGGTGTTATATGTTGAAGTTAATTCGCATTGGGTTTGAATATCATTACACGGTATGATGTTGCATTGGATACAAGGAACAGCGAGCTGTGAATGAGGAACATAACTTGACCAAACGTACCAGCAATCGGATAGTTTCATTGAGAAATTCTGCAATATCTTCGGCAAGTGTCCCAGTAGTGACTCATAACTTAAAAGAAACAGGTAGTTTACGACAATAGATTAACAAACTTGATGATAGATGAAAATCAGCATAACAGCGAAAGGAAGGTGATAGAAAAATTATTCTCGTCAAGACAACTTTAGCAAGTTTTGGCATCTTACAGAAGAACGACGAGTTTTTGGGCTTAGATGAAGACCCCTCCAGATGTTAGTGGGCTTTTGAACGAACAGTCAAGAGGAGGATTAAGAGTGAAATGAATTGGAATTGTTTGGGGGCAAAGTGAAGGCAACATTGGTAGGCGACCGTCAACCAGGGCTCATCCCTTTAGAGGTATTTTCTAGGAAGAACTCTGCTGACAGGAAACAATCACTTAAAGAAATTACTGACTGGGTAAAAGTACGATTAGTAGCATATCAGGGTAAAAATGTGTCGAATCAGACCTATCTGATTCAAAGGAGAACATATATAGCCATAAAGACGTACTGGCTGGGTTGATAAGACAAGTCAATTAATAAATATTGTTACGAAATTTACCCAAAGCCGACCCAGTGTCCTTTCAGCACGACAACAAACGCTTTAAGATAAAAAATACGATTCTCGAAAAGACTCGGCAGCGGAAGGAGAGATGATGATTTCTACTGGAGAATTCTACGCTGGTGATATAAAAGAAGCACGCCACGATCGCAAGGAGTGATACCGCGTCGACTAGCGTATATGAGAATGTATTGTGAATCAGCTGCTTTAAATGTAAATACAGTTCTAGAAAAGTGAAAGTAAATATTAGTTGTTATAATTTTAAAATTGAACCCACGGACTATATTGCAATCTGGTGATCAGAAGTAAAGGATTAAGTGCAGTGAAAATTGATTTATGGAAACTCGTAGTATGGAAAAGTTAGACGAAAAAATTGCACAGATTCTAGAAAAACGTGACAAGAAGGAGAAACAAAATCAAGAAGAAATTCAACAAAGGTTAGTGAAATCTTTTGATGATAAACTTAAAGTTGAATTAGAAAATCTTGTCACTACGATGAAAAGCGAACAACAAAATCTTGTTTCCACGATGGAAGAAAAACAACAAAATCTTGTTTCCACGATGGAAGAAAAACAACAAAATCTTGTTTCCACGATGGAAGAAAAACAACAAAATTTAATTGAAGGATTATTCTCGAAATTTGAAGAAAAACAAGGCAAAACGGAAGAAAAAAGACAATTGCAATTTGAACAATTAATGCAAATAGTATCGCAAGTTAATGAAACAGTTAATGAAAGAATGCAAATAGTTGAATCAGATATAAAAGACATAAACGACGACATGGATGGGATAATCAAGAAAAATCTACTTCTCTGGTAATTTCGTTAAAAGGTCCTGCCCTAGAACTCCTCCAAAGCATTCCAGTCGATGAACAAGGTAATTTCGACAAGATCATCGCCATCCTAGACAAACGCTACGACAATCAATCCTTGAGCCAGGTATACCAAGTCCAACTCAGTGGAAAAACGCAAAGATCCGGTGAAAGCCTTCAAGAATTCGAAGCAGAGATTAGACGGTTAGTTCACTTGTCCTATCCAGACCTGCCAGAGGAAACGAAAGACCAGTTGGCCACACAGAGTTTCATAAACGGCATCAGAGATGTGGAAGTTCAAAGAAATTTAAGACTGAGTGGCGTCAAGAAGAGTAATGAAGCTCTACTTCGGGCTTTGGAAGTAAAGGCCGTCATGAATATGTCCAAGCCGAGGGTCCGAGCAGTTTCCTTCAACCAGGAAGAGTCAGAGTCACCATTTCAAGCGCTGCTGGCTGGTCTGAACAAAATATTAGACCGGTCACCAAGAACTGGCACCGGAGGGGCATATTACCGCTGCGGACGGACAGGACACTTCAAACGTGACTGCCGAGTAAGACTACCGGAACGATCACCAACCAGGGGTAGCCAACAAACCGACCTTACCAACCAGGGAAACTCCAACCAGTCAGCATAAGGGGGCGAATGCTGACTCACCCTCCACCAGCCCCGAGGACAGTATCCATCCGGGGATTTTGCCGAGATAGCGGCAGCCTAGTCATCAGAGGCACCATCAACGGGCGAGCAGTTACCATCACCTTCGATACCGGCGCCGCTGTGTCCATTGCCAAGTCCAGGGTTTTGAGAGCATCAGAAATTCGGCCAGTTACCAATAACATCCAGCTCAGAACACTCACCGGCGAGTCCATGTCAATACAGGGTGAGGCAGATGTCGTGCTACAGATAGGGGACAACATGATCCGGCATAGGGTCCTGGTAGCGAATATTGAGGACGATTTTATACTGGGAATGGACCTAATTAGCCAGCATGAATTTATGTTCGACCCGAGATATGATGTTCTTCGGTTCCTGAATGAGGAATTTGTATTGACACGGCCCGTCAACACATCAGTCACGCCCATAAAAATTGTGGCAAAGTCTTCAGCTAGAATTCCCGGTCGAACGGAACAGATTATTCATGGGCAGTTAGACAGCAATCCTGGGAGCTGCGTTGGAATGGTGGAGCCCGTACACTCAGCTCATGACTACTTGGTTGGACGGGCTATAGTTAAAACCGGACGAGATATACCAATCAGAGTCCTGAATTTGTCCAACAACGACATCAGAATTACCAATGGTCAAGAGATAGCTTGTTTTGAGCCAGTAGACACCATCATCAATTGCGAAGAAGAGTACCAGACGTTGGTGAAGGAGACAGGGCCCGATAAAGAGTTCCTACAACAGTTTGCTGACCACTTGACACACTTGACACCAGAGAACCAGAAGAAAGCCAAGCAATTTATCACGAAACACTGGCAAATTTTTAACAGTAAAAATGGAACCACCGGTCGCACCAACATCATCCAGCATCAAATAGATACCGGAAAGGCTCAACCCATCAGAATACCACCTAGACGACTACCATTGGGGCAACAACAGGCAGTCGAGGAAAACATCGAGTCCATGTTACAAAATGGAGTTATTGAGCCATCCATCCGTCCATGGTCTGCTCCCGTCGTGTTAGTTGAAAAGAAGGATGGAACCACCCGATTTTGCGTGGATTACAGAAAGCTGAATGATGTCACGAAGAAAGACAGCTATCCACTACCCCGAATCGATGACACTTTGACCACACTAGCAGGCTCCCGTTGGTTTTCCACACTAGACCTAAAAAGTGGATATTGGCAGGTTGGTCTACACGCAAACGACAGAGAAAAGACAGCGTTCTCCACCAGTAAAGGGCTGTTTCAGTTCACGGTCATGCCCTTTGGGTTATGTAATGCACCCGCTACATTTGAGAGACTAATGGAGTATGTACTGAGCGGGCTAACATGGAGGACGTGCTTAGTATACCTCGACGACATTCTAGTCATGGGCCAGACATTCGACGACCATCTGAAGAACCTGGGCGAAGTATTCTCCAGAATTAATAACGCCAACCTGAGACTCAATCCGAAGAAGTGTTCCTTGTTTCAAAAAGAAGTAGAGTTTTTGGGCCACGTAGTGTCCGAGTCAGGAATCCGCACCAACGAAGACAAGATAGAAGCCATCCGTGATTGGCCAGTTCCAAGAGACAAACATGAACTCCGAAGCTTCTTGGGCCTCTGTTCATACTACCGGCGTTTTGTTGAGGGATTTGCCACCATCGCCGCCCCTCTACATCGGCAGACCACTGATAAAGAGACCTTCCATTGGAATCAAGATTGCGAAACATCATTCAGGCGACTGAAGGCAGCACTATGTTCCAGCCCAATCCTAGCCTTTCCTACACAGTCCGGCAAGTTCATCTTAGACACAGACGCCAGCAACACAGGTTTGGGGGCCGTCCTATCCCAGGTGCAAGATGGTGAAGAGAGGGTGATCGAGTACTACAGCCGTGGATTCTCGAAGCCAGAAAGAAATTATTGCGTCACCAGAAAAGAACTTCTTGCAATAATAAGGGCTGTGGACCATTTCCACAAATACCTGTATGGTCGCCCTTTCTTAATCCGAACAGATCATGCCGCACTCAAATGGCTGCTGGACATGAAGACACCGGAAGGACAACTGGCCAGATGGATGGAGAAATTACAGCAATACGACTTCAAGGTGGAACACCGTGCCGGCCGGTTGCATAATAATGCCGATGCCCTATCCAGAAGACCCTGTAGAGCGGAATGCAAGCATTGTCTAAAGACGGAACAGCGAGAGGGTATCTCCATCAGGTAGATCCGAGTGCAGGCCAATGAAGACTGGACAACGGAACAGTGCATCCAGGACCAAATGGCTGATCCAGACATCGAACCAATCTTGTCACTCAAAATGAGAGGGGCACCCAGGCCACGATGGGACGAGGTAGCTAGATACTCCGGCGTGCTGAAATCGTTATGGGCTCAGTGGGACTCTCTAAGAGTAGACAATGGAATGCTCAAGCGAGTTTGGGAAAGCGCTGATGGACGAGAAACCAAGTCCCAACTGGTAGTTCCGAAGAAAAAGGTACCAGCCTTCCTGACCGAAGTACATGATGGAATTACCGGAGGCCACCTGGGCATGAATAAAACCCTAGACAAAGTTCGCCAGCGGTACTACTGGGTGAATTACTTCGAAGACGTCAGAGCTTGGTGCCGCAAATGTGCCACATGTGCCGCCAGTAAGGGCCCGAAGACTCGGACCAAGGGCAGAATGCAGCAGTACAATGTGGGCGTCCTATTTGAGAGAATTGCCACCGATGTCGCCGGTCCGTTTCCCGAGTCTGAGAGGGGGAACAAATACATTCTGGTCGCAATGGATTACTTCAGCAAATGGCCTGAGGCATATGCGATACCCAACCAAGAGGCAACCACGGTAGCAACGGTGCTAGTAGAACAACAATTCAGCAGGTTTGGCGTCCCGATGGAATTAAATTCAGACCAGGGGCGTAACTTCGAATCGAATGTATTCAATAAGGTCTGCACGATGTTGGGGATCAGGAAAACGAGAACAACACCATTACACCCACAGTCAGACGAAATGGTGGAAAGATTCAACAGGACCTTGGAACAACACCTATCCAAGGTCGTCAGCAATAACCAGCGTGATTGGGATGAGCATATTCCCCTATTCCTGTTGTCATATCGCTCTGCTATACATAATAGTACAGGCCTGACCACAGCCAGGGTCTTATTCGGAAAGGAGCTGCGATTACCATGCGACTTGGCATTTGGCTCCCCCGAAGAAGTTCCAAAAGACATCGACGATTATGCCGACCAGCTCCGACATAACATGCTGGCAATACACGAATTAACTCGAACGCAGTTGTTGGCCACCAGTGGCCGGATGAAGACGCGATACGACCTCAAGGCCAATTCAGTCGGGTTCCAGGAGAGGGACAAAGTCTGGTTGTACAACCCCCAACGGAGCAAGGGTAAATCCCCAAAGCTTACACCCGCCTGGGATGCTCCATACGAGGTGGTCAAGAGGCTTAATGACGTCGTCTACCGGATCCGTCGAAACCCCAAGGCTAAATTGAAGGTGGTTCATTTAGATCGACTCGCTCCCTACCATGGAGGGGATGTTTCTGATCGGGACGATCAGAATTAAAGGGGGGGCAGTGTTACAAAATTTACCCAAAGCCGACCCTGTGTCCTTTCAGCACGACAACAAACGCTTTAAGATAAAAAATACGATTCTCGAAAAGACTCGGCAGCGGAAGGAGCGATGATGATTTCTACTGGAGAATTCTACGCTGGTGATATAAAAGAAGCACGCTACGATCGCCAGGAGTGATACCGCGTCGACTAGCGTATATGAGAATGTATTGTGAATCAGCTGTTTTAAATGTAAAGTTCTAGAAAAGTGAAAGTAAATATTAGTTGTTATAATTTTAAAATTGAACCCACGGACTATATTGCAATAATAGGATAATAAGACGTACATAATACATCTTTGTAAAAAATAAATGAAGTCATATAACAAGTACGAAACAAAATTATCCATTCTCTTCCTAGTAGATATGTTTCAAATTCTCTCACGGTATAAAAAGATTCATTTAGCAGTAGATTTTCTATTCTTTTTTTTTTATTTACTAGTGACTGTGGTATCTTGACTTTGATACATACACTAAATTTTTTTAAAGATAACTAGTTGTAACTGTTAATATTTGTTTTCTAAGACTTCCATACAGGATGGATTAGAAATTGTGATTACCGGTACTTCTCAGTAATCGTTATTAATCTTAGCTTCGGTATTGAGAACTTGTTACTTATATTTGTTACTTAAGTACATCGTTACTTTTAACTTTTAAGTATGTCCTATAATCATATATTTTACATAAAATTTCAGTACGTATTTGTCTTTATCTCTAGTCTATAAGTGTTTACCCTCATTAATTTTAGTTTTTAATTCAAGCTATGAATATGAAAGCATCATTATGTTTTATAATTCATTTAAATATATTGTTACGAAATTTACCTAAGCCTGGATTCATTCCAATTCATCAGTTCCTGCGAGGACAAAAAAATTAATCTCGAAATAACTCGACAACTGTAAAGTTGATACTGGATTGTACGAGAGAATTCCATGCTGATTTTAAAAGGAGCGGCCCATCATCGCAAGAGTTAGTTCGGTGGCGAAGAGCTTATGTTGTGTTATTATTGTAATATGAATGAGCTGTTGTGTATATTTGATGTAAATAAAAGTTCTGGAAAGTAGTAGTGAATATTAGTTTTTCAAAATAATTAAATTGAATCGACGGAATTTATAACAAATTTGGTGATCAGAAGTAAAGGATTAAGTGAAGTTAAATTCGCAATTTGTTTTATGGAAACCCGAAGTATGAAAAAAGAAAAAAATGGATGCGACTACAAAAAAAACATGAAGGAGAAACAACATCAAGAAGAAGTTCAACAAGGGCTAGTGAAATCTTTTGATGAAAAACGTAAAATAGAAGAAAAACAACAAAATCTTGTCACTGCCATGGAAGAAAAACAACAAAATCTTGTGACTGCCATGGAAGAAAAACAACAAAATTTAATGGAGGCATTATTCTCGAAGTTTGAAGAAAAACAATGCCAAACTAAGGGAAAAAGACAACTGTAATTCGAACAAATAATCCAAAATGGTATCCCAAGTTAATGAAACAGTTAATGAAAGAATGCTAATAGCGGAATCAGACATAAAAGATCCTAACATCGACATCGATTCGATCCAGACCCAGGTGAAATTTGAAATCAGTCCCATTAAAAACACAGTACAAAGTGAAGTACAAGATAAAATCAGTGCCATCCAAAACAAAGTGGAGACCGAAATTAAACAATTACAACAAGATTTGCAGAGAAGGAAATACCAGTATAATAATAAAGTATACCAGGTGCAACTAAGTGGAAAAATGCAAAAATCCGGAGAGAGCCTTCAAGAATTCGAAGCAGAGGTTAGACGTTTAGTGCACTTGTCCTACCCAGACCTGCCAGAGGAAACCAAAGATCAATTGGCCACACAGAGTTTAATAAACGTTATTAGAGATGTGGAAGTACAACGAAATCTAAGACTAAGTGGCGTCAAGAAAAGTAATGAAGTTTTACTTCGGGCGTGAAAAGTAGAGGCCGTCATGTCCAAGTCGAGGGTCCGAGCAGTTTCCTGCAATCAGGAAGAGCCAGAATAAACTATTAGAACAGTCACAGATAACTGATACCAGAAAAGCATGTTACCGTTGTGGACGGACAGGGCACTTTCAACGCGACTGCAGAGTCAGGTTAACCAACAGAACAGCCACATGTCCAGGGACCGTCAGCCAGTCAGCATAAGGGGACGAATGTTGACTAACCCTCCGCCAGCCCCCCAAAACATTATCCATCCTGGGATTTTGCCGAGATAGCAGCAGCCTAGTCATCAGGGGCACCATCAATGGCAGAGCAATTACCAACACAATCGACACCGGCGCCGCTGTGTCCATCGAAAATGCCAGGGTCTTGAGTTCTTCGGAAATCCGGCCAGCTAACAACAACATCCAACTCAGAACAGTCACCGGCGAGTCCATGCCAATATAGTATGAGGCAGATGTCGTGCTACAGATAGGGAACAACATGATCCGGCATAGGGTCCTGGTAGCGAATATTGAGGACGATTTTATACTGGGTATGGATTTATGTTCGACCCGAGATATGATGTTCTTCGCTTCCTAAATGAGGAATTTGTATCTACACGACCCGTTAATAGCTCATCGACCTCCATAAAAATTGTAGCAAAATCTTCAGCCAGAATTCCCGGTCGAACGGAACAGATTACTCATGGGCAGCTAGAAAGCAATCCTGGGAGCTGCGTTGGAATGGTGGAGTCCGTACACTTGGCTCATGACTTCTTACTTTAACGGGTTATACTTAAAACCAGACGAGATATACCAATTAGAGTCCTGAATCTATCCAACAACGACATCAGAATTGCCAATGGTCAAGAGATAGCTTGTTTCGAGCCAGTAGAGACCATCATCAATTACGAAGAAGAGTAAAGGAGACAGGGTCCAGTAAAGACTTCGTTTTCTGACAATTTGACCCACCTTACACCAGAGGAACAGAAGAAAGCTAAGCAATTTATCACAAAGCACTGGCAAATTTTTAAGTCAAAATGGAGCCACCGGTCTCACCAACATCTTTCAGCACCAAATAGATACCGGGAAGGCTCAACCCATCCGAATACCACCTAGGCAACTACCATTGGGGCAACAACAGGCAGTCGCGGAAAACATCGAGTCCATGCTACAACATAGAGTTATTGAGGCATCCATCAGCCCATGATACCCTCCCGTCGTGCTAATTAAAAATGATGATCGAATCAGCCGATTTTGCATGGATTACAGAAAGCTGAATGACTTCACTACCCCGAATTGATGACACTCTGACCACACTAGCAGGCTCCCGTTGGTTCTTCACAGTAGACCTAAAGAGTGGATATTGGCAGGTTGGTCTACACGAAAACGACAGAGAGAAGACAGCGTTCTACACAAGTAAAGAGCTGTTTCAGTACAAGGTCCCTTTGGGTTGTGTCACGCTCCCGCTACATTTGAGAGGTTAATGGAGTATGTACTGAGCGGGTTAACATGGAGGACGTGCTTAGTATACATCGACGACATTCTGGTCATGGGTCAGACATGGGTGATCGAGTACTACAGCGGTGGATTCTCGAAACCGGAAGAAATTATTGAGTCACCAGAAAAGAACTTCTTGCAATAATAAGGGCTGTAGACCATTTCCACAAATACCTCTATGGTCGTCATTTCTTAATCCGAACAGATCATGCTGCCCTCAAATGGCTGCTGGACATGAAGATACCGGAAGGACAATTGGCCAGGTGGATGGAGAAATTACAGCAATACAATTTCAAGGTGGAACACCGTACCGGCCGTTTGCAGAATAATACCGATGCCCTATCCAGTAGACA
This sequence comes from Octodonta nipae, assembly GCA_034190945.1. Lineage (NCBI taxonomy): Eukaryota > Metazoa > Arthropoda > Insecta > Coleoptera > Chrysomelidae > Octodonta > Octodonta nipae. Next base: position 60,184,982 of record CM067218.1, read on the forward strand.
CTGTAGAGCAGAATGCGGACATTGTCTGAATACGGAACAGCGAGAGGGTATCTCCATCAGATAGATCCGAGTGCAGGCAAATGATGACTGGACAGCGGAACAGTGCATCCAGGACCAAATCGCTGATCCAGACATCGAACCAATCTTGTCACTCAAAACAGAAGGGGCACCCAGGCCACGATGGGACGAGGTATCTAGATACTCGGGCGTGCTGAAATCTTTATGGGTCCATTGGGACTCTTTAAGAATAGAGAATGGAATGCTCAAGCGAGTTTGGGAAAGCACCGATGGCTGAGAAACCAAGTACCAACTGGTAGTTCCTAAGAAAAAAGTACCTGCCATCATGACCGAAGTATATGATGGGATTACCGGGGGCCATCTGGGCATGAACAAAACCTTAGACAAAGTTCGCCAGCGATACTATTGGGTAAATTACTTCGAAGACATTAGAGCGTAGTGCCGGAAATGTGACACTTGTGCAGCCAGTAAGGGCCCGAAGACCCGGACCAAGGGCGGAATGCAGCAGTACAATGTGGGCGTCCCATTTGAGAGAATTGCCATCGATGTCGCCGGTCCGTTTCCCGATTCTGATAGGGGGAACAAATACATTCTGGTCGCAATGGATTACTTTAGCAAATGGCCTGAGGGATATGCGATACCCAACCGAGAGGCAACCACGGTAGCGACGGTGCTGGTAGAACAGCTATTCAGCAGGTTTGGCGTCCCGATGGAACTACATTCAGACCAGGGGCGTAACTTCGAATCGAATGTATTCCAGAAGGTCTGCACGATGTTGGGGATCAGGAAAATGAGAACAACACCATTGCACCCACAGTCAGACAGGACCTTGGAACAACACCTATCCAAGGTGTACTTCTGTTGGCATATCGATCAGCCGTACATATTACTACAGGCCTGACTCCAGCCAGGGTCCTATTCCGAAAAGAGCTGCGATTACCCTGCGATTTGGCTTATGACTCCCCTGAAGAACCTTCCCAAAACGTCAACGATTATGCCGAACAGCTCCGACATAACATGCTGGTAATACACGAATTAGCCCGAACGCAGATGTTGGCCACCAGTGACTGGATGAAGACTCGATACGACCTCAAGGCCAATTCAGTCGGGTTCCAAGAGGGGGACAAATTCTTGCTGTACAACCCCCAACGAAATAAGAGTAAATCTCCAAAGCTTACACCCGCCTGGGATGATCCATACGAGGTGGTCAAGAGGCTTAATGACGTCGTCTACCGGATCCGTCGAAACCCCAAAGCTAAATTGAAGATGGTTCACTTAGATCGACTCGCTCCCTACCATGGAGAGGATGTTTCTGACCGGGACGATCACAATTAAAGAGGGGCAGTGCTACGAAATTTACCTAAGCCGGCCTTGGTTTCATTCCAATACATCAATCGCTGAGAGGACAAAAAAAACTCGAAATAACTCGACTACTGTAAAATTGACACTGGATTGTACGAGAGAATCGATGCTGATTTTAAAAGGAACCATCATCGCAGGAGTTAGTTCAGCGGCGAAGAGCTTATGTTGTGTTATTATTATGATATTCGAATAAGCTGTTGTGTATATTTGATGTATATAAAAGTTCTAGAAAGCAGTAGTGAATATTAGTTTTTCAAAATAATTAAATTGAGCCCACTGAGTTTATAACAATATAAACATACCGTACATAAATCACTGTTTTAATAACATAAGTGCATACACTTTTCACAATTCAAAGTAAACTTTAGCAGAAATAACATTTCAATAAAATATTTGTACAACTTGTAAACTAACATTCAGTGAGTGCCTTATCCTAGCTAAAAGCCGTTGATGTAAAATGTCTACAATTGCACATCTAGCATTATCTTTTTTGATTCCGTATCTAAAAATCTTTCATTATTTGACGTAAATAATTAGTTAAAATTAGTAGATTTCCTTCGTAATGTAGCACTAATTTGTTGAATTTTTTCAGAGCCAGTGTTAGTCCTCTTACAATTATAATAATTTTAGAAAGGTTTACACTTTTTTGGCGCTTATTTCAGACATTCTGTGTTCGAAGGGTTCTAAACTCATATATTTCTAAATATCGCATTCATTTTCTGTAAATCACTCTATTGATTTATTGATATATACCAATCAGAAAGTCATTGTGAGAGATTCTTGCACTTATGTTAATCGTTCAGACATAATGGATGTAGAGTTCTATCTGCTAATTACATTGTTTTTTAAGGAGTACTACTACGGTACAATTGTTTATATTGTATTTTACTGTATTTTATACAAAGGACTGACCGCGACAAGTGCGATAAATTTTAAATTTGGGAGTAGTCAGTTTCCACTCCTATAATCCATTCTTCCTGTTCGTGTTCAAAATCTAGTTCAATAATTCTTTGTGAAACAAAAATACAGTCCTGTATATCACATAACATTACATTCCGTAATTTTAATTTTAATTATAATATTTCCAGTGCAAAAAATTTATAAAACTTATAGGTAAAATAACAAATGCACTATGTGTCATATCATTGACTTTCAAGATAGCAACTTGCGACGCAATTAAAATATTCAGGACGGGAATCATATGGCAAGCGGTTTTCAACACATGTCTCATCCAAAATTCTTACCATGCGAACTATCAAATAGAGCAATTACCTATGAGTGTTTGTACCGATTTGAAAAAGTAACGATGGTAGCGACGTCATGATTAACATTAGTAATCGATATTCGTATGTCGTCAATTAACAAGTAGTTAGTACAAATGATTACCTTTTCTTCATCATTAGAATGGATTGCATGCAAAATTAAAAAATTGCCTCATTATTATTTTTAGTGTTCCGTGCATACAATATACGGAAACATTAAATCACTCCTGATTTCACCATCTTTCTTATCATATCAGTTTTCTTCAAAACTACTGGACGGAATTAAATGAAAATGAATAAAACGCATCATGTAAGATATCAAATTATGGGTTCGGTCTGAGGAACACACATACATCTTTTCAAAATTTAAAAATAATTATTGTAAAAGATATTAACAAAAATATGCAATAATTTATCCATTACGCCTACACTTTTATCTGCGAAACTATGATCTAAAATTTTTTAACCAATTCGAGCTCTAGGGACTCATCTGAATATTACAGATAAAATAAGGGTACACCCCTAATATTCATTTTGAGGCTCAAATTACAGAATTAAATGGAAAATATAAAATTATAATTATTTGAAACGAAGACGTGAGATGTTTCAAATACATAAAGGAGTGTTCGAGAGGACATTCAATTGTGGGAAGCGCAACTGATGAAGGTTCCCTGACCAGAAACAATGTATGTTATATACAATATATAATATATATTGTCTTGCCTACAAAGGAATGACACCTCGAAGAGAGTATTTGAAACGAATCATTATATATTTTTTATATTTTTGAAATAAATTTTTTCAAAGATTTAAAGAAATATATTTAAAAACTTATCAATGTCTCCTATATTTCCCAAACTATTAGACCTAAAATTTTGAAAATAAAAATATAGAAAATAGAAAAATCAATCAGTGTTAATTTAATTTTTTCCTCCTAAAGATTCTGATCTGTATAATCAGCAAAATTGAAAACAACGCTACTTGAAATTAATTCTGGTAGGTCTTTTATAAATATAAAAAATACAGGACCCAGGACACAGGGGTCCCAAGTCATAGTTCATATTCTTCAAAAAAGAATCAAGCCCAGCGTCCCATATTTTGCTACAATAAATAGCAGAAATATTATTTTTTCATTATTATCTAATTATATAGAGAAGCCACGACGTAAGTAGAACTAACTTTATAACTACTATAAAGACATTTTTGAATAATAATAAAAAAAGGAAGAATCACCTAATAGCAGGTGATTTTAATATAGATACATTGAAACAAGACGATATTGGTCACGATTTTTTGAATAGTTTGTTGGAAAATGAATATCTACCTTATTTTAATGGCATTACAAGACCTTCCGATGAAAATCCTAATACTGGTACTTGTATCGATAACATTTTTGTAAAAAGTAATAGTATAGACATCACATCTTATAAATTAAAAATTACCTTTACTGACCACTATCCACTTTTTCTAACAGTCAATTTAAATAACACGACTACAAAACTCAATGAAAATAACTGCCTAAATTTAATAAACTACCACAAATTAACAGACATTGCTAAGAAAAACGACTGGAACAAAACGCTATCGATACAAGATCCTAATGAGGCAACCAACACACTAATTACTGAAATCAAACAGATAATAAATAATGCAACAGTCCAAATAAAAAAAAAACAGAAATATGAACAAAGCTCGTCACAGTTGGGTGACAAAAGGAATCATAATCTCTTGTAATCAAAAAGAACTCCTGTATAGCATGTGGAAACTAGATGTTACAAACATAAGATTAATTAATTACTCTTGCAAAAATTATGAATGATAAATTAAAGGTTGAATCCATACAAAATAACAGCAAGCTTTTATGGAAGTTTATCATTAACAAAATTAACAAAAATCGCAACATTAAAACAAATAATATTGACAAAATTCGAGTAAATCATGAAGAAATATCCGATACTCAAAGAATTGCCAACAAATTTAATAAATTTTTCTATAATATTGGACCTGAATTAGCGAATCAAATTAATACGCCAAATAATAATAACATTGAGCATCCAACACCAAATGATAAAAGCATGTTTCTAACACCAACGAATCGTATAGAACTAAATAAGATAATTATGAACTTAAAAGAAAAATCCGGTGGAGTAGATGGTATAAACGTAAAAACTCTGAAGCACATTGCCGAATATATAACACTACCTCTGGAATATATATTTAACAAATGTATTGAAATGTCGACGTGGCCAGACGCACTGAAAACCGCTGAGGTAGTCCCGATCTACAAAAATGGTGATAAATTATTATGTACTAATTACAGGCCAATCTCGTTAATATCAAATATAGCTAAAGTCTTCGAAAAAATATTGCATAAAAGGATTCTTGACTTCGTAACAGACTGCAACATAATCTCGGATAAACAATACGGGTTTTAAAAAAAAAAGGCACGAAAGATGCTATCTACCTAGTTCACCAGTTAATTACCGATAAAATAGAAAAGAAAGAGTCTGTCATAGCAACTTTCCTTGATTTGAAGAAGGCTTTTGATACGGTTAATCATGAGATATTATTGGAAAAGCTAAACAACTATGCGATTAGAGGAATTACCCTAAATCTCATAAAAAGTTATTTGACAGATAGGTATCAGTTTGTAACAATTACTCACTACAAAAGTAGCAAAGATAAACTAGCTATGGGAGTACCACAAGGCACTATATTAGGACCATTACTGTTTCTCCTATACATAAATGACCTGCTGTTTAGCTTACCCAATAATTCCATATTATCTTATGCGGATGATATCGTAGTAATAAGCAGCGGTAATTCTTGGAGCGAGACCCAACTCATTACGGACAACTACATACAAATAATCAGTAAATGGCTTCGCAGTAACCAGTTATCATTGAACCTGAATAAAACAGTTTATATAACCTTCGGAAGCTACATAGATAACATACCAAAAAATTTAGAAATAAACATAGATGGCCAAGAACTGAAAAGAGTAGACACATGCAAGTATTTGGGTGTATATTTCGACAGACACCTAAAATGGGAAAGACACATAGAGCATGTAGTTAGCAAATCTAAATATTTAATCTTCATATTCAAAAAACTGTCTGAATTTATGCATGTAAAAACATTACTAAGGATTTACTATGCACTATTTCATAGCATTGCAACGTATGGGATGCTAGCTTGGGGAGGAGCGTACAATAAAATGATGTACAAATTAATATACAAAACAGGTTACTAAAAAGAGCCAAAATAGATAAGCTAACAGTAGATCAAATTCCTTTAAGCCTAAAACAATGTTTTATACTAGAATCCCTCAAGTTTCATTATGACAGCTTAAAAGATAAATATTTCCACTCGAATAGTATAACAAGAAATAAACCACTGTTACTTCCAAAAATAACTAAAAAATGAAGTATACAGAATTCTAAATACCAAGCCATTAAATATTTCAATAAACTAGACAACAATCTTAAAGCTATGAATTGTAGAAAACAAATGATAAAAAAAGCTTAAACTGTGGGTTTCAAATACAACGCCTAGATATTACAAGTCCATATATTATAAGGAATAGGTAGAAATTAATTCGAACACTATAGATATAAATGTAGAAGAATATTTGTATAGCGGTATAAGTGAGTATGATGTATGTATGAGTATAGAACGTAAAACAGTATATGTGTATTTTGGATGTGCGTATGTATAAGTATATGTTATTACTGATATAACGTAATCACTTAAATACTGTAATTAGCAAATAGGAACATTGGGCCATGTTCGCCTCAGTACGAGAATATCATTTGTCTAATGTCACCTTATGGCGCTCATTAGAAATAAAACTTTTAGCGTGTAATTCAATTTTGTATTAGTTTTTAATTTTTTTTTGTATTCTCTTAGCTCCTGTGCACACAGAGTTCATCTCTCCCTTACAGGATACATTACATTGTATTATTGTTTATGTGATTTACTATGGATTGTGTATGAGCTAAATAAATAAATAAATATTAATTGAATCAAGGCTCTTTTTGCAATGTCGATAGTGTTTTTTTTTTCAAAAATTATGCTATCGAGAGGTTATAATTGATTATTAACATTAAATTTTTTAAAAGGAAACGGACTAGCTTTATTGAAAACATTTGAAAAGCAGTTGGGTAAAGAGATTGGCTTATAATTTCCAGCTATGAACTATTGAGATATTAGCTTCCTGCACACGCGAGGACACAATACAGTCATACACCGACTTATTTATTTAATAAACCAAACATGCAATTATTTCAGAATAAATAGAAAAAGTTATTTTTTTAAATTATAATAGCTTCATGAGGTAAGACTGAAGTAAATTTCTTAGTCCTTTTGAACAATTTGATAGTACTTATGTTATTACTATATTAGATTATTATAGTATATATCGTTTCACTATAATAGTTAACTTTTTCTATCTTCTTCAATTCAATTTTCCTTTCACTAAGTCATTTGGAAGTCTGCTTCGATTAAAACAATATTTATGTGCTCTCTTGTTGGATGAAAATTGCCCATGAACTGATGTAGGAAAATAGAAACAATAAAACTTCAGCAAAACAGGAAGGAATGCTTTTAGCTTGACCCTTCAACAAAACAAAATAAATGCCAAACTGATTTATGGAATAGGTAGATAACAACGGTAAAAAACACAGGATATACATTACTTACTCCGTTTGCAAGAGATGCTCCTATAATTTACTTTTCCGTTTTCCTGTTAGTTAACAAACCGAAAGTATTATGTTTCCGTGTTAAGGCAATCCCCAACCAAATGACTTTAAGTAGCCGATCACATATGTTCAAATTGCAAACGGTGCTGACGATATAAATAATTTATTATGTATATAAACAAATAATTCAATTTCCTGATTATGGAACCCTAAATATTTTCCTAGTTCAAGTATTTGAAATTTATTAGTCTAAAGCATTCATTTATATAAATAAGATGTAATTTATCTTTCCGACATAAAAGTAATTGGAGCATTTATTCTTAATTATCTTACTTAAAAAATAAATGCGGTTCACTTGCAAATATCCTATGCTAAGTGGTTTGGCGTGAGGTAAAGAGATGATTTAACCCTTTCTCATTGATTTCCGTGACTGGTTTGAACATAATGCTAGTCTGATGTTTTGGTTGAAAAAGTGTCTATTTCAATAAAGAAAATCACTAAAGAACATTTGGGAGGATGAGTAAAAACTTGAAATAAACTTATTCTACTGGTGTTTGTTTATGATTAATTAAGTGAACCAAACAATTATTTTTTATGATAAAGAAAACTGATTTTAATGCAGACTTTAAGGACTTATCTTAGAGTGTATAAGTTTCTAAGAAAATGAAATAGTTATGAATATCAGAACGTTGATAAAATATAAATATTATTTACTGGAGTTCTTAGCTAATTGTTTTCTTTTTCGAAGTTATTCCTTAAATTACTCTTTGCTCATTGGGGTTTGCCTGTTATCCTATAATTTTTATTTAAATATCACTGATGAGTCAAATTTCAAGTGGAAAGTTTATGGTACTCTCATTTTATGGTCCAAAAACATTATAGTGATTTATATTATATATGATAAACTTTTATTTTAACACCACACTTTTAGAAAATTCTGTATATTTCAACAATTCCCAACGTTTTGGTGTCTATGTGACCCAGTTGAAACTTTCAAGGAAATTTTGAAACGAGTTAATGATAAGTCGGACGAGAAAAATGTGACAAATACGAGAGGCAATTTCGAGAATAAATTCATCAAAGGTTAGTGTAATATGTTGATGAGAAAACTAAGAATGAATTACAGAATCTTGTCATTATCATGAAAAGTGAACAACAAAATTTAATTGAAGGGTTTTTCGAACTCTGAATTAAAAAGGCATGACAAAATTAAAATATTAGGAAAAAAGGGCAGGCAGATGAATTAAAAATTCAAGATGATTTTAAAATGCAAGAGAAAAAATTGAAACAACTAATCTAATGCAATTAGTGGTATTAGGTAACGAACTAGCTAATTAGAAAATACAGGTTGTGGAATCAGACATAAAGAAGATAAACGATGAAATAATGGTCCTGAAAAATTTAAAGGGTACTCTGAAAACAAAGTAGATGACATGGATCCTGTCCAAAACAAGAGTTACAACGCTTAATTTGACATTACTAGCACATAGAGGTTTCGAATCTGCAGCCGTTCAATGTAATTGCTGTTACCCTAAATTCCTAGGTTAGAATGTCACGATGAAATTTTCGGGTATCTTCACCTGTCAGAGATATTGAATTCTCTCTTCGAGGTGTCATTCCCCGAAAATCCTAGATGTCGGTCTTTTCATCTCGCATCTTTAAATTTAACGAAATGTATCAAGTACATAAAGAAGTGTTCGAGAGGACATTCAATTGTGGGAAGCGCAACTCATGAAGGTTCCCTAACCCGAAACAATAGATATTATATATATTGTCTTGCGTACAAAAGAATGACACCTCGAAGAGAGTATTCAATATCTCTGACAGGTGAAGTTAACCTGAAAATTTCATCGTGACATTCTAACCTAGGAATTACGGGTAACTCTTCCTAACCTAACGTCCTCCTTGATGGAAGTCGGTTAGAAAACTACAAAACCTTGTCATTATCATGAAAAGTCAACAACAACATTTAAGTGAAAAGTTATTTTCTAAATTTAAAACAGAGCATAAAATTCAAGTACATAATTAATTTAAAAAACTGAATTGATAATATTAGAAGAAAATCGGCAAGTTGATGAATTAAAAAGATTAGATGAACTTAAAAAGACCAGTTGAATTAAAAATACAACAGAAATGATTTGATTAGCTAATGCAAATAGCAATAGAATGTAACGAAGTAGTTAAACAGAAATTACAGATTGTGGAATCAGATATAAAGGAGCTAAACGATGTGAAGATAAGATACGACAACCAATCACTTAGTTAAGTATACCAGGTGCAATTAAGTTCAAAAACACAAAAATCTGGAGAATTTCTGCAAGAATTTGAAGCAAAGGACGTTTAGTACACCTGTCCTGCCACTATTTGCCAAAGGAACCTCAGGATCAATTGGCAACACAGAGTTTTATAAGTGGCATCAGAAATGTTGAAAACGAGAAATTTAATACATAGTGGCATCAAGAAGAGCAATGAAGCTTTGATCTGCGCTTTGGAAGTCAAAACCGTCATAAAATGTCCAAACCGAAGGTGTTTGAGCAATTTTTTTCAACTGGGAGGGACCAGAACGATCCCTTCAGACAGTGTTGACCGAAGTAAACAAACTACTTGAATGTTCACAAAAGAACTGACATCAGAGGCACATGTTATTGTTATGGATAAATAGGACATTTCCAACGTTACTGTAGAGTGAGGCTACATGAGCGATCACCAACCAGAGGTAGTCAACGCAAAAACATCACCGACCAGGGAACTTCTGATAAGTCAGCATAAGAGGGACTAAGTTTCTATCAACCCTAATATTTTAAACTACTTCCTTTAAACTTCCTCCTCATGCTAGTCTATGTCACACTCACTCATCTGACGAAACTTAGTAAGTTGATTTTGAACGGTTGGTATTTATCTGTAAATCATAGCAATAAAATTTTCCTATTTTTAATGATAAATTTATGAAATTTTGTTTTACCTCTGACAATTAGTTATTATTAGTTAGTTATTATTTGTTGTACCATTCGGCATCCATACTTTTTCTTGGGTTTTCGAAAAGCACCTAACTCAGCCAAATGTTCATCATACGTGTCAGAAAGTGTGCTATGCAGTTGTTGCCTTTCCAAATATAACTCAAAAAACATTTGAGCTGTTTTTGTACAGTTTCTATCAAGTTTGTAATAAACTTTTCAGATATCTCGTTTTTCTTCAATTGAGAAACTCATTGTGTACCTACTATAATTTACTTTAACAAGTACTGACATGATAATAAAAGAAAATTCTTCGACGGAATCAAGGCCAACCAAGGTTAAATATTCGTGCTTTTATTTTTATGAATGTGACTAATCTAAAATTGTGGTCGTATAGTTGAAGAAAATGGCAATAAAAGTGTTTTTGATTCTGCTTCTCTTTCTCAAATAACGCTACAATAAAATAAAAACCAAATCTCCAATTTTCTATTTTTTGAATTTCTTTGGAATTATTCGGAAAATTTGATTAAAAAAAACTAAGTAAAAGCACTAAGTATTTAATTTTGCCCGAATTTAACTTCTTTTTATCTCCTGGAGTTTCCGAGTGGGGGTCGTTTTGAATTACCCTGTATAGCAGATGGTTTATTTTATGTTGTGTTTGTTATTTTTTAATTTTTTATGTTAATACCATATTTAGAGTAATTGAGTATATTTGAGAGCACATGCAGAACCATAAAGCACTTGTACGTCTCCTTGTAAAATGCCTTGCCGAATGCATAGTTCCTCTGTCTGTAAAGTTTCTAATTCAGAACATATGATAATATTTTTTTACGACCCCCAGCTATGATTTCGGTTTTGACAACTTTTGTTTGTGGAGTTCTAAAACAGATACAGCACTTACATAAACAACGGCAAGGCATTCAACAAGATTTTGTACTTCTGTTAGTTTATTTGCAATAATGTCATTAAATTTCTTTAAAATACTGTTTGTGTGTCTATTAATTTTCACCGTAACTTGGATCTTGATAGAGTATTTTGCCGGCTATAGTAAATGAAGTTTGCCTCTAAACAATTTTCTTCTTGATATATTATACTGGTGCTCATGTTTTCGTCATTTTCATTAAGTGATGTTTCATTGAGTTCTGGCTCTGGTTGACGCATTCCTACTACAATTTCAACTTCTCTTTTTCTCGTATTTATCGTGTTTTCAATTCTATTGTTTATTAATAACTGTCGCCTCTGATCTAAGGTATTCCAACATGACTTTTTTCTTAGTTGTGGGCATTTTTCGGTCATTATCTATAGAGTTCCATGTTATACGGTCTGTGGGCCGTTTCCATTTTATGCATGATAAGGTAAGTGGGGTAAAGATATTCATTGATTTCTGGAATCCACTTCCGCAGTTTCTTACCTGTAGCTGTCTCTTGAGTAGGTCGAACATTGCGTTCGGCAGAACTTTCACAGTTGGTATTTTTTGCATTGTTACCAATTCGTTGTTTCCTTGCAGGTTGTGTGGTAGGTCAAATCAGTGATACAATTCAATACACTTTCGTAATTTCGTCTGACATAATCTGTAAAAACTGGTCTTAGATTAGTGCTGATGACAACTTTTTGTTGCCTCCAACGCCACAGTAGTATTACTAAGATATCACAAAACTTTTTACCCTAACCGCAATACCATTTGGTGATAGGTTGAAAAATGTTATGTTGTTTCTGTTATAAACCAGGAGCTCCACATGTTTTCCAGTAGCATTAGTTTTATATATGATCCTTTTAATTTATCATACTGTTCTTATTTGTTCCCATTTACACCAACTCATTTGTTATCCCTAATTTTTCAGTTTTTCAAATGTTTCTTGCAAACTTTTTTAGGTAGCTCTTTCTAAAATTTGTGTTGTTGAAAAAATAGGCTGCAATATCTACAATAGTTAGGACCAATACGATGTACTACCTCCACAAAAAAGTGAACATTTCGGTCCTCTTCACCAGTTCTGTTCTATTCATTTCTTATTCTGCAAATCAGAGTAAGTCATCACGTCACTGATATTTACGTCACAGGGTCACATCTTGCTTCAGAAATGGCGAATCGAAAGTATGAGAAAGTATGGGCTGTATAAACTACTTTTTTTTCATAGTTTAGGAAATTCACTTAACTTGACGGTGTTGGAGAGTGCGAACGTCCCCATCGCCCACACCTTTGGGCCTGCTCTTTAGTCACTGAATGGTTTGTTAGTGTATTGAAATACTATATAGGAAAAAATATCTTTCGACATTTCTTACTCATTCATGTAACATGTTAAGAAGTAAGTTGACTAAGATGGTCCTTAAATATACGGATATCCGTGACAAAAATCATTTAAAATATTTTGATACATTTTAAAGAGAAAAAATCGTAAAATATTACGTAACTATTTCATAAAGTACTATTTCATAAAGTATTTTTCTATTGTGAATATACGAATATTTCCGAAAGATGAATTTTGACGTTTTTCTATCACCCACTCACCCCAATGTAAGAAACTGTAAGTCACAATTTCATATTTATATTATTTAGGTTAACAAAAATGTTAACGTAAAATTTTGAGGCGCTTTAATAATAAGTGGTCTATCATCATGAATTTAGATTTTTTTTCCTTTACACACATCTTTCACTTCACTCTTCTAAACAATGTATCTGAAAAATATAAACAATACATATTTTCGAAGGAAATTAAATTATCTACAAAAAAGATCTGATTGCAAATTTTCGTATGTCAAAATGTTTCCACATAATTATTGATCCCTTTTTACAATTTTTTTTTTCACCTTTGGAATCTTGTAACAGATAAACCAATCAGTGTCTAAGGGGGAACGAAATATATTTTTGAAGGATATTAGATGCTCTACAAAAAAGTACTTAATTTCCTTCAAAAATATGTATTGATTGTATTTTTCAGATAATTGTTTAAAAGATTTGTTTGAAAGATGTGTGTCGAAAAAAATCGACAGGGTTTTCAAAGAAAACTGACTTCTAGAGTTTTCTTAGATTAGATCGTTACATATTTAAAACTGAAATAATTTTAAGTATGTTAGAATTGTTTACGATAATATTCCTTAATTAGTTTTTACGATTTTTACGGTACTGTAAGTAAATGCATGAATTAAATAAAACGTTTAGATGATTATATAGGGTGTTTCTAAAATAAGATTCCAAACTTAGGTTGTGTATAGAACTCATTAAAATAAGCCAAAAGTCCCTATTAATATGTGGCCTAAAAAGCACCCTTAGGAATTTATATGCACTTTAAAGGGCTTGTTTTCCAATCACTACTTTTACTAATTAAAGACTGCAAAGCTCAATTGAAAGTTTATTAATAACTAAAATGTTAAGCGTTGTGGCAACGTCAGTCGTTTATTTGTCATATTAAACACAATTTTGTAATTTAAGGCCTAATAACTTAGAAAGAGTTTTTCAAGCTCAATGTACTCGAAAACCATTGGCAATATTGATTTGGACAAACATAATATTTTTTACATAAAATTCTTAAGATTTTATAAATCTGTATAGAGAAATTTGTAAAAAAATTGAAATAAAAAAATACGGGCTGAGAACCATTGGACGCTTATGATTTACATACGGAGTAGCACATGTAATTTAACGAAAAAAGTTATGTGAGACCCATGCATTATTTATATTTATTTTCGACCGTTTTGTCAATAACAAATAAAAATAGTTTTGTTTGAGCCCTTTGTAGGGCATATAACTACCTAAGGGAGCGTTTTAGGACACATGCTAATAGGGACCCTTGGCTTATTTTAATGAGTTCTATGCATAGCAGAAGTTGGGACCCTATTTAAGAAAATCCCTATATAATTAATTAAATATTGTTAGTTTAATATAATCTAGTTCATTATATTTGAAAAACCTAATCAAGTAGATTGTAAATGTTTCTATAGACATTGATAATATTTAATGGGCAAATAATATAAAAAAAATCTTATGTAGGATCCTTTTCAAATACCCACCTACCTCCATTATAAGATTTCCTAAGATATTAGCAGACACCCACCCTCAAATATCTTACGTAATTTGTGGATGTTCCCATGACTAATTTCAAACCAAGCATGTAATTTACCTATTTATTATATTTTAATACAACAAATGTCAATATTGTTACATTCTGAACCTTTAAACTGCTTGAGAAGTGAAAGTATTAAGTAATTCCTTATGTTTAGATAAAAATAATGTTGTTTTCATTTTATTTCATTTTACCTGTTTCCAGCAATGTTTGTCGACGTGCAGCGTGGTATAAAAAAAACCTTTGTTAAAAATTCCGCCCGGTGATAGAAGAACTGTTTTATATTTTGTCAATACCTACGTATTTAAGCAATTTATCACGTTGATAACGAATGGTGGACGCCGCTACTTTGTGATATTCGATCATTACTATGAATGAAATTAAATATTTTGTATTAATATCACTTATATGTTACTAATAAATAGTGACTAATTTCGACATTAGGCATGTCATTTTCAAACAAAATATAAATTAATAAAGTAAAAAACATGCTGCGAATTCTGGATAAAGAAAAAGTCAAATAATATGCTCCTGTTTACACTTACATCTAATTGATCATTAAAGAATTTTTTTCTGGTGCATTAAATAATAGGTTCGATAAACTAATTTGCGGTTTAAAAGTAACTCTAATATTTTGTCTCGGTAAAATTCTAGATATTCTCTCTTAGAGTTCCAAAATATGTAAGTGATCCTAATTTTACTGGTTGTTCAGAGTAGTTAATAAAGGGGTAAATTAATTAATTTACAAATTGTTGTTCTTTTCCTAATCTAAGTTTAATAGTTATTTTTCGTTTATATCCGTTATTATAACCTCTCGACCAAACAACATTAAGACTAATTACAAAATCATTTTTTGACAATGTAAAAGCTCTTTGTATCATGGATTTATATGGTGTTAATTTAAGAGAAATGGGACTAACCGAGGAATTGTTAATAGTGAGATCGGGGTTTTCTGTGAATATTAAAGGTATATTGTTGGCTTTACTTGTGAAAGTAGGTTCTAAGAAATTTAAACAGCAATCTTTTTCTGTTTCTAAAGTAAACCTTAGATTTAGATGGATATTATTTAAAAAGGATAAAAAAATATTATTGCCTACTTGTAAAATATGTTGTTGGTCATTCAAAATATCTATATCTGAAAGTGATATGATTTCTGACAACATTAAATCAGGTAATTGTTTCTCTAACTGAAAATTTCTGCTTACAAAGGGCTAAGAGGAGATTCCATTCTTCTGTGAATACCTTTTGGCTAATAGATACCTGCAAATGCTCTTTTTATATCAATTTTTATTACTGGATTAATATTAGTATTTTTCCATATTGACTTATTAAAGTAAGACATTCTGTTGTAGCAATGATTGGAAACATATTTGTGACATGAAAAGATACTAGAATTTATTTGTAAGTGATTGTATGTTTAGTGATTAGCTTGGACAGTTTTAATGAATTTTTCATTGAATTATGAGCTTTAAAATGATTTAAATTCTGAATTCAATCTTATTGCTAGATTTCTAGTTTGGCTGTTGATACAGGAAAGTACAGGAGAAATATGTGCATTATCTTTACTTATGGGTTTTTATAAGACGATACAGTTTTGGAGGTGATGGTTTTGTATTAACAATAACTTTGATAATGATTGACGTTGATAATTCGGTATCACGTTAATAAAAATTATATAAGTACAGTCATTTCACTCTTACTAATTAAGATAAAATACTGCTACTGCCATTGTTGAATATAGAGTTCAGAATATCTATGGGATTTATTACATACGGCATATCTTCAGAATCAAAGTTTGAAATAAATAGTGTAGAACAATTACCAAATTTATACAAATAACAAAAATCTTACACAATGAATAAGCAAACAGTTGTTAAAAATTAGTAATTTGTTTTGCGTATCTTGGACAAATTTTTCACATCGCAAATAAACTCTGAATAGACCAGCATTTATTTTTCAAATCTGAAAATAATATTACTATAACTAATGTTAACTTTTCTAGGGAGTTTAATCGGTTTCACAGTAGAAGCCTCGAGAAAATTTAATATATTTAATAATATACCACAATAGTAAAAAAGCCTAAGTCCTTTACTGAGGAACAGGAGCGCATATTTAGCAAAATCATTGCCTTTCAAACAAATTTTGTCCTCTCTTAAATATGCCTATGATAACGAACTACTAGTTTCTATCATAAACTGCAGGAAATAGCTACAATTTAAAAACTGATACTCTATTTTTGCTTTTAGCAAGCTTTTCGGTGACTTGCATGTCGTTAGGTGAAAATTTCAAGAAAATAATATATAAAAAAAATACTGATGGGAAAGTTTCATACTGAAACAAATCATACATTTACAGAGATATACAAAATCATGTAAACTTATTTTTTCTACACTGTTGCTATTTTGTTCTGATTTATGTAGTTTGTGTCTAGTAATATCCGCAAATTATCATGAAGTGTTAAAAATGTAAATATTAAGTTGCAAATAGCTTTTTGGAAGTAAGTAATAAAAAAGATTTTATTTCTATTTGGTCAGTCGTAATTCTGGGTTTAATTATTAAAGATATGACAGTATGACATTTGTATAACATTTTCTGTTAATTCGAAATTATGTATTCCGACTCATGTCAAACGATTTCATAAATAGAGATGACAAACAACTCAATGAAAACTAAAATCTTTAATGTCTTTTCTATTGTCTTCTGACTGATGATTTGTTACAAACTTTTGTGTAAATAATATAATGTTAACGACATTATTATAATCACAACAAAAATTTACAAAAACTAATTTATAGGAAAATTACAAGTAGTTGTCTGCAAAAACAATGCTGTTCCACAACACTGACTGTTTTCCTATTGAACTATAGGCAACTTCAGACAATGGACAGTAACAGATGGTCATCACCTGATGAGCAGATAGTGCGTTACCCAGTCACTGCCATGTTCAGTCATTTGAGATCTAATCTAACATAAATGTTTGCTCAGTGGTTTGATCACAGACTGTCGCCATGATAGAGCGATTTGTAGGTTACCAACTTTAACGCCAGCTATGTTATTTAAAAAAATATCTATAA
This sequence comes from Octodonta nipae, assembly GCA_034190945.1. Lineage (NCBI taxonomy): Eukaryota > Metazoa > Arthropoda > Insecta > Coleoptera > Chrysomelidae > Octodonta > Octodonta nipae. Next base: position 60,202,410 of record CM067218.1, read on the forward strand.
GTTACCCAAATTGTTAAAAAAAAACAGTAACTGGTAGATCACGTACCCAAAAATGAATAATTTAAAAGAGCGAACCTATCCAAAACTAACTTTTAACGAAAGACATGTATTTAATATATTTACACTTACAATTTTTTAGTATGTATATTAAATAATATTTTTGATTTGAGAATAAAAATTACAGTAGGTAGTCTTAAAGTGTATTTAAGTGTGTATAATAGAAATTAGATTTCAACTCGTAAGAAGAAAATGCAAGAAACTAACTCAGAAGGTAGTATGAACGTGGAGTACTATTATATTATAAATAATTACAATACATAAGTGGATATTGATAAATCGTAAACTACAATATATCTTATGATTCAGTATATTTTCATTAATGTGAGTTAAATACCCATACTTTAGTAACCCACGATGATTTCCATTTTGTAAAGACATGAGAACCACCTATTGTTAATTATTATTAGGTAAATACACTTTTGGGCAATTTTTTTCAGTTAATCTTGAATATACGTTGACAACTTTTCTAAGTGAATGAAATGTCAAAATTTAAATGAAAATCGCCAGATGGCCATGAATATCAGTATTGCCAGATAAACCTATTTATCGCGAATCACGATCTGTGCATAGCATCACGATTTGTGTAATAGTAATTATCAAATTATATGAAACTTATCCGCCAAAAATTGCAAGATAAAATTAAAATTTTTATAACCCCCTCACCTCTAAACACTAAAAGACATTCATATTCTGGACTTGTTACGTTTGGATTTCATACTCAAGACTACTACATACTACTACTCATGTGTGCGGACCTGCTACATACAGAAAATCTGTCCAGCTGTTTGGCTGTTCAAAAAATATATATTCCTAGAATCTAATGTTGGTGTCATCTACCGGATCTAATTGTGAATCTAAACCACCGAGGCCCATTCAAACACATAAAAAAATTCATTAAAATCGGTACAGCAATTTAGAAGTTCAAGAAACCAATTGCTGCGCCACCTACCTGGTCCAATTTTGAATATAAGCTATTCAGGGATCCACACAAACACACACAAAGTATTTCATCAAAAGGAACAGTTAAAGACCGTTCTTAGTAAGACCATTTTGTCAATTCAGAAATGAGCTGATGAACTTCAAAGTTCAGAACAAATCTTCGTATATTATAGCTAAGAACCATCTCGATCACCTATGCTTTCATCCCCATAAATCCCATTAAAATCGGTCCATTAGTTTAGGAGCTACGGTGCCACATACAGATACACAGATCCTCCGATACATAGAAACACAGATACACACCGTAAACTTATAATACCCCTCTTATTGTGCCCGGGGTTAAAAAGATACATTCTTTTTAAAAAAGTAGACGGTTAAAATTACAATAATATCAGACATGAATTTTTCAAGTGAATAATTCGTATTTTAGTTGATTAAGCATATTTACAATGCATTGAAAGTTGCAAGCATGCGAGAGCCCAATAAACAGGGATAATTATGTAATTTAATTTTTCGTAGGTTCTTTTCGATAGCAGGACTATGTAGAAAAACTTTAGGGAATGGCCAAAATTTGTTAGTTTTACGTTTAATTGAGTTTGTCTTTCACATTTGAGATAATCCACATTTATAATGTTCTGTTCAATAAATCTGGCGGCACTGTTACAATTATTTGGTTGGCATTGACAGTATGAACGTAAATAAATTTTTTTTATTCTATTTGATTTTATTTAATGAATGAACCAAAATTAAAAATTAATTTTAGCACTGAAGGTCGTCGGTAATTACTAAACAAAACAAAAATAAAGAAAATCAGTTGAGGTGCAGAGGTGAAAATGGTATCCAACCGTTTTGTCTTTGCCTATTTATATATAGATATTGTGAACTGTAATTTCTGCAAAAGTCTTGGATCAAGTTGGTTTGGCGCATTTTATATTATTTTCAGTTTTGTGAACGTATGGGAATCTTGTAATAAACTAGTAATGTTAGTACTATATCTTGTAATATGCACTCCTCGTATATTTATTTTGTTGTGTCACCAAATAAGTTGATTTATTCAATGTATATAAAATTATTCAAATCCACGTGAAATTTAACTATAATTCCTTGGCGCAGTTTTTATAAGCAGACAAATCATTAACTATTCTAATTCCGAATGGTTTGGGTAAAGTATGAATATAGAGACTTTATTTGAAGTCGTGATTTCTCTCAGTGTAGAAAAGAAACGCCACAAACATTGTGAACATATATATAGTGCAGCAGTTTCTATTTTTTTGTCAAAATAGGTAGAGGCAAACTAAAAATTTAACAAAATAAACTTTACATACATAGAAGTTCATATTTTTATTATTTTATTCAAAGAGCAGTTGAAATCGGTGAATAGTCTGTCAAAAAATTAAAATATGTCTAAAGGGAGTTTTAGCCGAACATCCTGCAATGCAATAATGATCCTCGTACAGTTTTCATATGTTAATAAACACATGCAGCACAAAAACAAAATTTGATGGAAGTGTAATTTATACGAGTATCACTAAAAATGCAAAATGTGGTTAATAAATTCATTTATTTTTGCTTCACGATAATATATGAAAAGTGTTTTGCCAAGGCATCGAACATAAATTGAATGTAGGTAAATTTCTTCGGAATGATTCTATTTATATGATATGTTTAAATTTAAGGCTCAATGCAAAGGATCAAAATTTTATACCGTTACTAAAATGATTATTTCCCAAATATGTACTCTTTAAATTTTTAACGTGTTTTCACTTTATCCCCTTTTGAAATGCTTATGCTGATGGATGCTGTCTCACCTTAGTATCATGGATGATACCTTATAGTCTGCTATTTCACTGTAAACCAATGCTACCAATGTAATAATATTTGATATTTACTTCTGTTCCCAATATTTTCACCATTTACTTTCAGGTTCACTATTAAATTTAATTTGTTTGATTATACTTGCTGTTATACCTTATACTGCTTGTCGTGTATTTTATTTTAGTATATTACCATACAACTTTGTACTATTTATATTCAGCTACTCTTGAATGTGATTATTTCCATTTACATTTCAATCACCTTTTTTTAAAAAGTGAATTTATGAAACTTTTGATACTGACAACTAACTGTCACTTTCTAACCTGAACAATGTTTATTGTTGCAGTCTCAAATTTAGAATCTTTTTTAATGCTCTCATTTCTTGCTTTTATAGTTTTTAATTTTGACATAGAACTACATATTTTAAACTTTTTAAATCAGCATTTTTGAAATTCCATTTTCTTAAAGAATCATCCTTTTGCTGATATTTAATTCCCTATCTAAACAGATTCCTAAAATACCTTCTACTTTTCTTTAGAATTGCAATTTTTACTCTTGCGTTTTATGTTCATCTGTCCACCAGTCGCTTTGCTTTTAACGTGTAAAATTTGAATAAAATATTCATTGTTGGCATGAAAAAATACTATCGTCTGATTCCACCTTCTATATTTATTTTATCCTATAAAATTCAACTTATTTCGATCGATATGTCTGTCAAAATCTCGTTCCAAAAATTTATCATGACATCTGAATTTGAATTGGTTCTTTAGTGTGGAAATAATGTGTTTTCAAACTTTATTTACCCCGAAATACTTTACTAATATCCTAAAATTTTGAATTATTGCCCCTATTGTGCCTGAAATATAAAGTTACTGCAAATCTGGACTACTAAATTTTACTGCTGTCAGATCGAACGTCTGTGTTTGAAATTAAGGTAAGATTTTATTTTTTTTTTCATTAATTGCTTTTATTGTAATATATCAAGTCTATAGATTATTTGTATATGTTCATTTCAATTCCTAATTACTTTGTAATAAATTTAGTTGAAACTGCCACATTTGTTAGTTTTCAAAAATGTGTTTACTATATGGTTTTAGTTGCATAAATCATTTACAAATTACCAGTTTATGGTCTAGTTTTATAATTTTATCATTTCTATTCGTGCATTGACGTTTAAATTGCATTTGATTTGTCATGTCTCTTTTAGATGTTTAGAATCACCTTTTCAACATTTCTATTGCCCTCTAATATTGGTTTTATGTTGCAATGCATTATACACTATGTTTTAATATATTATTTTATTCATTCAGATATTATTATTGATAATTTTTTAAATTTTTTTATATGTTTATTTCCATTTCAATATATATTAGTGTATACCCCCTATACCCCCGGTGGCTTAATGGGAAAGTCTTTCAGCTTACACAATTGTATAAAAATTGGGGCTTTAGTAAGAGCTCTTGACCCGAGATCGAATCCATTCTTAGTCTTTTCAATTAAGGCAAAATCAGGGAAATAGACATTTTCCCCTTACCAACCCCCACTGAGGCGAAGGTAAAATTCTAAAAAATATTCTTCATCTTCTCAATCCTTTGAGAGAACTCTTCCCAGAAAAAGGTGGTTAAGCCCTTCATCTGTTCCGTCAAGACGGTAAGGAGATTCATACCGTCTCAGCTCTTTACAGTTTTCTTTCATTTATAAATTTCTTCACGCGTTAGTTATTCACAGGCCAATTACTCAACCTCTAGCATTGAGTTCCGATAAAAAAACTGACAAAGAAATTTTTCTTAGTCCTTCGAGTCAGTTCTTCAATTATTCAGTCCTACACTTCTTCTTCTTCGTCGTCTTCAATTCATTTAGTCAATATGACTATTTGTCCACCTATCTTCAATTGTCTTTAACACAGTCCTTCTGTTCTTCTCGTAAATCTTTTTCGTTTCTTCTCAAGACCCTAAGTAAGCTCAACTTTTTATTTGTCGCACAATTTTAACGATTTCAAACTTTGGCGGCACACAAGAAAAAAGGTAAGTTAAAAGTTCTTTATTTACATCAAATAGTTCAAGATAATAATTTTGAATGTACAATAAAATAATATGTCTACAAAAACGGTTATTAAGGGATTGCTTACGATAATAAAAATACTTTTGATTAGAAATTTGAACTTGATGTTTTCTGATAATTTGATTTATTTATCTTTAGTCGTAAAAATCACTTAAATAATATGTAGAAAGTATGTAGTAATATTTTTAAAACTTTTTTGATCGTGCGAAAATTACTACTATTCCTCTTCATTCATAGTTAATGCAAATACCGAAGTATTCCCTATTACAAATAGATTACGAATCCAATCAAATTTTAACATATTCATAGATACAATTATGAATTTTAACTTTACTCGTAATAACAGAAAACCTAATTTTTACTATATACATATCTAAAATTTCGGATCACATTGGTTGAGAATCACTGAGTAAGTTCTTCGTTTACACAGCTCAAGTTCCTCTGCAATCTTTCAGTTCGTCAGGGATGCTACACAATGTAAAATTGGTTGAATATAACTGCATATGATGATGATGATATACTCGTATTAGTGTATTCCAGTCTTTTGTGAGTGTAATTAGCAATTCGATAACAATACTTATAGATCATATAATTATTAAGCAGTATTTTTTTGAGGAACGTCTAAGGTATATTACACCAGTTTATAGAGCAAAATTTAACTCATTTTCGGACATAAAATTTGACAACAATTCGCTTATACCATCAAGTCAGTTTATAGATAATTATTGATAAGATTGCAACAGCAAACTCGTAGAAGTAAACTATTTAAATAATAAAAACCCGCAAAAATACGAATTTCTTTTGTTTTTTTGCTTATTTAATGAAAAATAATAGAGGAATCGAAATGCCGTCTACAGGAAAGTTGTAGAAAATATTAAATCTTTCTAAAGGAGTGTTTATACATCCTGATTAGACCATTCTTTACCGAGTAAACTCAGAAAAACTGCTTAAAAGTGGATTTTTTTCATAAAATTATAACTTTCTGGTAACTAATACTGGAATATTGGTCATCGCTATTTCATGATATAAAGTTTATATGGGCTCACGATGGATGGATACTATTGGATAAGTAGTTTTTGAAAACTTGGAATTTAAATAAATTAGACAGGTATTTTGCACATCCTACCGTATTAACGAGACTAGTCCGACCGGGATATAGTAAAGATATTTTGAAAGTTCATAAATTCCACTTCAATTTGTCTATCTCGGGTTTTCGCTATAATTCCGAGAAATTGGTTTTCCCATCCAGCGGTGCACTGACAATAGCTGTCAAACACATGGACGGATCTACACTATTTTTAAGGTGGGGCACGAGATGAAAATTACGGTAAATTGTATTATTATATGTTTTTTATCAGCAGTTCATTATGTTTTTATTTACATAACTATTAAGTTTTTTAAAACCAAGTTATGAATTTTTTCAAAAACACAAACTTTTTGTCGTTTTTTCCAGCGTTTCTTTATGTTCAAAATTTGTAAAAACTCATTTTGAAGATTTTCTGATTCTCTACAATTTTTCTCTTGACGGCATTATGAACAGATCATTCGTTTTTACACTATAAGCAAAAAACGAAAATACCCCATATTTTTTGAGGCTCAAATAATTTACATCTATGACTTTGCTGCTAAAATTATGTCAGTTATGACTTATAAAGTATTATTTACGGTATGCTTATACGGTTTGCTGTTGAATTTTGTCACTTAAAAATCTATATTGACTCATGAAATATTCCAAAACTTTTGTAACACGAAAAAAAATATTGTTTAAGTTTATAGGCTTAGAAAGTGGTTTGTTTTTTTTAACCCTTAAATAATTTGTAAATCGAAAATATTTCACTTTAGACAAAAGTTTCCAATAACGTTTTTGTTCACGATGAGCCAAAGAATCCAAAAAATTAATGTGAGTAAACGAGAAGAATTTTTGCAATTGCAAAAAAAGTTTCAACAATATTGGTCCAAACCAGGGCAACATTTTCGCCTTATCTATCAAGGGCAGTTTTGATTTGAATGAAACATGTTTTCCTTGAACTACTTACTCTCTTTGTAAGGATCTGCGCTTAGCTTCAAAATGGACAAGGTTCCATGGTGAACAAAGTTTGGAATCCACGATCTCTTTAGTCACGTAGAAAAACTTTTAAGGTTAAACGGATGAAAATAAAATTCTTAAATGTTTTGATTATCTCCTAAATATTATAATCGAACTACTCCAAAAATAAAACAGGTACTTATTGGTTATCAGTGAAATTATTATTCTAACCTTGATATTCACTCGATCTTATGAGTATGGCTGAAGGTAAAATATTTTTTTATATTTTTAAAAAATCTTTTTAAATCTGTGCATTATTAACATCCGCAAAATGTTGATTCAGCTCCAAGATATTTTATTAATATTATATACCAGCAGAGAAATAAATTTTTTTTTTCGATTTTCTGCCTTACAACTTAAGAGTTTTACGCTAATATAGTAAAACGATTTATGCAGGGCTAAAATAATGGACTTGCTAAATTATTTGCAAAAACTACACGAAAGTTACATTTTTTCTCACAAATACAGAACTCTTTAACCAGTTTTCTGAAAGATAATAATGGCATCCATAGTTTGAATTTTTCTGATTTTTTTTGGGATAACACTACAAATGCTAGCAAGTCTGTATTTCAAATGCTTTAAACGTTTCATAGTCGAAATCAGACCTAGCTTTCAATGGCAAAAAAAATTAACACAATTGAATAAGAAATTAAACATTAAGTGTTTCGCATTGACAAAGGACCCGCCGTATCCTTATGGAAAATGCCTTTCGGTCAAATTAGCTGAATCTACAATATAATGTTGATGTGACTTGTGGAACAAAAGTTTTCATGGCGACAAAGTTAAAAAATGCATCGTTCTTAAGATATTAAAGGGCAAAGTGTTGCTGTTTGACTATCTCTTCATAATCCGTAAATTCTGCCTCAAGATTAAAGGGAATCAAATATTAATGAAGATGAGTTTGGACGATAGGCTTTTATTTTTTGGCTTGGTTAACTTGCAGTTGATAGATGACGGGGAAACGAAATAATACACCGACAATTATGTAAAGAGTGACATAACAATTCAACTAAACTCTTTTTGGGATAATTATTAAGCCATCAGATTTTTGTGAGAGTAATGTGTCATAAAAGTTCACATCATAAATGGACTGATTTTTACATTTGTGTTAAGTAAAACCTTCGTAACTTTTAGTTACTTTCTATTAATAGCATCCTGAATATTTTCCAGGAATGCAGCTGTTGGATATTTAAAAATATATTCTTATGTATCTTAGGAACAATAACACGCTCGCTACATGTGCACATGTGCCAATAGTTCTAGGACTTACATACCTTTGATTTAGTATTAGTGAATTGTATTTTTGAGATTGGTTCTATTTGGAAAAAACTCAATTGCATTTCATAGAAAAACTCTTACCTTATCTACGACTTAGATGTTCAGTAAAATCTGAAGAAGTCTGCCATGTATTTTTTGTTTTCTGGAGCTGGTAGGTGGCCTCCCTCTGGGTTTTACGGCAAAATTAGAGTTTCTTAAGTATGAACTGCGGTGTAAAACTGTAATGTAACTTATGTGTCACCACACATGTACGCGAGGCTATTATTAGCTATTAGATCTGTGGTTACAACTAGTTGGAAAACTTTGTGTGACTCGACGAGAAGTCCACAGAGAATTTGGGAAAATGAGATAATAACCCTGAACCTGTAAAAACGTGGTCAGAGAACCAGAAAATGGAGCGTATTCTTGAGTTACCTGCAACTTACTTGTCAAACTCCAACCACCCAGACTTCGAATTTGTGCTAGGCAGAGTATATAATTATATAGTCTTCTGAATACATGTACAATCATAACTCCGTGTTTGCGATCCATAACTGATGTTTGATCCGATTGAGGAAGCACACACATCCCGGTTAATCCAGAAGAATTATACAGAATTGCAGTAGAAATTATTAATAAAAACGAACAACAATTCATCTAAAATACGTTGATCAAGAACTAGTAAATGAAATAATACGAATATCCAAATGTGATGGAAGCGTCTATAGAAGCTGACAATCTAGAAACAAGAAATGGAAGAATCATGATAATGACATTGGTTTCCCGCATCTAACGTTAGCGTATCTTAGATACTTGAGAGTTGGTATTTAACACATACAGTTTGCACCAGCCTAACATATAGGATACGATGCGAAGGGAAGTTAACATGTCGCCGATAATCAATTTTTATTAAACATATACGGTAGCTGCTAGAACTTTTGGAACGTGTGTACATGCAGCGAGCGTGTTATGGTTCCTATGATACCTTCAACATGAAGGTACTGATATTGCTAGCAATAGAATAGCTTTCATTTAATATAATTAACACAGGCTCATTCAGCTTTCGTTTTGAATTGTGTTCTTCTTTGTATAATATGGTTGAAATTCTATATTACGACCAAGGTTCCAGGAATGTTCACAAATTTTAGACTTTTCAAAATGTCGTTTCTTTATATAATTTTTGTGTTCATTTATTCGAACATTTATAGGTCGAGAGATTTCTTCATATAAAATTTGTTACATAAGCAATTCATTTTATAAATGCAATTTTTTGTTTAGTTTTTGATACAATGGATTTTGGTATATTTATTGTTTTGATGTTGTTTTAATATTAAGTCAGTTGCCCACTATTCAGTCTTTCGGAGAACCTTGTATGTATGGTATAGTTGTTGTAGCAATGTGATTATCTAGGCTATTAGTATTGTTTGGAGCAGCATGGTGTTGAGTAGTAGTGATTGTTTTGTGTTCAGTTTTATCTTTATCTTTATTGATAACTTTTTAGAATAATTGTTAGCAGATAGTACATTTCTTAAAAATGTTTTTTCTTTGTTAAATATTCTCTTTCATCAGTTTTATTGTCAAACGTTTAATGTGAAATTGTGAATTGCTAAATTTGTCATTGCGAACATTTTATTTTTTATTTTCTTATTCAATTCTGCTAATTTTAATTACCTGATACCTGAAACTTTGGGATTATTTGAAATACACAGACTTTCCAGCAATTGTGGTGTTATTCCCCAAAAAATAGAAAAATGAAGGTACTAGTCGCTGAGTTAAGAATTTCATCACGCACTAAATTTCAGATAATAAAAAAGCTGTTTTGTTAAATGTGAATTTTGAGTTTTACTAGTTAATTGAACAGTTGTGAAACATAAAAATGAATAACGTTTTGATGTTATCCAATTTTTGATGTACAGGCAAGAGTTCCGAGGAAATGAGTCGAGAATACACTTTTTTTGTCAACTTTTCTATTTTTTGTACGAGACAAACACTATTACTGCGATTTCCAGATTGCCTTACTATCAGTGGAGTTTTCTTCATCAACCATCATGTATAGTAGGCAAAAGTAGTACCTAAATTCTTCTTCATTGTCTTCATATCAAACCAATATAGATCATTTGAAAAGTCACACATACTACATAAAAATTGGCGTTCCTTATTATTCAACAACCTTAAGGGAATTTCTTACTGTATTTAATTTCCAGACCTTAAGCCATTGGAACTGAAATTAATCAAATATGTCTAGTAACATCTCTACTAGTTTTCACTGTTTTAGTATAGGTTGTGACTAAACCAATGTCTTAATTTAATTTTCATGACTGACGTCGGGGTACTTCCGGTAGAAATAGTTTTCTCGGTAAAAATATATTAAAATTAATAGGTAATTTTATCTTTTGGTTTGATATTACAAGGAGTAACATAATAAAGTACAATTATGGTACATGCTGAATACCACCATTGAGATCTCGTCAACTACAGAAATATGAAACAAGTTAAATAGGACCAAAATTGTTCAATTTAGTGCTTGAAGAAATAAAGTTTTTTAACTTAATTTTCCGAATATTTTCGATTTACATATTATTTTATTTGTATGGTTATTTGATGAAAAAACGCAAAAACCAAAAACACATTTTCATTGCGACTTTTTTTTCACCATGTATACGATGAAATTTTTTTATACGCCATCATAAACTTTTTTATGGACGCCATTTTAGATTTTCCAGAGAAAAATTGTGCATTTCATTTTGATTTCATTGATATATAATTTGTTATAATTTGGTATAATGGAAATGCTGTAGAACCTTTGGTGTGTCACAAATGTAAAACACAGTTTTGCACCATAACACCAACCCTTTATTTTAAACAGTCAACATCGTTTCAACAACTGTAAGTTGTCATCATCAAGGAGCTAGTTATCAGAAGGAGGAAGAGATAGGGACCACCTTTGATTACAATAAAGTTCAGATTTTTTTTAAAAATCGCATATTTCAGATTAATTCCTGCACCTCACTGTGAAAAAATTGTTGACACTCATTTTGAAGATTTGGCGATTCTCTACAACGTTTCCATTGACGGTATTTTCATCGCGTCATCAGTTTTCACAACATAAACAAAAAAAAAGTTTTCTGATGGTTCAAATAATTTACTTCTACAAACATGGCGGGATTGAACCAAGGGGCATTAGGGGCTAGTGCTTATTACTAGCGGCAAATTTTTAGAGGCAGCAAAATTTGATTTTTCCGTTATAGAAACTGATTTTGTTTAATATAATTAATGAGTTTTATTTAAAAAAAGTAAAAAAAAATCAGAAGTTGGTGACTAGAATTCTTCAAGCACAATAAATATTTACAATTGGTTAAAGATGTGGCTCGATTACATCGAGTTTGCAAAAAAATTATTGGACAAGAAATGAATTTTAGTTATATAAAATCTACACATTGAAATATGATTTTAAGTATGAGTTCGATAAGGGGATGGCATTTTCCGCAGTGCCCCGTGCGGCACTTGGGTCTGCTGTTCAATTTTATGCCGTTTAAAGATCTCTGTTGACTGGCTTAATTACCTTTTTCATCTTTGAGAGGTTGATGAGACCCATTTTGACCTGAGTAAAATATAGACTTTAATAAGGCAACTTGGGTCTGCTGTTCAATTTTATGCCGTTTAAAGATCTCTGTTGACTGGCTTAATTATCTTTTTCATCTTTGAGAGGTTGATGAGACCCATTTTGACCTGATTAAAATATAGACTTTAATAAGGCAACTGAAAATAATTCATCATATGGATTTAAAACATATTTTTCTGCAACAAATTAAAAATGCTATACTTGCTTTTGTTTTTTTCCTTGTCAAGGTCAAACACTTTTTGCACAATACTAGTGGACATAATTGATATCAAGGAAGAGGAATATGTCAATAAAATACTATATAGTAAGACATATAGACCGCCGTGTTCGTTAATTTCCTCGCTTTTGCCTCGAAAAGTGTTGAAAAGTGTGTTATTGTTGCACGATTGGGCTACCATAGGCGCAAACCCAAACATGTGTACCAATAAAAAATACAAGATCTTAAAATTTATTTGTTTTACTTTTTACAATTTTAAATGATTTTTTGATCCAACCATTGCAGTTAAAAAGCGCGGCTTAATGCAAGGGATTGATAGTTTCGGATCGTTCACTGGTAGAAAATTTCAGTAACTTCGAGGCCAGAAGTATTAATACAATGAATATAATAAAATAAAAATAAAAAATTTGCGAACATTGAAAGAAAATAAAGACGGTAATAAAGTGGTATAGAAGTTCATGAACTGATTTATTTGTGTTAGTTTCTTTGCCCTGTAAATATATCTCGGTATATATAATATAAAATCAATTATTTTTAATGGATTCTGAAAACTCTCGGAGGAAAAAATCTTTAAAAACGAGCAACAACCATTTAATGATATATTTTGAAATTCCCTTAAATTGTCTCTATTAACTGATAGATTAAACCCTAACAATTACGGACGTTGATGGTCATCCGCACAGACGACGGACATGTTGAAAATAAGCGTTATATTGATACGTTGCACAGTGAATCTGAAGTTTAGCAGTTAGTTAGCAGTAGTAGCAGTATTTGTTGGTAGGAGAATAGGCTCAAAAAACTTACTCTGTCGTTTGTCACTGAGTAGAATAGATTCGTAGAACTCGATTATATTTTCGGAACTGCTTATGTTACGAAACGACTTTTTTTCCGAGAAACACTTTAGATCCAAATTTCCAGTGAGAAATTGAACATCTAAATATACCTATCCTTCTCTACAGAACATAATTGACTTTAACGTAATTCACAAGCATATTGTTTACTTAAATTTATATAGGTATTTTATACAGATTGCTCTTAATATTAAATAAATAAACTTCTACAGCCTGCACCTCCGTTGATTTATAGCTTTGTGGAAAGTTCTGGGCATTAACTTTCATTTGTAGGATGACAAAAAAAGTCAAGATTGCAATCAACAATACATCGCTGACAACACAAACGGAAAAAATAATATTGGAGGCATTGGTGAAACGATAACATTATATACTTGTATACATGAGCTCTAACACCTCTTGGGAACATAAACAAAGAAGAAATCAAAAGGACCAAGCAAAAATTAACTAAATAAGAGATGAAAATGCACCAAAAATGATCAATATATCAATCGTAAACTATGATTTTGTACAAAGGGGATGGTCTCACTTAAGCACAATGCTATTTGACAGACCAGTGTCTGTCAGCAGAAATGCCCCTGAAGAAGTGAACATGAAATTAGCTAAATACAGCCAAGGGCAAGGGCGGCAATTGTAGCAAATGCAGCACTCTCTAGGCTGAGTATCATAAGAATAGTTATAAGAGCGAGCTGATACCTCTCGTATATGCTACAAAGTTAATAACAAAATTAGGGCTAGTACTGTTGTTGTATAATGCCTTAAAATAATAAATCATCAGATCTATTGAAATATAAGAGCCACTAGTTATCAAATGAAGGTAAAATTATAATGCCTTTTGTTTTTTTTTTTTTGTTTATGAAATGATCCATATTTGCGAATTTTTGTTTGTTATTGATGTTATTTAATAAATATCAATTTCCTTACTTTCTTGATATTTGCGTTTACAAATTATTTGACCATGTTTCCAAAAATCCTTTCGCAAGAATCAGAAGTGTTTTTGGAACCTTTTAAGGAAATTAGAAAAATATAAAATTGTCCAGGCAAAGCTATAAATATTGGCAATAGTAATTGTCTCAGATATTAAATTAATTTGTATCTCATATTGAGAGATATTGCTTCACATTGTTATAAATTGCATTAGTTTTATTCACAATTTTATCATAGTTGACGGTGCCTACTCAAGTATATCTTATCTGATAATCTTGAATGTTCCTTTGGTTGTTCAGATACTATTTCTGAATTTCTGAATAACAAAGTCGTTTGACATACTTTAGAATCTGTATATATACATACATATATATATATATATATATATATATATATATATATATATATATATATATATATATATATATATATATATATATATATATATATATATATATATATATATATATATATATATATATATATATATATATATATATATATATATATATATATATCAAGAAATTATCTCGTGTTCATGTAAATCTTAGTTTTGTTAAGTGGGAATGCAGCTCAAGGGTAAATTAAAACACTAGAGCACTCCTCGTGCCATTTATTGAAAAACTTTGGGAGATATATTTTACTTATTCAGTTCACTACTAAAAAATTAATACAAAGGTAAAAATTGTACCAAATTAGTGATTCAGATCTACTTATGGTACATAAGGTTAAGTGTTGAAGCAAACAACTTCAAATCAGAAAAGCACAATAATAATAAATACTAATAAGACCAAAGCAGGCCGAATTTAGACAAATTCCTCGAATACCTCCTTGGCAAAGAAGGCTAGAAGGGAAAATTAATTCTCTTCGGAAAGACATTGGAAGACTGACCGAGTACCATTGAGGGGTCAAGAACAACAGAATAGACAGACTTGTCAAGACTATCATGGACAATAACCGAATACACTCCCAGTGGGATGGAGAAAACGTCACATCTCCCATTGTAGGGAGCTAGTCGATCCAAATGAACCACCTTCATCTTAGCTCTTGGATTCCGGCGAATACGATTGACAACGTCCTTGATCCTCTTTACCACCTCGTATGGATCATACCAGGCGGGTGTGAGCTTTAGAGATTTACCTTTGCTCCTCGGGGGGTGGTTGTACAGCTCGACCTTGTCCCTCTCTTGGAATCCGAGTAAATTGGGCTTAAGGTTATTTTGTGTCTTCATCCGATTGCTTGTGGCCAACATCTGTATTCGGGCTAGTTCGTGTATTGCCAGCATGTTCTGTCGGAGTTGGTCGGCATAATCGTTGACTTCTTGGGGCCGAATTCTGTTGTCCCGTCTCTGTAGTACGACATCTGCCTCACCCGGTATTGACATGGACCCGCCGGTGACTGTTCTTAACTGGATGTGGTTGTTAGGTGGCGGGATTTCCGATGATCTCAAAATTCTGGACCAGGCAATGGAAACAGCGCCGCCGGTGTGAAAGGTGACGGTGATTGCTTAGCCATTCATGTTGCTATCTCGGCAAAATCCCCGGATGAATACTATCCTGGGGCTAGTGGAGGCTTAGTCTGCATTCGCCCCCTAATGCTAACTGATTGGAATTTCCGTGGTTGGTAAGGTTGTTATGTTGACTACCGCTGGTTGGAGATCGTTCTGGTAGCCTTACTCTGCAGTCAAGTTGAGTGTCCGTCCTCAATGGTAACATGCTTCTTTGGTGTCAGTTCTTTGTGACCATTCCAGTAGTTTGTGTATTCCGGTCAACACTGCCTGAAAGGATGGTTCTGGTTCTTCCTGTTGTGCTAAACTGCTAGTACCCTCGGTTTGGGCATGTTGATGAGGAAAGCATCATACTCTTCTTGGTGTCACTAAGTCTCAGATTTCTTTACACTATAACGTCTCTGATATCGTTATAATTCTGTGTTGGCAATAGATCTTTCGTTTTCTCTGGTAGATCGGGATAGGACATGTGCACTAATAGTCTATTAGCTGCACCCACGGCTTCAAATTGCCTTTTGTACACAGGCCAACACAAACTACCATCAAATATGGGTGGTTTGCTGAAGGAATCGTTGGTACTTACAGTGTTCTGTTAGTTTCCTCTCTGCAAGTCCTGTTACACTCTTTTTATTTCCATTTGTATATTTTGAACTGAATTCATTTCGACTTTTACCTGGCTTTGGATGGAATCAATGTCGTTTACTTTGGTTTCTAGTATATACTTGTTATTTTTTAGGACCTTCATGTCATCGTTTATCTCTTTTATGTCTGATTCCATAATCAATATTTTCTGGTTAAGTGCTTCGTTACCTTACAAGCGTTTAGCCGGAACCTTATCGAATTTTCGAGTCGAGTGGTCTTTTTTTGTTACTTCAGCCGGCTATATTTACGTTTTGTTTTGGTCGGAATGATTCATTTGGAAGGTTTGTTAATTTTTCCATGGGCGACCTAAAATGAATTTTATAGCACTATTGTTTCTCCCTCACCAAATGGTCCACATTTTGAAATAAAGCATATATTCCATACTCATTGTGGCAGTTCAAGTCTGGAAACTAGCTGACTAAAATTTGTGGTATTGGCCTTGACCCCAAGTTGAGCATTAAAAAAGTTTTTAGAATATTTATTGTTCACCTACGCCAATCTGACCTATAGGAAATTAACAACATTATGATATTTCTGGACGAAGGAACCCTAGGTATTTAGATACTGGACGAAGGAACCCTAGGTATTAGATCATGCAAAACCTTTTATGAACATTATTTTTTTTGCAAAATTAAGAATAAGTTCTTATTTGTAAAGAACTTAAGCGGGCACACTGTATGTATATGAGTCTTAATAAAAATCCATTTAATAATTAGCAGATATTTAAGAAGCCTTGCAGAACCGAGTGCTAATTAAATATATTTTTAGTAGACAGCCTCAAAAATGTTAAAAATAACAAAACTCAAAGTGATGCAAAAATGAAGTTTTGACCCCGCGAAACTCTGGAAATTAAAGAAAGTCAGTTCACATGTCTGTATAGGCATTTTGATCTATTTGCCGGACTCCCTTAAGGGGTTCTTTATTTATTTTTAAAAACAATGTCTTGTCATAGTAGGGTAGCCCAAGCGGGGATATCGGGATATACTAAATCGTGGCAGATTAACATACAGTGGAATACCTTGTACTAAATACGAGCCCCATATATATGGCCGCCCGTCAAGAAATTCTGGAGCGCGTCAAAATAAGTTAAGGTGAGTTAATTACATGCTAAACAATGTATATTACACTAATCGGAACATTTGCAAGGGACCTAAAGAAGTGGAAGGGTTACAAACTAGTAAAAAAAACGTGATATCTGCATTCTCGAGCGTGGCTTATTTTTTATTTTGAAGAAAATAATTCAAGGATAACAAAAAAATATATAATCTGACGATTTCCATAAGCTGAAGTAACAAAAATTCGTCGAGGAGGTTTAATGCGTGACGCCAATATTCCCCATTCCGCTGTTCTATTCCTCTCGCACTCTTTCTCTATCTATTACTCGATCCCCACACTGGTTTCTATTGCCACGACATCATCACAGCTGATCACACAGACTCCTTCGTGGTACAATATTAGTTTTTTAATTGTCAGATTAGGCGGATCCCTCCAGATAATCGTCTGATTACGGGACATTTTTCTCATTTTTAACCCCTACATACTACCAGCCCCATCATGCAAATGAACAGATTAACATACTGTTACGAGAATTCATCCGACAGCTGGTGCAATCGGCCCTCAACCAATTCATGGAAGGGACATTATTCCGATAAATGCGTGGAACCCGAAATGTTTGTCTCTCAACCGGCGGACCGCTGCCGTTACTGGGAATTCCCTTAAAACTTCCAGAACATGATGGAATTTCTCGATGGTTCGTGGACGTACCAGAAAATTCCAAGATAAATGTATAAAAGGACCAGCTGGCGATAGGAGTTTATTCAGTTTTCGTCTTTCGTATTGTACGGTTAAGATAAAATGTAAATAGTAGTTTCTGTGAATATAAATTTGTGTTAAAGTAGTGGAAATAAATTAGAGTGAGTTGGACTGTGTTTTTAAATAAATCCAAGAACTGAAGAGAACCCGAATGTGAAAATAAAAACATTACATTGGTGTCAGGTGTGAAGTGAATTTGTGGAACTTTTAGAAGTGGAAAATAAATAAACTAACACTGTATAAAACAGTGACTTTGGACCAATTGAAAGTGGCGGACTTAAAAAAAGAACTTGAGGAAAGGGATTTAGAAATTAGTGGGAAGAAAAGTGAATTAATACAACGGTTACGAGATGCTCTAATAAATGAAGGTAACGATCCCGATACTTACTTGTTTGAAGTTTCTGGCAATGATGACATGAGTATGCTATTAAAGCAAATGGAAAATTTAAAAGAAACCTTAAAAGACAATTCTAAAACACTAGAGGACAAATTGCGAGAAAATTGTAAAACTCTAGAAGATAAATTGCTAGAAAATTCTAAAAACTTGAAAGAGACGTTAGAAGATAAATTAGCAGAAAATTCTAAATCCCTAGAAGAAAATTTGAAAAGCATGGTACAGAAAAACTCAGAAATGCTGGAAGAAAAAATATTCGAGAATGGGGCTTGGATGGAAGAGCTAAAACAAACAATGGTCGAAGAGTCAGTCAAAAATGAAAGGCGGATAAAAGAGCTAAAGCAGACAATGGTCGAAGAGCTAATACAGACGACACACAAAAATGAAACGCGGATAGAGGAGCTAAAGCATATATTGGAGGGTGAGATCAGCAAAATAAAAGAACAGGTAGTCACAATGCAAAGGCGAGAAACTCCACCAAAGAGCGAAAGCCGAAACAATCCAGAAGTAGTGGAGTCGAAAATTGGCCTCGAAGGAGCAAGACACAAAATGGAACCTCCACAATTTGATGGGAAATCATCCTGGACTAATTATAGGCGCCAATTCGAGGCTGCAGCAAAGTTAAACGGATGGTCGGCAGAGTAGAAGGCAATAGCACTAACACTCGCCTCAAGATGGGATGCTACAGATATTTTGCAAACTTTGAATGTCTCTGAGCAAGAAGACTACGAACAACTAGTCAAACATTTAGAACTGAGGTATGGTCAGACACTTTTGAGCACGTCTACCACTCCCAATTGAAAAATCGCCTCCAGAGATCAAATGAATCCCTACAAGAGTTTGAACCTGATATTGCACGTCTGGTTCGCCTTGCCTATCCAGCCACACCAGGAAACGTAATAGAAAGTTTAGCAGTGCAAGCATTTTTGGATGGACTTCGGGACCACGAAGCCAGACAAGCATTGACCCTAGCTCGACCGACTCAATTAGTAGATGCACTGGCGCTAGCTTTAGAATTCGAGGCTGCGAAAAATACCTGCAGAGGTCAAGCCAGAGTCCGAAACGTTGATGGAGAATCCGAAGATGGCGGAAACGATGAAGCCTCTGTAAGAAAGATAATAGAGAAAGTGCTTACCGAGAAAAGACAACTGAGATGTTGGAAGTTTGGTAAGGTAGGACACATTAGGAGTCGTTGCAAGGAGAGCAACGGAGGCCCGACTTCCTCGTCCGAAAACTAAAGAGTGTCGATGTGAAGGGGCCATCGTCGACATGTAGCCAACAAGCCCCAACTATCTACGCATATGTCGCTTCGCTACGCAATCACGTTAACAGTGTCTTTGTAGATGGCTTTATTTGTAAGAAGCAATGTGCAATGCTGCTGGATACAGGTGCGACAAAAACAATTATAAGGTCTAATATTGTTTTAGAGACAATGATAAAACCAACAAAATGCCAACTGCGAACAGCGACAGGAGAAGCAGCGAAAGTCCATGGTGAAGTAGAGGTTGAAATGACCTTGGGAAACACAACCTTCCTACATAGGGCATTAGTGGCAGACATCAAAGACGAAGTAATCATTGGAATGGATGTCATGACCTCCAAGGGATTCCAGCTAAACTTCAAAGGTTGAATTCTGCGAGTGAATGACGAAGAAGTGGTGCTTCATGGAAAAGATGACATAAAGCTTCGAGCCATCTTTCGGTTCAAGGAGATTGCGCCAGTAAGAGTAATGAACCGAATAATTACTCGATTGTGCTAAAGAAAGGAACAACTTTGGGCCATTGTTCAACAGTTTCCTCTGTAGTCAGAAGCACACAGCATACAGAAATACCACCAGGTAAACTATCTGAGGAACTGGAAAGACTCATCACCGATTCATCTAAGAATTTGAAACCAAACCAGAAACCAAAATTAAGGGACATTGTTAGAAACTACCAGGATATCTTCGATGTAGGGAATGGCAAAAGAGGACGAACTGATCTGGTGAAACATAAAATTAATACTGGGACGCTCAACCTATTCGACAGTCGGCCAGAAGACTACCCCTAGCTAAAAGACAAGAATCCGACAGGATAGTCCGCGAGATGGAGGAAGAAGATGTTATTGAACCATCCAATTGTCCTTGGGCTTCTCCAGTTGTCTTGGTTAAAAAGAAAGATGGTTCGACTCGATTTTGCGTGGACTATCGGCAACTAAACCACGCTACAAAGAAAGACAGCTATCCCCTTCCAAGAATAGACGATACCCTAGATACGTTGGCTGGATCGAAGATGTTTTCCACCCTGGACTTGAAGAGCGTTTATTGGCAGGTGGAACTTGCTAAAGAAAACCGAGAAAAGACTGCTTTTACCATCGGCTCAGGACTTTATCAATTCACGGTGATGCCGTTTAGACTGTGTAATGCTCCAGCAACGTTTGAAAGATTGATGGAAACAGTGTTAAAAGAGCTTTCATGGAAAACGTGCCTGGTGTATCTTGACGACATTATCGTGGTTGGGAAATTTTTTGAAGACCACGTGAGGAACCTGGAGGAGGTATTTTGGCGACTGCGAAGTTCCGGACTAAAGTTAAGTCCGAAGAAGTGTCAGCTGTTCCAAGAAGAGGTGCAATATCTTAGACATGTAGTTTCCGCACAGGGAGTAGCTGTGGACAAACAGAAAATCAAAGCCGTCCAGGAATGGCCGATACCTAAAGATATCCACCAGTTAAGAAGTTTCCTGGGGTTATGCACGTACTATCGTCGGTACGTAGCCGGATTTGCCAACATCGCCAAGCCACTTACTAGACTGACAGAAGGGAAGGTGCAGTACCAATGGGAGGAGGAATGTCAGCGATCATTCGAGACATTGAAAAGAGCTTTGACGAGTGCCCCCGTCTTAAGTTATCCTTTGCCAGATGGGAACTTCGTTTTGGATACCGACGCAAGCAATGTCGGAATTGGTGCGGGGCTTTCACAGATCCAAGACGGTCAGGAGAAAGTCATCGGCTATTTCAGCAAGACCTTGAGCAAGCCTGAACTGAATTACTGTGTTACTCGCAGGGAACTCTTGGCTGTGGTAAAGGGGGTAGAACATTTCTACAAGTACCTCTATGGTAAAAAATTTCTCCTGAGGACTGATCATGCAGCACTGAAGTGGCTCTTGCAGTTTAAAAACCCCGAAGGACAAGTGGCCAGGTGGATTGAGCGATTGCAAGAATTCGACTTCGAGACTGAACATCGAGCTGGAACAAGCCACAAGAATGCTGATGCCCTATCGAGGAGACCATGCCCTGATGATTGCAAACATTGTCAGCGAGCAGAAGAAAAAGGGGCTGTTCTCTGCATAACTACCCCCATCGATGACCATTGGCAATCTGCGGAGATCCAAAGAGACCAGAAATTAGATCCAGATTTGAAAGCGGTTATGCGGTGGAAGGCAAAAGACCGCAAACCTACGTGGCAGGAGATTTTCCGATACTCACCAATCATAAAGTCGTACTGGGCTCAGTGGAACTCCCTCATCCTTGAAAATGGACTTCTCAAGCGCGTCCTGGAAACTCCAGAGGAGGGAAACGACAGAAAACAGATTGTAGTTCCCAGAAATAGGAGACCAGAGGTTTTACGAGAACTACATGATGGTACAACTGGAGGACATCTGGGAGTTACGAAAACCCTGGGGAAGTTGAGAGAACGCTTCTATTGGGTAAACTGCCAAGTGGATGTCAAGGACTGGTGCCGGAAATGTATTATTTGTTCAACAAGCAATGGGCCTCAGAAGCGACCAAAAGCTCCGATGAAGCAATATAATGTGGGAAGTCCATTCGAAAGAATAGCCATTGATTTTGCCGGTCCATTTTCTGAATCCAACTGTGGAAATAAATACATTGTGGTGGTTATGGACTATTTTAGTAAATTCTACTCTTTTCCAAGACGTCTGCAAGCTGTTGAAGATCAATAAAACACGGACGACAGCCTTACACCCGCAATCCGATGGAATGGTAGAACGGATGAATAGAACCATTAACCGCCATTTGTCAAAGGTAGTCTCTGACCACCAAAGAGACTAGGACCAGTATCTGAACTTGTTTCTAATGGCATATCATGGCAGTAATATCATGGGACGAGAATTAAGACTACCATGCGATTTGAAGTTTGGATGTCCCCCAGGAGAAGAGACTGCAGGTGAAGACTATGTCAGCCAGCTACGTCCAAAGATGAACGACATCCATGAACGAGTCCGGTTAAACATCCAGAATGCCAGTGCCCGAATGAAGGAAGCCTACGACATCAAAGCCGAGGGCTGATTTTGTTTGGTTGTATAACCCGCAACGTCGTCGTGGATATTCGCCCAAGTTACAGAGATCTTGGGAGAGGCCGTAGCAATTTGTGAAGAAAATCAACGATGTTGTCTACAGAATAAAGAAGCTGCCTCGGGGAAAACCAAAGGTCGTACATTTCAACAGGTTAGCCCCTTATGCCGGAAGTCATGACAGCGAAGATGACCAAGCCCAAGTCCGCAGCATTCAACCACCCGATGACGAGACGACCTTCGAACAGTTTATGGCACTGTACTCTAATGGGCAGAAAGTGCAGCACGACGTGACCACATAGGAACCCCGAGACCTGTTTGAGGTGCCCATTGAATATGCCCTGGCTCATTGTGTGGCTCGAGATCTCCGGATGTCCAGAGGAATAGCCAAGGTATTTGCCAAAAAGTACGGCCAGTTCCAGAAGCTACGTGAACAAGATCCTGTGGTGGGGAAGGTCCTTCATCTCGAAGATAAACAACCAGTGGGTACCAGAGACATCTTTTATTTGGTAACGAAAACATTCTCGCAGGATAAGCCAACATACAGCGATCTTTGGAAGACCCTGGTAGAATTGAGGAATGTGATGATGGAGAAAAATCTGATGAAATTGGCGGTCCCAAAGATAGTCTGCGGGTTGGATGGACTGAACTGGAAGGTGGTGAGAAGTATGATGAAAACAATCTTTCGATTCAGTGGCGTCGACATCCTGGTATGCTGTCTCAATATTCGCAGCCCAGGTTCGAAGACCGTTGACTGCTACTTCCACCGGACTTCTCGTTGTCGAAATGGAGAGTCCTGCAAATATCGTCATACCATGAAGGATTCTGAAACATTCTGGGACGAAATGGCTATAAGGAGGGGTCAATGTTACCAGAATTCATCCGACAGCTGGTGCAATCGGCCCTCAACCAATTCATGGAAGGGACATTATTCCGATAAATTCATGGAACCCGAAATGTTTGTCTCTCAACCGGCGGACCGCTGCCGTTACTGGGAATTCCCTTAAAACTTCCAGAACAAGATGGAATTTCCCGATGGTTTGTGGACGTACCAGACAATTCCAAGATAAATGTATAAAAGGACCAGCTGGCGATAGGGGTTTATTCAGTTTTCGTCTTTCATATTGTACGGTTAAGATAAAATGTAAATAGTAGTTTCTGTGAATATAAAGTTGTGTTAAAGTAGTGGAAATAAATTAGAGTGAGTTGGACTGTGTTTTCAAATAAATCCAAGAACTGAAGAGAACCCGAGTGTGAAAATAAAAACATTACAATACATACCGTTTAACATACGTACATTATTAAAATACGCAGGACATGGATGGTATCAATATCGAATATGTCCATACAACAGTTTTTTTACATTTTTGAAATTCTATAGCCGCTCCCCCCATCGACGAAAATTATATAACATTTTGTCATTTTATCATCTAAGCTCTGCAACCCAATACGTTGAAGCTCGAGTAAATCTCCATTTAGCATCATGGGTTCCTATACCATGGGTGAGCTCTAAAGTTATTATTCGTGGTGAATTATATAGGTTTGCTTGTTCTATTAAACATAAACATCTTAGGTAAGACTGTTTAACTTTCCAAGAATTTTTCATTATTATTATTGCAGTGTACTTCGTGGGTTCAATTTAAAAATTATAACAACTAATATTTACTTTCACTTTTCTAGAACTTTATTTACATTTAAAACAGCTGATTCACAATACATTTTCATATAAGCTAGTCGTCGCGGTATATCTGCCTGGCGATCGTGGCGTTTTTCTTTTATATCACCAGCGTAGAATTCTCCAGTAGAAATCAACATCGTTCCTTCCGCTGCCGAGCCTTTTCGAGAATCGTATTTTTTTATCTTGAAGCGTTTGTTGTCGTGCTGAAATGACACAGGGTCGGCTTTGGGTAAATTTCGTAACACTGCCCCCCCTTTAATTCTGATCGTCCCGATCAGAAACATCCCCTCCATGGTAGGGAGCGAGTCGATCTAAGTGAACCACCTTCAATTTAGCCTTGGGGATTCGACGGATCCGGTAGACGACATCATTCAGCCTCTTGACCACTTCGTATGGACCATCCCAGGCGGGTGTAAGCTTTGGGGATTTACCCTTGCTCCGTTGGGGGTTGTACAGCCAGACTTTGTCCCTCTCCTGGAACCCGGCTGAATTGGCCTTGAGGTCGTATCGCGTCTTCATCCGGTCACTGGTGGCCAACATCTGCGTTCGGGCTAAGTCGTGTATTGCCAGCATGTTATGTCGGAGCTGGTCGGCATAATCGTCGATGTCTTGGGGAGGTTCTTCGGGGGAGCCAAATGCCAAGTCGCATGGTAATCGCAGCTCCTTTCCGAATAAGACCCTGGCTGTGGTCAGGCCTGTACTATTATGTATAGCAGAGCGATATGACAACAGGAATAGGGGAATATGCTCATCCCAATCACGCTGGTTATTGCTGACGACCTTGGATAGGTGTTGTTCCAAGGTCCGGTTGAATCTTTCCACCATTCCGTCTGACTGTGGGTGTAATGGTGTTGTTCTCGTTTTCCTGATCCCCAACATCGTGCAGACCTTCTGGAATACATTCGATTCGAAGTTACGCCCCTGGTCTGAATGAAATTCCATCGGGACGCCAAACCTGCTGAATAGTTGTTCTACTAGCACCGTCGCTACCGTGGTTGCCTCTTGGCTGGGTATCGCATATGCCTCAGGCCATTTGCTGAAGTAATCCATTGCGACCAGAATGTATTTGTTCCCCCTCTCAGACTCGGGAAACGGACCGGCGACATCGATGGCAATTCTCTCAAATGGGACGCCCACATTGTACTGCTGCATTCTGCCCTTGGTCCGGGTCTTCGGGCCCTTACTGGCGGCACATGCGGCACATTTGCGGCACCAAGCTCTGACGTCTTCGAAGTAATTCACCCAGTAGTACCGCTGGCGAACTTTGTCTAGGGTTTTATTCATGCCCAGGTGGCCTCCGGTAATTCCATCATGTACTTCGGTCAGGATGGCTGGTACCTTTTTCTTCGGAACTACCAGTTGGGACTTGGTTTCTCGTCCATCAGCGCTTTCCCAAACTCGCTTGAGCATTCCATTGTCTACTCGTAGAGAGTCCCACTGAGCCCATAACGATTTCAGCACGCCGGAGTATCTAGCTACCTCGTCCCATCGTGGCCTGGGTGCCCCTCTCATTTTGAGTGACAAGATTGGTTCGATGTCTGGATCAGCCATTTGGTCCTGGATGCACTGTTCCGTTGTCCAGTCTTCATTGGCCTGCACTCGGATCTGCCTGATGGAGATACCCTCTCGCTGTTCCGTCTTCAGACAATGCTTGCATTCCGCTCTACAGGGTCTTCTGGATAGGGCATCGGCATTATTGTGCAACCGGCCGGCACGGTGTTCCACCTTGAAGTCGTATTGCTGTAATTTCTCCATCCATCTGGCCAGTTGTCCTTCCGGTGTCTTCATGTCCAGCAGCCATTTGAGTGCGGCATGATCTGTTCGGATTAAGAAATGGCGACCATACAGGTATTTGTGGAAATGGTCTACAGCCCTTATTATTGCAAGAAGTTCTTTTCTGGTGACGCAATAATTTCTTTCTGGCTTCGAGAATCCACGGCTGTAGTACTCGATCACCCTCTCTTCACCATCTTGCACCTGGGATAGGACGGCCCCCAAACCTGTGTTGTTGGCGTCTGTGTCTAAGATGAACTTGCCGGACTGTGTAGGAAAGGCTAGGATTGGGCTGGAACATAGTGCTGCCTTCAGTCGCCTGAATGATGTTTCGCAATCCTGATTCCAATGGAAGGTCTCTTTATCAGTGGTCTGCCGATGTAGAGGGGCGGCGATGGTGGCAAATCCCTCAACAAAACGCCGGTAGTATGAACAGAGGCCCAAGAAGCTTCGGAGTTCATGTTTGTCTCTTGGAACTGGCCAATCACGGATGGCTTCTATCTTGTCTTCGTTGGTGCGGATTCCTGACTCGGACACTACGTGGCCCAAAAACTCTACTTCTTTTTGAAACAAGGAACACTTCTTCGGATTGAGTCTCAGGTTGGCGTTATTAATTCTGGAGAATACTTCGCCCAGGTTCTTCAGATGGTCGTCGAATGTCTGGCCCATGACTAGAATGTCGTCGAGGTATACTAAGCACGTCCTCCATGTTAACCCGCTCAGTACATACTCCATTAGTCTCTCAAATGTAGCGGGTGCATTACATAACCCAAAGGGCATGACCGTGAACTGAAACAGCCCTTTACTGGTGGAGAACGCTGTCTTTTCTCTGTCGTTTGCGTGTAGACCAACCTGCCAATATCCACTTTTTAGGTCTAGTGTGGAAAACCAACGGGAGCCTGCTAGTGTGGTCAAAGTGTCATCGATTCGGGGTACTGGATAGCTGTCTTTCTTCGTGACATCATTCAGCTTTCTGTAATCCACGCAAAATCGGGTGGTTCCATCTTTCTTTTTAACTAGCACGACGGGAGCAGACCATGGACTGATGGATGGCTCAATAACTCCATTTTGTAACATGGACTCGATGTTTTCCTCGACTGCCTGTTGTTGCCCCAATGGTAGTCGTCTAGGTGGTATTCTGATGGGTTGAGCCTTTCCGGTATCTATTCGATGCTGGATGATGTTGGTGCGACCGGTAGTTCCATTTTTACTGTTAAAAATTTGCCAGTGTTTTGTGATAAATTGCTTGGCTTTCTTCTGGTTCTCTGGTGTCAAGTGTGTCAAGTGGTCAGCAAACTGTTGTAGGAACTCTTTATCGGGCCCTGTCTCATTCACCGACGTCTGGTACTCTTCTTCGCAATTGATGATGGTCTCTACTGGCTCGAAACAAGCTATCTCTTGACCATCGGCAATTCTAATGTCGTTGTTGGACAAATTCAGGACTCTGATTGGTATATCTCGTCCGGTTTTAACTATAGCCCGTCCAACTAAGTAGTCATGAGCTGAGTGTACGGGCTCCACCATTCCAACGCAGCTCCCAGGATTGCTGTCTAGCTGCCCATGAATAATCTGTTCTGTTCGACCGGGAATTCTAGCAGAAGACTTTGCCACAATTTTTATGGGCGTGAATGATGTGTTGACGGGCCGTGTCAATACAAATTCCTCATTCAGGAACCGAAGAACATCATATCTCGGGTCGAACATAAATCCATGCTGGCTAATTAGGTCCATTCCCAGTATAGAATCGTCCTCAATATTCGCTACCAGGACCCTATTCCGGATCATGTTGTCCCCTATCTGTAGCACGACATCTGCCTCATTCTGTATGGACATGGACTCGCTGGTGACTGTTCTGAGCTGGATGTTATTGGTAACTGGCCGAATTTCTGATGCTCTCAAAACCCTGGACTTGGCAATGGACACAGCGGCGCCGGTATCGATGGTGATGGTAACTGCTCGCCCGTTGATGGTGCCTCTGATGACTAGGCTGCCGCTATCTCGGCAAAATCCCCGGATGGATAACGTTTTGGGGGCTGGTGGAGGGACAGTCAGCATTCGCCCCCCTATGCTGACTGACTGACGGTCCCTGGACATGTGGCTGTTCTGTTGGTTACCCCTGGTCGGTGATCGTTCAGGTGGCCTCACTCGACAATTACGTTGGAAGTTCCCTGTCCGTCCGCAGCCGTAACATGCCCCTCTGGTGCCAGTTCTTGGTGACCGGTCTAATAATTTGTTCAGACCAGCCAGCAGCGCTTGAAATTGTGACTCTGACTCTTCCTGGTTGAAGGAAACTGCTCGGACCCTCGGCTTGGACATGTTCATGACGGCCTCTACTTCCAAAGCCCGAAGTAGAGCTTCACTACTTTTCTTGACGCCACTCAGTCTTAAATTTCTTTGTACTTCCACATCTCTGATGCCGTTTATGAAACTCTGTGTGGCCAACTGGTCTTTCGTTTCCTCTGGCAGGTCTGGGTAGGACAAGTGAACTAACCGTCTAATTTCTGCTTCGAATTCTTGGAGGCTTTCACCGGATTTTTGGGTTTTTCCACTCAGTTGGACTTGGTATACCTGGCTCAAGGATTGATTGTCGTAACGCTTGTCTAGGATAGCGATGATCTTGTCGAAATTGCCTTGTTCATCGACTGGAATGCTCTGGAGGAGTTCTAGGGCCGGACCTCTTAAGGAAATTACCAGAGATGTGGATTTTTCATGATCATCCCATCCATTAGCTGTAGCCACGGCCTCAAATTGCCGTTTATACATGGGCCAAGATGAACTTCCGTCGAATGTGGGTGGTTTACTAAAGGAACCTTTGGTACTCACGGTGTTCTGGTATTTTCCTCGCTGTAAGTCCTGTTGCATTTTTTTAATTTCTGTTTCTAGTTTATTTTGGATGGCACAGATTTTATCTTGTACTTCAGTGTGTACGGTTTGCTTGATGGAACTGATTTGATCTTGAACTGTATCTTGAATTGAACTGATTTCAAATTTTACTTGGCTTTGGATGGAATCAAGATCATCTACTTTTGTTTCAAGAGTATCCACGGTATTTTTTATGGTCTTTATGTCGTCGTTTATTTCTTTTATGTCTGATTCAACTATTTGCATTCTTTCATTAACTGTTTCATTAACTTGCGACACTATTTGCATTAGTTGTTCAAATTGCATTTGTCTTTTTTCTTCAGTTTGATCTTGTTTTTCTACAAATTTCGAGAATAATCCTTCCATTAAATTCTGTTGTTTTTCTTCCATCGTGGAAACAAGATTTTGTTGTTTTTCTTCCATCGTGGAAACAAGATTTTGTTGTTTTTCCTCCATTGTAGTGACAAGATTTTCTTATTCTATTTTACGTTTTTCATCAAAAGATTTTACTAACATTTGTTGAATTTCTTCTTGATGTTGTTTCTCCTTCTTGTCACGTTTTTCTAGAATCTGTGCTATTTTTTCGTCTAGTCCCTCCGTAACCTGTTTGATTGAATTTTTTTGGTAGTTTCGTCGGTTTTTTCCATACTTCTAGTTTCCATGAATCAAATTACGATTTTAACTGACTTAATCCTTCACTTCTAACACCAAGTTGCAGTGTACTTCGTGGGTTCAATTTAAAAATTATAACAACTAATATTTACTTTCACTTTTCTAGAACTTTATTTACATTTAAAACAGCTGATTCACAATACATTTTCATATAAGCTAGTCGTCGCGGTATATCTGCCTGGCGATCGTGGCGTTTTTCTTTTATATCACCAGCGTAGAATTCTCCAGTAGAAATCAACATCGTTCCTTCCGCTGCCGAGCCTTTTCGAGAATCGTATTTTTTTTATCTTGAAGCGTTTGTTGTCGTGCTGAAATGACACAGGGTCGGCTTTGGGTAAATTTCGTAACATTATTATTATTAATTACCCTATTAAATAAACAGCATCTTAAACGAAATGTTTCCAAAATACATTCAGAGAATTTATGTAAGAGGCACTTTCAAATGTTATTTTATACCGTCAAAACATTTCAAGTCATTTAGTTCATCTCAGCCAGAAACAACTATTTATTTAACATTCGAACTAAATTTGAAACAGAAATTTAATTATGAACAAACAGGGCTTTTAATCCTTAGACTAATTCAAAACAAAGTTAAAACCAACACTGATATCGATCTATTCAACATTGTGTGTGTAGTGACTGAAATCCATGTTTTAACAGATAAGAGTATGCTGAAATAAAACTTGTCAAAACACAGGGAGAAAAAGTTTTTGTAAGAATCTATGAATTCAATTAACTTTTAGGAACATATTAAAAATTGGATGTTGTTGTTCAAAAGATACTAACTAAACCAAGTTCTGTTACTGTATTTTGAAGTATAAATTAAATCAGAAAATTATAGTAACTAGAATCGCCTGTGGTCGAAATTCGACAAGTGACCAATAAGTAATGAAATTCAACTTCTTGTTCATATATAATTAATAGGACTTAATTTGTGGTGAAATTGGTAATTTTGAATTTAATATGGCATTAAGTGGAAATTAAAGACAAAAATTACCACGACATTTCTTAGAACACATGGAAAATAGAATATGGGTAAATGACAATTGTATTTGAATTGAATAGTATATTGTATATCTAGAAATGGTAAAATAATCTGTTTTAATTTATTACTTTAACTTATTCAATTTCCATTTGTACATTTAATAAATACCACATGGGTGACCGGACCTTACTATTAAGATTTAAAGATAATCGGACATTTGCTGTATAAACTATTTTTTCTCAAGATGAAATGTTTCAGTTAAATTTCAGTTCTCTAACATTGATTAAACAACTCCTTATATTCCACTTCATAATATTTTTCCACCACCCTTTATATATAACTGCTAATGGACTACCCAATATAAAAATGTTTTTTAACATTCATTTTTCTAACCACCATATGTAACTATAATAATTCTTCCCTGGACTATATTTTAACTACCCTGTATATATATATATATATACAACTGCTCATGGACCACGAATCTTAATTTTTTATTTTTTTTGTGCCACTCCATTCTATATATGCGACTGCATATGAGCACTATATTTACTCTTTTTTTTTCTAAATTTTTTAACAATCTTCTATAACTATATTTTAATCCTTATATATATGGTGGGCTACCCAATATAATATTTCCTTTTCTAACAGTTATTGTAATTACCCTCTATAACTATAATTCCTCTCATACAATATTGCATCTATCCTATGTATACAACTGCTTGTGGGATACGAACTGTTGCATTTTTATTCTAATATTTTTGTGCTACACTGTATAACTATAACTCTATCCAGCATTTATTAACACCACCCCGTATATGCATTCTTGTTTAATATTTTTTGCACACCCTGTATAATTGTAATTCTAGTGCGCCCTTTATTCCATGAACCCTGTGAATCCAATCACTAAAGGGCCGTATTAACTCATTTAGTTTCTAAATTTTTTGAAATACAGTGTGTAACGATAATTCTAGTGCTCTCTATATTTCAATCAATAAATATATGCAACTGATAGTGGCTACCTTATAAATCATTTCTTTGTCTAATATTTTTTATAATCACCCTGTACAAAATGTTACATTTTTGTTGTAACATTTTTTAAACCACACTGTATTACTATAATTTTAACCTATCCAAAAATGGCAAAACCAACAGTTTTTACTTTAAAATCTTGAAGGGTTCAGCTATCAAAATATAATGCTTGGTGCGTTCCCGCAATTTGTTTAGTGTATTGTTTTCAATTTGATTGAATTACTTCATTGATTTTTAAACTTCTGCACCTTTTCTAAAACATTCCGTCGCGCTAATGCTAGTTGTGTGTTTTTGCGTATAAAATATAGACAGTATTCAGATTCGTGGTTCACTTCCCTAGCTATTTGGACGCTTGGGAGGTTCGTGTTGTGCTCCGACCTATTCGGACATTTTTTGATTCCGTCTGAAGAGACGACGCTTATTGTTGTTTTTTGCGTTACGATTTCGCGAGTTAGTAGCTTCGTTCGTAACGACCGCTAAACCGCTATCATTTTGTTTCTTTTGTGTCTACAAAAGCGCATCATTTGTTGTTAAACCCGCATTTTTTGTATGCTCAATCAATTATCAATTACGTCGCTATTTTTTGTGTAACGTGTTGTCCAGACGAAGCTCTAAGAAACTGTTCCTGCTATTACGGGGCTAGCCTCAGAAGAAAGAAGAACCAAGAAAACACCAGAATTTCGACTTAAAGGTTAGTGATAACTTTTATTTGGTGATTCGTTTATGTAACGGCAAATGTATATTGATTGTTCCGCTAAAGGTCCTTCGTCAATTATCTACTTGCATTGAAACAGCATTGAACTAAAACCGCAACATCTAATTCATACATTTTTTTGAATATTCTCTATGGAATGTGCATCGAAGACATTCCAATGCTATAAAAATAATAATGAAATTCACATCATTTTGCATTCAAAGAACTTTTCAAGAGCAGTTTTATTCTCAAGTAGGTCACCAAATCACCCTGTATTGAACAACGGAGCTGTCGTAATAGTAACATCTCGTTCTTTCTCGGTAATACGATTTTCCCGAGTAATCGATTTGTAGACGCTAAAACCCCAAAATGGAATTTCAACAGAATCATAAAATAAAGAAACATTATATGTATGTTATATGTAAAACTTAACATTGGGTTAACCTTCAACAAAGTAACTACAATAGCTCATTGTTAGTTGTTTACTCCGCTATTTTGCAGGTGTCCAGAAAGGAAGTGATGCCTAACCATTATTAAACTTATAAATTCATTCAAAATTGCTTTCTAGTAGTTCTATTTCGATTGTTCTTCATACGATCAAGCTCTGTTATGATTATACCTCTTAAAGTAAAGTTCTATTTTGTTCTACGCGTATTTGAAATCACTAAAGAAAATACAGAGTTAAGTTATCAAATAATTCAAGTGTAATTTTTGTGTTAGTAAAATAAAAATCTTTTTTAAAACTTAGTTTATGATAATATTTGGCGCAGTCATCCAGATCTTGGACGCAGACAGAACACGCATAATCCCTAAATTGGTTGCTCACTCCGACGTTGGATTCCAATTCTTCATCCAAGAAAACGAACCCCGAAAACGGAATAATCGCTCAGCAGAAGCAGAATCCTTCAACAGAAGCAGAATTGCAATCTCCAAGACAAAAACTGTGGGAGAATACGCGTAATTCCTCAATTGGTTGCTCACTCCACTGGAAGAACTTAGGAAACAAAGTAGATTCGCTCAACAAGGCAGAATTGCAGAAGAAAAAGCAGTTTCAAAGTCAACAGTGACAGAACACGCATAAGTCCTGAATTGGTTGCTCACTCCACTGGAAGAACTTAGGAAACAAGGTAGGAATCATCATCTTGATTCAATAATACCAATAAAATAATTGTATGTTCTAATATCTTTCAAGGGTAAAATAATCCTTAAAAATAACAATAAACGGTTATAAAATTATTTAACTAGCTTTCAAGAAAAAAAAAGAACTTTCAAAAACCTTTAAAAAATGTCACACACAGAGGAACACGTTATAGAGCCATATAACTATCAGAAATTTTCAGTTTGGTACCAGAATTTGACGGAAATCAAATTAATCTACAAAAATTTATAAATGCATGCGAAACCGCTAATCGCATGGCTGTAGGTTATCAAAATTTGTTTTTAACTATTCATATAAAGAATAAATTAAAATTAAAAGTCGCTGAATTAATAAATTCTAGAAACCCAAGCACTTGGCTTGAAATAAAAAATTTACTTGAATTACATTTTGCCGACGAGAGATGTTTCAAGTTTAATACACGACCTTCATAAAATGCATCAGCTAGAAAACGAAAACGCAAGAACATTCGTATCGAGATTACAAAGCTTGAACTCAAAGTTATATGCTTCTATTAATAAACAACTTTTGTCCGCAATCGAGAAATCTGCTCAAACTCGCATGATAGACAATATGTGTTTAAATGCTTTATTAACAGGTTTAAATAGTCAATTAGGTTACGTAATCAGAGCTGCAAATCCCGCAGATATCGTAACTGTAACGACTTTGATAAAGACAGAACTTCAGTTGCAACAATTCGAGAAACAAAAACACATCTTTTGCCGCGTTCGCAAAAACAGAGATATCAAAATCAAAATAATCCAAACAATTTCCAAAGACCCCCGAATTTCTCTAACAATTTCCAGAGAAATCAAAATCAAAATAATCAAAGTAACTTCCAAACAAATCCAAGTTTTCGAAACAATTCACAACCTTTAACAAGTAAAAGTAATTCCTCGAACACAGGAACAATTCCTAGACCCCAGTCAATGAATTTCAATCAAATACAACAAAATACAAATACAAACTCAAGAACAAACCATTATAATCAAGACAATTTTGAACAATCTTTTGATTCATCCCAACATGTTGATTACGAAAATCATCAATCAATCATCATTGATGATAAATCAATTAATCAAAAATTTTAAATCAATACATATTTTTAAATTTACCAAAGATCATTTTAACGATCAACCCACAGAAAATGTTTCAACAATGACAAATATTCAATTCCCACTGATATTTCAAATGAAATTTAAATAGAACCCCCTGTGAAAAAATCGTAAAACTAAAATGCAATTTAAAAAACAAAGAAGCTGTATTAGTAGCCATAGAAATAAATAAAGTCAGGTTACCAAATGCGTTAATACAAACAAATGATAAAGGTGAATTTTATACCACAGTAATAAATTTTGAGAATCTACAAATCGAACCTCTCGAAAGTAATTCAATAAATTATTTCTCAAACTCAAATTTTGAAAACAACTCGACCGAGAAGACGAAATATTGCAACAACTATGATTTTAATGTCTAAGTGGAATAACACCACAGTTTACAGAAAATTGTTGTATATTTCAAACGTTTCGGGGTCTAGATCAGACCCCGTTGTCAATGGTTAAGAAACTACGGATTAAAAAGGCACAATTCTAAGATGTAAATTAAAATATTTGACAATGTGTATTATTTGATTTTTGATGTTTTTGAAAAAACAGACACAGCTGACGAACAAGAAATCAATATTGAAGAAATCGACGCAGAACTTCCTTAAATTATATCAAACAACCTCATTAATCGATTATTCAAAAGTGGAATACTTAAATGATCAATTATTAAATAAACAGCACAAAGATAAAATAAGCATATTTTGACAAAATCAAACAAGAGAAGAGCTACATGAAAAAATACTAGAAGATATTTTCGAAGAAAATTTAGATATAACCTTTAACAAATTAAATATCTTACACAGTGCGACAGTAAAGAACAGAACTTACTACTTAATATTTTTACCCTCTGATCCCGATTCAACAAACGAAAGATTATTTTATACTCTTTACAAATTTAAAAATGAACTAGATCCTTCAAAAACATATTTTGTTGAAAACAATGTAGATTTACCAATCTTAGAAATATTATGTTACATTTACGCTGACACGGAAATAAAATTTAAACTATCCCAAAATGTAACAAAGACACCAGATCTTGATGAACGACAAATAATTTTAGAAGAATACCACAATGGAAAAAGAAACTTACACCGAGGAATAAAGGAAACTATACATAGGATTAAAGAAAAATACCAATGGAAAGGATTAAATAAAGATGTTGGAGTTTTATAAAAAAATGTGAATCATGTCAAAAAAGCAAAATTTGTAGGAAAAACCTAAATTAACCCCTCGTAATTATAGAAACCCTTCGTACACCTTTTGAAAGAATAAATATAGATATTATTGAAATTCACTCAAAGAATTACATTCTAACGATTAACGATGAACTAACAAAGTTTATCCAAGCATACCCTCTTAATGACAAAACTTCAAAACGTATCGTAAATACACTAATTCTATTTTTTCAACACTATGGTACACCACTTAGGATCCACTGCGATCAAGGCAAAGAATTTAATAATGCTTTAGTGAAAGACTTATGTCAACTTACAACATCAAATTTTCTAGCATATCTCATCCTCAATCTAATGGATCAATTGAGAGACTACATGCTACTTTATTAGACATGATCAGAGCCCATCTTTCAGAAAACCCAAATGACAATCCACTAACTTGCATTCCATATGCAGTAATATGTTATAATAATACTCAAAACATGACACACGGATTTACTCCCTTCGAGTTAATTTTCGGTCATACATCTTCAAGCCCACTGGAAAATTTATATAACGAAAAAGAAATAATTTCTAAATACATCCGCGATTTAAATAACAGAATTAATTATTTTTATAAATTAGACCGAGAAAGAACCCAATTATCAAAAGAAAAAGCGAAAGTACGATTTAATAAAAGAATTTCAGAAAATCGTGATAATTTTAAATTTCAGACAAATTGAACAACAAATTTAATGGCCCATACGAAATAACTGAAATTTTGAAAAACTCGGCTATCGTAATAAATCTTGGTACATAAAATATTTATAAAATAAATTTCGACAGAATGAAACCACATCTTGAAAAATAATTTATTTTCAGATGAATGGAACACATATAACGCTTATCGGATTAATTATACACCTACTCATCGTCTCACAATGTCAAGTTCAGATCACTCCCGTTAACAACCCGGTAGGAATTTATCATAATTACGACTCATTAATGAAATTATCAAATAACAGGTGGACATTATTAGTTTACAAAGATTTGTAAAATATAAGGAATGCTTTAAATGATAACAATATTTTGGAACACATAAAAAGTATGAACCTACAAATAGAATGAGAAGTTTTAAACCACCTGTGTAAACACACATAAATATATTAAGTCAAATATCCAAAGATCTTGAAAATAAATATTTACAAATATTTGCAGACACTTTAGCGAATAACGAGCGCTATAAAAGGGGTCTAATAGATGTTATAGGAACTGTATGGAAATTCATATCGGGAAACCTCGATGCTTCAGACGGGAAATATTTTTCAGATTCTATTGAAAAATTAAATCATGATGAACACCAAATTGAAATTTTAATGAAAAACCAGATATCAGTTAACACTTCGGTAATCAAAAACTTTAATAATACAATTCAAAAGCTCAAAATAGATGAGGAAACTTTTAATGAAGATTTAAAGAAAATTGATCAAGCAATCTATAGTCTTAGTGATGATTTAGCATTTTACGAAAGTAAATTAAAAATATTAGATATTTGCGAAACCTTATTGGAAAGTTACATATTTCTCAAAAGTTCAATTAATGATATATTAAACTCAATAACCTTTTCACGATTAAAAAAATACACACCTCAATAACAACACCAAAAGATTTAGTCAAAGATGATGACTCATTACTCTATGTTACCTTTCAAAATTTGGACAATTGCAAAAACCTAGATGCAAATTCAAAGATATGTTCTGATGTACTCCCACTACCAATCGATACAAACTCAATATGCGAAGCCCAACTATTTAAACAACAATTCCAAGTGCCAAAAACTTGTCAGACTTCATTAAATTACGCAAATGGCTATAATGTGAAAGAAATCCAGATCAATACATGGCTGATCACCGTATCTGATCCATTACCAATAACAAGTAAATGTGTAAATTAAGACACTAAAATAGTTATAATAAAAAATAATTCAATTATAACACTAACTCCAGAGTGCAATGCCTTCATTGGAACAACAAGAATAAGAGCCAGAAATAGCAATGACAGAAACACGAAAATATACAAAACTGTCCCAGTGCAAATACCATGTCAATGTTGTAGTAACATTCCAGACAAAAAACAATTACCAGAGCTCAAACCCTTAAAGCTAAATAAAATTAATGCAGACGATTTGAATATCGCACAACATAAATTAGACCAATACTCCGAACAACTAGATCAAATAATTAATGAACCCTTCATAAATAAAAACATATCATGGTTTACCTATTTTACCATTGGACTCATCGTAGCCTTAAGAGCCCTTTACACGTTTTGCAAGTGTAGAAGAAAGCGACCGACAAGAATAAGTATCATGGGTCCAAATCCGCCTCCTACACCGAGTCCACATAAAAGAAGACATTTCACCTTCGCCAGATTTTTACCGAGAAGAAGACCAAGTGTCCATGCAGAAGAGGACGAAAACGATATTGAACTTGGTTAAAACAAAATGTGAGTGAAAACAAAAACATTTAATTTTGTGAACTTTTAATTTCAAAATCATATTTATGTACTCTTATTTTAATGATATTTTAACCACTTACATTTTTACATTTTATATAATCACATTATGGTATTCAAAGCCTATATTTTAAACATTATAGTTTATATAACTACATAATTGAAAAATTCAAATAATGTAAAATTTAAATTTTTATATTTTTAAAAGTTGCAGCATTGCCCCAACTTTTTATATATAAGGGGGCTGTTATATGTAAAACTTAACATTGGGTTGACCTTCAACAAAGTAACTACAATGTATCAAACAATAGGTTATTGTTAGTTTTTTTACTCCGCTATTTTGCAGGTGTCTAGAAAGGAAGTGATGCCTAAGCATTATTACACTTATAAATTTATTCAAAATTACTTTCTAGTAGTTCTGTTTCGATTGTTCTTCATACGATCAAGCTCTATTACGTTTATACCTATATATAGTTCTATTTTGTCCTACGTTAAGTTATGAAATAATTCTAGTTTACATTTTGTGTTAGTAAAATAAAAATCCTTTTTAAAACTTAGTTTATGAGAACCCACTCATAAAACGTATTATAATCTATAAATATTATAAAACAAAGTCATCCGCCGCGTCTGTCTCTATGTCTGTTCCCGATAAACTCAAAAACTGCTGCACCAATTTATATGCTGTTTTCACCTATGGATACAGTGGTTCTCGAGGAAGATTTTATTGTATAATTTGTTAAATTTTTGTATACATTGGCTAAAATATAACGATATTTGTTGGAGGTGTCGGATAAAAATAAGCCGTCTGGGAGCTTTCAATGAAAACGCTGCCTTGACCCTTTGAGATATGGAAAAAAATGTATGGTGGAATTGTGCGTCTTATATATAAAAAGTCCGCAGTAGTTAAACAAAGCGGTTTCTGGAGCGGAAGTGGGCATAAAGGTAACCAGTCATCGAGTTCTCGCCGGGAGCTGTTGCCGAGCTGTTGGTAGTTGTTGTTTGGATAAGAAGAAGACATTGGGAAGAAGAAGAAGACATTGGGGGTGGTCGTAGGGGTGCGCGAAAGACATTTGGGTGTGTCGCAGAGGTGCGTGCCATCTGTTGTTAATAAATGAAAGCAATTGTATTGTGGGTTGCGTGGGTTGCAGAGTGCACGCCATCTGTTGATGGTTGTGGTGGTTACAAAGAAAAAAAGCTAAATACTTGGCCGGGTATCGAACGCGGCTTGCCTGATTACAAAGTCAGGTGTCCACCGAGCTGCGCTAATGCGGTTAATCGAGAAATGTTTATTTGAAAAGGTATAGTACATGCCCGTTGGGTGGGCGCGGGTTTTTGGGCGTTGTTCGGTTAGATATTTGGGGGCTGGATGGGGGGATATGATATTTTGTTGTCTGTAAAAAAATTTAAAATCTTTTGCTTAAGCCTGCATGCGCGAGAACGTCCACTCCTTCGAGTCTATAGTTATCGTAAGCGACCGCCTACTTGCGCAAGAACGGCAACTCCTTCGAGACTCTGATTTTGTCGGATGATTCAAGGCATTGAACGCCTGCAGGCGCAAGAACGTCCACTCCTTCGAGTCTATAGTTTTCCTAAGCGAGCGCCTACCTGCGCAAGAACGGCAACTCCTTCGAGTCTCTGATTTTGTCGGATGATTCAAGGCCGAGCGTAATAATTTTGAGACTTGGAAAAATTTGTTTCAAGCGTCTGAAATTTAATTAAGGTGAAAATAATGGA
Source organism: Octodonta nipae (assembly GCA_034190945.1). Lineage (NCBI taxonomy): Eukaryota > Metazoa > Arthropoda > Insecta > Coleoptera > Chrysomelidae > Octodonta > Octodonta nipae. The sequence goes on from CM067218.1 coordinate 60,242,249, forward strand.
TATATTATAACTAGTACAACTGTTTAAATATCTTTATTAGTATATAGTATATTATGAATTTTCAGAGCATCCTTAATAATTAAAGCTATATTTTGTTTTGTTTTTGTACAATATATAGTAAGGCCGCCATCATCCAACCACATAGTCAAATCCAAAGAAATACCATCAGAACAAAGCTGGCAATCATCCCATACAGTGTCAGGTTCATCCTTTCCATGTGAAGGATCGTTATGGAAACCATATGCAAATTCCAAGTATTTTTTAAGCACCGTGTAACTCTCCACCGTTAAATGTATAATTGTTTCACCAATTTTGAGAGTGGTCTCGGTATCGGTAATATTAATTGTTAAAATTTCTGGTACTGCCGCATATATGCAAGTGCGTCCGTTGTAGGTAATCACAGTTGTTAAAACGTCTGGTACCACGTAACATCCATTTTTGGGATTTAGCTTTCCAGTTAAATCTTTCGGTTGTATAGTTCTCGTTGACACTGCACTCATATTAAATCTTACTTGGTCATCAAGTAAACTTTCCAAATTCATGACTGGATTGTTACAGCTTCAACTCAAGACTGAATAAAAGAAATAAATTCTTTTAACTTATTGTCGTGAGTGTGTGACGACAGCAAACACTACAAATATTAGATTTTTGTGGCTATAGGTGCAGTCTTATTCAATTCACTATGAATAAAAGGTGTGGAATATGTTTGGAAGAGATAACTAATAATTTTGGGCTATTGCCAAATTGTAACCATTGTTTCTGCTTCTCATGCGTAAAAAGATGGCATCAAAATAAAGACTTTGAATTGAATATTCGCAGAGGCTGTCCAGAATGCCGTATTGTGTCTCCTTATGTCTATCAATCTGAGGTTTATTACCAGAAAGCGGAAAAAGATCGTTATATAGCTGAGAAAAACGAAAAAATGAAGAAAATGCGATGTAGGTATTTCCGAAAAAGCAAACCCAAATGTCCGTTTGGAAACACTTGCTTGTTTAGCCATCGATTACCAAATGGGGTAGAAATAGATATAGGGCCACCTCAAATGAAACGTGCAGGTATGGGCGGTCGTACTGATTTCATAGAGGCTCAGTTCACACGTGGAGGAGGTAGAACTCAGCTCCCAGCAATAGGAGGACTCCCAGATACTTTTAGTTTACTCCTGGTGGAACCAGGAATTTTTTACGTCTTGAGAGATGAATAAAAACCTGTATTTATTTAAAAATTCATGCCAATAAAATCATAAATGTATTTAAAAATTCCTGATAATAAATTCTCAAATCATAAATCTGTATTTATTTAAATGTAATGTTAATAAAATCGAAAAATAATATAAATCATGAATCCGTGATTATTTAAAAATTCCTGATAATAAATTCACATTATATCTGGTATTTTAGATATCAAAACCACAAACCGGAAATTTCCTGATAATAAATTCACATTATATCTGGTATTTTAGATATCAAAACCACAAACCGGAAATGATGACCACAGTGAAAGGAAACTGTCATATCTTGTTTACGCTAATTGAAACCGAGCTAAATAAATTTACAGGAAGCTGTGGTTTGATTAGGTTATCATGTTGTTTGCAGCAACAAACTTTTGCAGGAAGTTCCCATATGATAAGCATTAATTAGTTGTTTTTCTAGAACTAACGGAAATTTCGTTATACGCAAATGACCTAGTTCGATGCTGATAAATAAAATAATTGCGAATTTTTATTTCATTGTTAATTCAACTCTCAAAGAGATCAGATATCAACTACAGTGATTGTGTTTGTGCTTTGTGAAATTAACTGTTAATTCAACTTGCAAAGTGTATCTAGTGATAGTGTGTGTTGTTCAAAAAACATTATGTGAGTATTTACTTAATTTCATTTATGTTAATTTGCTTTTAGTATTTTGTGACTGCCCTTCAAAATATTTGAAATTAATAGAGTATGTTTTTCGAATTGAATATTTTCTGCCCGCTTTTCAATTCAATGTTCTAGTTCCAACTTTTGTTAATTTGCATCTAATATTTTGTGTGTGTCTTTCAAAAATTATTAGGAGTGTTTGGATTCATTATAAATTTGTAGTTTTGTTATTCGAATCAGGTAGTTTCTGTCTGCTTTTCTTAAAAATTTCAATGTTCTATTCCTAAATTTTTGGTAATTTGCTTCCAATATGTTGCGCCTGTCTTTCAAAAATTATTAGAGTTTAGACGCAACCAAGTTCATAGTATTTAATTTTTGTTATAGAAAATGGATTTTTTGAAAGAACTTAATGCAGTTTCCTCCGCAGAGATTGACAACAAGCCGGCAATAAAAATTCAAGACTTGCAGCTTAACCAGAAGTATCGAATTCTGGCAGCCAAACTGGTCAACCCAAGATACGGTGAAACCATCTTACTTGAATTAGAGGACCACGTAACCTTCCTGCCGAAACGGGTCACTCAGGTATATAAACCACACCTAGACAAATTTGGCGGTGGAAAGTTCCACATCGAATTCATCGGGCTGCAGCAACTTGGAGGCAAACTACAACCCCGAGTGCTTTTTCAAATTTCTGCGGAGTGAATATAAAAGAATTTAGTTGTAAGTTTTTATTTTAAATTTTGCATGCTTCAGTTATACTTTTACTGTTAATATTCCATTGATATTTCTCAAGTTTGTAATAGTTTATTATATTGTTATACGAGTAAAAATGAATTCAGAGGCTATAGCGAATATTAGTACCGATATTATTAACAAGTTTAGATTAGCATCAAATATAATTTTCTCAAAGAAACGTTGCTCTCCAGAGCAAATATCTAACTGTCTGAAATTAAGTAAAAAACAATTAATTTTATGTAACAGAGCTATTCGTGAATCAGATTTACATATAGGAACTTTGAATAAGCTTCAGTCTGAAATTAGTCATATAAAAAGATTTAGAAATGATTTGAAAAATTATGCTAACATCAAAAGGGGTGGGGGAATTGGTGAGAAGTCAAAAAGAAGTGATCGCGTTAAATGGTATGATGTAGAGTCAGCGTTTCGCTCACGTGTTCGAACAGGAGTAATCATTAATCTCATTCATATCAATATTTTTAAATTTTTAGATGATGCATTTTTCCTTTTTAAGGCGCGCATAAATAATACTTTGAAAACAATGCCTACTCTTAAAGTAAATACAACCTTTTGTGGTGAATTCATAAAGAAATCTGGAATGGTGGAAATTATGGAATATAAATATTTTAATACGAAAAACGCGATAATAGATAGGGGTACAGATTTGAATGGGTGGTTCTATGAACACATTCGGAATGAAATTTTACGTAAATTAGAGGAATTTCAGGAAAAGGCATCAGGATGGAGTTTGTATAAAGTTCTAAACTTAGAAATAAACATAAATAAATTTGAAATTGGAAATGGAGCCTCATCTTTCATAAGATTACCAGAATCAATTTCTAAAAAACATGCTGTAATCAATATTAAGAACTATGATGATGATCTTTGTTTTTTATACAGCGTTATTGCTCATTTGTACCCTACAGCCATTAATGTTGATAGAATATCAGCTTACCCCGAGCCATCTACTGTATTAAATCTAACTGGTTTGATATTTCCTATGACTTTACAGCAAATTACTAAGTTTGAGAAACTTAATAATATTTCTATTAATGTATATGTCTTAGAATTGATAAAAACAAAAGATAATGAGTATTATCAAACAGTTCCAGCTCGAATCACTAAATGTAAGTTAGACAAACATGTCAATCTCTTAATGATTCAAAATAAATATGTTCCTAAAGTCAATGATTTCGAAAATGTAGAAATAACAGCAAACGACGTGGAAATAAAATATCATTTCTGCCTAATTAAAAATTTATCACGTCTTGTTTCAAATCAACTTAGCAAGCATAAAAGTAAAAAATTAATATGCGATCGTTGTCTAAATTATTTTAGTGACTCCAGCAGCCTTGAGAGCCACATTGCATATTGTAAAAATGTAAATAATTGCAAAATATCTTTTCCTAAGAAGGCGGTAGTTGAGTTTAATAATTTTTCATTCAAGGAAAGGCTTCCTTTTATTGTTTATGCAGATTTTGAGTCGATACTTTTACCAATTTCCGATACTACTTCTACCAAAACTCATAAATATCAGCAGCATTCAGCCATATGTGCTGGTTATTATTTCAAATGTTCCTATGATGACTCTTTTTCGTACTATAGGAGCTTCACGGGCTCTAACTGTATGGAGTGGTTCACCAATGAAATGGCAAACTTGACAAAGTTCGTGCAGTCCAAACTAACCGATGTTGTACCTCTCAATGTGGAGGTTAGTCTCAAAGATGCATCTGGCACATGTCATATCTGTGAGAAGCCCTTTTTACCTCAAGATAAAATCGTTAGAGACCACTCTCACCTTTCCGGTGCATTTAGAGGCTATTCACATAATTATTGTAACCTCAGGTACCGAGAGTCTTTCATAGTTCCAGTAGTGTTCCACAACCTAAGTGGATACGACTCCCACTTTATAATTAGAGATCTCGCCAAGCATGATCAAATAACTCTTGTACCAATCAATAAAGAGAAGTATATTGCCTTTACTAAACATGATAAGGACACAAAAATAAAATTTAGATTTATCGACTCATTTAGATTTCTGGGATCTTCTTTGGATGAGCTGGCATCCACTTTAAAAACCGATCAATTTGTTAATTTAACTTCAATCTTCAATCATGTGTCGTTAGCGAAACTAAAGATGCTAAAACGAAAGGGAATCTTTCTTTATGATTATGTTGATTCATTGGAAAAATTAAGTGAAACCCAATTACCGCCTATAGAGAATTTTTATAATAAATTGAATGACCAGAACGTTTCTCAAGCTGATTACGAACATGCTAAAAGAGTATGGGATTCCTTTGAATGCCAAACCATTCGCAACTACATGGAGTTGTACATGAAAGTGGACATTCTTCTTCTAACTGACGTGTTTGAAAATTTCCGTGATAGGGCCCATCAAACATATGACTTAGATCCAGCCCATTGTTACACTGTACCTGGATATTCTTGGCAGTGTATGCTCAAGTACACAAGTTGCCAATTGGAAATTCTTCAAAATGTTGACATGCTGATGTTCATTGAACGTGGAATACGTGGAGGTATTTCCCAATGTTCTAATAGGTTTTCCGAGGCGAATAACAAGTATATGCCCAATTATAATCCTAATAAACCCTCCAAATTCATTTACCACGTAGACGCTAATAATTTATATGGATATAGTCAAAGTCAACCCTTACCCTACGGGGGATTCCAATGGTCTGCTGATACCAACATCGATGTCACTCAAATTCCCGATGATTCAGACATTGGTTATTTTTTGGAAGTTGATCTGGAGTATCCCAAGCATTTGCATGATCATCATAAAGACCTTCCCTTCTGTCCGGAGCGCCGCACCCCTCCCGGCTCTAAACTTCCCAAACTCATGACTACCTTGCATGACAAGGAAAAATATATTATTCACTATAGAAATCTGAAACAAGCTCTTGAGAATGGCATCATTCTCAAACACATTCACCGGGTGTTGAAATTCAAACAGTCTCCGTGGCTCAAGTCCTATATCGATCTAAATACTTCCCTAAGAGCTCAGGCGACTAATGATTTTGAGAAGAATTTGTTCAAATTGATGAATAACGCAGTCTTCGGTAAAACTATGGAGAATATCCGAAAGCATCGTATCGTTAAACTAGTCAACCATTGGGAAGGTCGATACGGTGCTAAAAATCTTATTGCTTCCCCAGCATTTCACAGTCGCACCATATTCGATGATGAGTTGATGGCAATTGAGTTAAACAAAACTGATTTGCTCTTCAATAAACCTCTGTATATCGGGTGCGCAATTCTGGAACTTTCAAAAATCCTAATGTATGACTTCCTCTATGATTTCATTTATAAAAAGTACCCTCATCATCTAGTCAAACTTCTATACATCGATACTGATTCATTTTTGCTTGAGATAATTTCTGATGATATATATGAAGAGCTCGTCAAACCCAATCTCCATCGTTTCGACACATCAGACTATCCCCCCGATAATATCTACAACATCCCACTAGTTAATAAAAAGGTGCTTGGTTTAATGAAGGATGAGGCTAAGGGCTACATTATTTCACATTTTGTAGGCCTCCGTTCGAAAATGTATACCTACCTAATCCTAGGAGGAAAATGCATCAAAAAGTCAAAAGGCGTAAAATACAATGTAGTTAAAAATAGTATTACGTTTGATGATTACCTCTATTGTTTGCAAGAAAACCAGCAAACTATTGCTTCCCAACGCTGTATTAGATCATATGCTCATAACATATTTAGTGTAGAGCAGACAAAAATTGCCCTCAGTCCTTTTGATGACAAGCGCTATCTGTTAAAAGACTCATATGATACTTTACCCTGGGGCCACTACAGCCTCTAAATTAATTTTTACTTTCAAGATATATGTATAAGTAATATTTGATGTAGTTATGTTAGTAGTCTATGTTTATTTGTTTTAAATAAAACAGCATATTGGTAACTTTGTCTTTTATTTTTAGCATACATATATTTTTAAATAACCTGCAATTTTCCGTCTACATATGCAGCAATGATCTATTTTCAGAGAACAATCAAAGCAACTAGCAAAGTGTCTGCAAGGCATAAAAACAATTGTCATTTCATTAGTTAAGCAAATTTTACAAGTATTATGATTAGAGTCAGTGTGGGGATTTGGTGGGCAGTCTCTAAGCAATAAACATTTAGCTGATCCCTTTTTGTGAAGCTCTGTAATATCATCACAAGGTAAGAGATTCTTGAGCTCTAAGCCACAGCAATGACAAGTGATCCTGTCACCGTAGCCCGTGTAAAAGAAGCCGGCGTTGACAAGCTCAGTGGGTGTCTGCTTCAAGGCAATAGGCCAGTCTTTGAACGTCTCAAGTCTGCTCTCAAATGTCACTTTGCTTTTATGTCTGATAGGTCTGGTGATGTGGTAAGTGTCATCAAAATCAAAAAAGCGACAATATGGATTCCAGTCCAGATGATCGGCAACAGGGTCATCACCATCTTCCCAGTTGAAACCACGTGTATCACAAAATGGACATTCAACAGCATCATTTAAGCTGCCATCGGATTCTATTGCATCTTGTCGGTAGATAAACCCTGCTCTTGCTAACTTTTCAGCAGGGAAGTTGGAAGGCCAGTTTTCAAAGGTACGTAATCGATTTTCGTATATTTGGAAGTATTCTCGACACTCCATGGTGTAGAACTGATGAAATAAACAACAATGTTTTTAATTTATAAGCATTTATTCAATTTTTCTAATGTCAATATCTCTTAAAATAATGTTTTTATAATAATAAATATGTTCTTTTAATGCAATACATAATGGAGACCTGTCATCTAAACAAAATGGTTTTAACAATTTTTCAATCGGCAAACGATTTAGTAAATCATAAACATATTTCATCTATTATTTTATAATAAAAAGTACAGTAATTTAAGCGCTCCAAATAAATTATTTTACTTGAGATAATAGGGTTAATAGCTAAGAGTTCAATCACATCACTATAATCCAAATAGAGCGCGCAAATGTTTTTCATCACCAACACTTGTTTGACGTCTTCATACTGGATCTGGGATAGATGGAGACAATCTCCGCAGGTCACTGGGGCAGCAAACTCTGGAGGTGTGGCATTTTCAAAAAAGTTTGTTTTCAGGAGCTTGAGCTCAATGATGACATCCTCCCACTCGTACATAGTCATTACAATTTTCGTTGGTGTTCCAGCGGCTACAGGTGTTTTTTGCAAGATAACCACTGGAGAATAGGATCTTGCAGGACTGAGTGCACATTGAACATCATACTCTGAACTCAGTAATGGAAATCTCGAATGCAGCAAGTAATAGTCTTCCTTTTTGGCAGCTTCATCATACATTTGTAACACTCTATCCAAGTCCGCACTGTAACTGATAGTGGAATCACTACTATAACCACTATCCATGGTTTCAAAACTGCTGATACTACTCATTTTCACAAATCACTCGAGAGGTAAACTGGGACTGGGAATATATGTAGGGAATTTTCACAATTTTATAGTTGTACCCCTTCCACTACCTGATTGCGGTTGATTTCAATTATGTGTTCCTACGCCAAGATGGAAAAGTAGATCTCTTGTTGCTAAGAGCTGCTCTGTTCCCCATCACCATCATCATATATGTAAGGCTTTTAAATATTGCATCACTTGTTGTTTTTCACAATAAAATTTGATAAGTAGATCTCTTGTTGCTAAGAGCTGCTCTGTTCCCCATCACCATCATCATATATGTAAGGCTTTTAAATATTGCATCACTTGTTGTTTTTCACAATAAAATTTGATATCTTTCTGTAATCGTTTAAGTTTGGTGATATGTTGACTTAAACTTTTCGAATACTTTACAGTGATGTTTTCACCCTGAGTCTTCATTTTGCAATGGAAGCACATGTCTATATTTATGATAATTTATTATCAATTTATGATTGACCTTGGTGTTATAGTTTGTTTTCAGTGCCAATCCAACTGTCGTGGCTCGAATCAAACCCAAGCCACCGAACTTTAACCTTGTTGCCTTTTCGTTGCAAAATTTTCTCAACGAGATACACATCAGGATAGGCAGCCTTTTGCAATTCTTCTTCGTAAAAGCTCCCTTGAATCGGTGTACCAGACATATCTTCCAAACTATACGTAACTGGATTAGTTATTTTAACCTGCGTAATTTTAAACAATTCCGTACTCCAGCTGGGAAGGTAACCTTTATCAAAAACGTGCTTGGTTTTACTTATTCGCACAACATCTCCAACTTTCAGTTTTCTTGGCCCAGCAATTTTCAGGTTATTGTATACTTTAATATCTCGAGCGTTTTTCCTATTAATGTCCACAGGTCTCATCTTTGTCTTGGAATGTTTTTGATGGTTGTAGTCCTTAACGATTTCCTGTAGAATATCTATCCATTTGTAGGTGCCGTTCAAACTAAAGTACTTGTAGAGCCGCTCTTTCAGCGTTCTAATTACTCGTTCAGCTATTACGGCTTTCAGTCCACTAAATGTACTATAATGATTGATTCCGTATGACTTCATTAGTTTCTGAAAGCAACTATTGTAGTATTCCTTACCCTGGTCGGTTTGTAGATTTTTCGGGTGCCGTCCTTCCTTGAGAATACTCTCAAAGGCACGAGTTACCTCTTCACCGGATTTCGTTTTGAGCGGTCTCGTCCACACGTACTTTGAAAAGCAATCAATCACCACGAGGAAGAACTTGAAATTACGATTGGATTTTGCATAGAGATCCATTTGTGCGAGGTCCGACTGCCAGGAGTCATCGAAACCTTTAATTATTACACGCCGGCGAGGAAACTTTCGTCTCACAGGTCTATGCAGTTCCTTAACAACTTGAACTTTTTCTTTGGAATGTTTCGCTATAGGAGCCATCTTGTATACTGCTTAAAAATAGACAAAGGCATGTTTTTATTGATCCTAATGATGCTTTTTAATTGCAGCAATACTGTCTGCGATTGCTTCAAGTTTTTGATTTTGGTCCAAGATTTGATTTGCAATATCATCATGTAGTTTTTGCATGTCTCGGTATAGCTCAGGCACTACTTTTGTCATCTTGTCTCTAAGTTCAGTTAGATCAGAAAGATCTTTAGCCTTATCATTTCGAACAATATTTAATACTTCTGCTGCATCAACACCTTTAGGAGCTTGTTTCATAGAAAGTTCCAGATCGTTTATACGTTTTTCCTGTGATATACGGTTGTCATTAAACGAGGCTTCAAATTTTGTGATGGTTTCCTTATATTCTTTCCGAGCAGATTCCAACTGAGCTTCTAATGTATTGAATTTAGAAATGAGAAGCGATATATTTTGTAGTTGGGTTTCCATAGCTTGTTCGGTTTTCAATATGCGAGTATTCATTGCAGCAAAGTTTTGAGCTCCACGTTCCTCGCTAACCTTTTCGTTTTGCTTAAACACAGATAAGGTTTGCTGAACTTCACCAGTGTAGTTGCTGAAAGCTATTTGAAAATCACTATGTATTTGCTGAAGTCCGTTTGCTATTTTCTTATCAACGTACTGCTTGTTGGCGGCATCCATAGCCTTCGTCGGTACTTCGACATTGGTAATTTTCAGCTTCTCAGCATCGATATTTCCCTCCGCGGTAAAAGAAAAAGGTACTTTCATAAAAGCTAGGTTATGTGATTTTGATGACATTAGTTGCTGATGGGCACTACGCCCAAACTTGTTTAAAGTCATCGTGAAACTGACATGTTTGCCATAGGATAAGGAATAATATACACTTTCAAGTTCGAAATTTATTTATCTCGTATAATATTAGCTTCCTTAAGTTCATTTAAAATGGCAATTATTTCGTTGTCGTGAGAGGTGTTGCCTGCTTCCTTGGATGCAATCAGTAGTTTCAGCCGTTCAACCAATTCGTTGGGATCATCCCAGTAGACGTATTCCATTGGCTTGTTATTGTAAGTTAATTCCATACCAGTTCCAGCAAAACGTTGCTTTTTTGTCAAGGGAGGAAACATTGGCTTAATAATTTCAGTATATTTATATAGACTTGAAGCTTTCAAATGACCTGCTGCATTCTTGTGTGCTGATGTCATTACCAACACTCTTCGGTACGCTTCTAAATCATCGGGAGCATAATCAGGTGACTTGTAAAATATTAGTTGATATAACCCTGGAGTACCTCGAAACTGTAACCCATCAACGATAATGTGACCAGTACTACGACTGAAATTGATTTCCTTTTGCCCAAGAAACCATTTGGAACTTGCAGCGTCATATATAGGTCCATATATGTTGTCAATAACATCGCTTTTAGTGATATATTCTTCAAGATATTTGTGTGCAACTGGAGGATACTGATCCATGTAGTCCTCTATTGCTTCTTTAGAGAGATTACCGGGATCCTCGTAAAAGGTTTCGTTCTCCACCTCATCATCATCATCATTGGTGTGCATACTAGTTTCAGCGATTGGTTCTTCATCGAGGTATTGTGTCTCTTCCAACTCATGTTTTTTGACTGATGGCAGCTCCTGCACTTCTTGTTTAATTACCTCACGCTTAATGGTCTGTGTTGGTATCTTAGTGAGAACTTTTGCCGTAGTTGAGGCAATATCTTGTAGCGGTGTCATTACCGGTCTAAAAAGTTTATTCAATGTTTCATCATGTTCCGACTTTCCCAGCTTCAGACTAAGATATTTCTTGCGAATAGAACGTGCCAATTGCTTGATCTTTTTCTTTCGAGCAGTGGCAGCAATGTTGCTACTCAATGAAGACATTTTTATCAACTAACAGCAATCATCTTTATTGAACCTTTATATATTTATCGAATCCTTTACGGTAGCGGCCATCATTCAAGTTGAAGTCCTTAGCTATTGTAATAAAGCCAAAACGATTTTGCCAGCATTCCGAACACATTGTCTTAAATTTATCATAGTCCATGTCGGGAGACACGTGCTCATCAAAGACGTGCTTCAAATTTACCTCATCTTGTCTGAATATGACAATTACGTTGCAATTGTCTCGAATCAGTTGTTTAGGTATTTTGCTATACGTTTGGCATAAATATATTGAATCGATATTCCTGTGCCTTCCCATCGAAAAATAATTCTGAATCTTGTTTTGTTTATCACCATTCACATCATCGAAAATGAATACTGAACATTCGCGTGCCTCACTCAGATCAATTACTTCTTCGTTGTCTTTAAAGGGAAAATACGATACACCTTTAACCAGCTTGAGAACGTCTTGTAAGAGCTGGTACTTTGGTTGGTAGAGTGACTTGGAATAGATGTAGACGTTCTCGAATCGTAGGCCGTTTTCATTGAATAGCAGTGATAACGATGCGTTGGTCTTTCCGCAACCACTAGGTCCACAGAATGCTGCTCGTAGGGAATTTGGTAACAATTGTCCGTGTCGACTTGCTGATGATGGTGATTCTTCGACAAAGTCCAAATTTTCGATAGGCAGTTGGACATCTTGTTGCTTCATATACATCTTACGATATACTGACATCATCCTTATTGTGTATACTAATTAAATACAGCAGTCTATCTCAGTTTCAATCAGTGTCATGCTAACTCCCAAAGGAGGTAGTCTACTGAATAGTGCAATCAATAAATTACCATTTGAACTACATCTACCTGGTTATCAGTTTTGTGGACCCGGTACAAAACTTCTAGACCGTCTCTCCAAGGGTCAGCAGGGAATCAATAAGACAGACGCTGCTTGTCGAGCGCACGATATCGCCTACAGTAAATACAAGTCTTTGGTGGATCGTCATAAGGCTGATTACGAGTTGGAAAATCGAGCCTGGGAGAGATTCAAGTCAAAGGACGCTTCACTTGGAGAAAAAGCAGCTTCTTGGCTTATAACTACAGGCATGAAGGCTAAACGCAAGATGGGGCTTGGAATCAAAAAACGATGTGGAAAAAAATCTTTTCGACAGAATGTGGTTCTACCAATCAAGAGAGCTATTGCCGGATCTGGAAGTGATGTCCGTAAGACATCGTTATTGGCGTTGAGAGCAGCCCGAGCAGTCATTAAGAAGGCAGGTGGTCGCAAGAAAATCCATGTACCTCGAGTCATTCCTTTTGAGTCGAAAATTGGTGGTTTTCTCCCACTAATACCCCTATTTGCGGGGTTGTCAGCACTAGGAGCTCTTGCCGGGGGAGCCAGTGGAGTAGCCAAAGCCGTGATAGATGCAAAGAACGCCCGCAAGAAGTTGGAGGAGGACCAGCGCCATAATCAAGCCATGGAAGAGCTTGCAAAGAAAGGAAGCTGTATTTTTCTTAAAAAGTCCCGCAACGGCTTCGGGCTTTACTTAAAGAAGCAAAAAAACTCCCAATAAAGCTACCCAATCGAGCACTTTACAATCACGAGCTTGAGCAATATGCCAAACATTTGAAGATCCCCTACTTTAGGGGAGTATTTATGCGAAACACCTTACCTAAACATTCACAAACAAAGGAGTCTGCCATCGTTAATTTGGATACCAGCAGTCATCACGGTACGCATTGGGTAGCTTATGTGCGAAATGGAAACACCGTTCAGTACTTTGATAGCTTTGGATGTTTGAAACCACCCCAAGAATTAGCCAACTACTTTGGCAATGGAGTGAAAATCCTCTACAACAATGACTCTTATCAGACGTACAATCAATCAAATTGTGGCCATTTATGCTTGAAATTTCTCTATAATAAAAAATAAATATTTTGCATTATTGTTGTTTTACTTTAACCTATATTAGCAGCTAACAAGCGGATAATTATCAGTCATGTCTGTGATCATCACATTGAAAGGTCGCAGCCCAATACTGTCGATTGATTTTCAACCACCTATTCAGTTGGACTACAACTACAACTACGGACTAGCTTTATTGAGTTTTCACTCGTACAACAGCATCCCAAACATTGAGAGAGGTGACAAGATCTACCTGTTTGACGATCAAAACACGCAAACATTCATCGACTTGCCCGAAGGTTCATACGAAATTGGTGACATCGAAGCTTATATTAGAAAGGCACTTGGCATTCATTTGGCAAAGGACGTTGAGAATATTTTCTCATTGAAACCCAACAACAATACTCTCAAGTGTGAGCTTTTCAGCAGCAAGTACGCTGTGGATTTTCAACCGCAAGACAGCATCGGTGATATTCTGGGCTTCTCTAAACAGCTGCTACCACGCAATCAAGTTCACAGTTCCGATTTACCAGTGAACATTATAAAAGTTAGAACGATTCATCTCGATAGCAACATCACATCGGGAGCCTTCTACAATAACACTCCTTCACACACCATTTACGAGTTTGCCGTTGCAGTTGATCCTGGTTTTGCCATCGACGAAACACCTCAGCATTTAATCTATTTGCCGATTAACAGAAGCGAAATACATAACCTCACATTGCAAATTTTGAATCAAGACTCTGAACTTGTGAATTTTCGTGGTGAAGAAATCATCATTCGACTTGAGCTGAAACAACTACAATAATAATGGGTCGACTTGTATTTGATGAAGAACCATATAAGAGGTTAACCGCTCCTCGTCCACCATCAGTTTCTATGAAACCTCTCAAGAGATCACTCACGCTCTCAAACAGATTGTTTCTACAAACGCTCGGCTACCATGTCAACTCCTCAAATGTTCGATATCTTCCGCAAACCAAATTTTGATGATAGTGTAAGACGCGAGGAGTTACGAACCTACTATCCATACGTCAAGTCATTCGGCAACAATGATATCGTTGAAATCACCGTCAATCAAACAGATTGTTGGTTTTCCATGGCTGATTCCTGCATCTCAATCCAGGGACAAGTGGTGAAGACAGCAGGCAATGGAGATGTTTCTCTATCACCAAATGCTGGAGCTTTCTTCTTCGACAGCGTTACGTACGAGTTGTGCGGCAAGGAAATTGAAACCGTGAGAGACCCTGGTCGCGTGAGTACAATTCGTGGATACTTGTGCTACGACCCCAACAGTTCAAAGGACCTATTCATAGCCGGGTGGAATTTTCCACATAAAGCGTATATGAATGCCGCCGATAAAACTTTTCACATGTACATTCCATTGGGACATTTGTTTTCCATCTTCAACGACTACAAGCAAGTGATGTGTGGTAAACAAACAATTCGTCTGGTGCGAAGTCGTAGCGATGATGATTGCCTTATAATCACGGATGCTGCTACCAAGGGTAAAGTGACAATAAACAACATCGAACTCAAAGTCCGTCACATTTTTCCAAACGATGACGTTAAATTGGATTTACTGCAAGCCGTCAAAGCGGATTCCAGTATAATTTTACCGTTTCGTAAATGGGAGCTAAATGAGTTGCCTGCTCTCAAAACAGGTGCTACTCGTGAAATTTGGGCTGTGAAGACGTGTGCCGCACTGGAAAGCCCTCCTTACGTTATCTTAGCCTTTCAAACGGATCGCCACAGCAACATCAAAGAAGATCCCACGGAATTTGACAATATTCACATTTCCAATATTCGTCTAAATCTAAACAGCGAATTTTGGCCTATGGAGAGATTTGATTTAGATTTTTCAAAGAGTGAGTACGGTGAGGCGTACAAAAGGTATACGGACTTTTATCCCAGCTTTGGCGGCGGCAAACACCCTGTACTGGATTATGTTGCATTCAAGACGCACACCCTATTCGTCATCGATTGCTCCCGACGTGAGGACACCATGAAATCCTCGACTGTAGATATTCGCTTGGATATTGAAAGCCAGACGGGATTTCCCGATAAGACCCGAGCCTTCTGCATAATTATCCACGATTGCCTAATGGAATTTCTCCCACTCAGCGAAATTGTCCGAAGCTTATATTAGATCACTCAGCTGTTTAGAAAATCAGTTTCGTTATAGCTTTTCAACGGTTCACCATGGAAATTGCAATTGTCGACATTCAAGGTTTCGAAATCGAGGGAAGATTTGTTCCCAAGGAATTGGTTATCAAGACACGTAAACGCACAGGAGTGTTTTTGTTTAAACCACCTAAACCGTTTAACTATCTATCAGCAGCAGACAAAAGGCAAGTACGATATTTGGAACAACGGCTACATGGACTCCACTACTCCGATTGCCACTACGATTTGAATACTATGAACGACATTTTGAGAATTTTCCTAGCCAAATGCACGCACATATAAGTACGAGGCCATCAGACATATGACTTTTTATTTAACAAGTTATTTGAAGAGCTGAAAATCAACAATTTGAGAAAACTGCTTAACGAAGATGAGGAATCACACTATCACCTAATCAATCTGGAAAACTTCAATGGCGCTGTTGAACTGAAACCTTCTGACTCTCCATGCATTTTTCACTGCCGCTGCAATGATCCAGTACGATGTGCAAAAGAAAATGTTGATGTAGTTTATTATTGGCTTCTGAATAGTGTTTTACATAAATAAAACATTGTATATAACTATGTGTTTTAATTATTCATTATTTTCCTAATACATTTCACAATTAATTTAAGTAATAATATTGTAATTGTAGAGAGTGTTACACAAATAAGAATTAGCACTTTGTGGAGCTCCTCTTGTAGGTTAGCATCACGTATAGTCATTGAGCTGTTGGATAGTAAAGTTTTTTCATCTTGGCATGAAGCTGCTGAAATCCAGTCAGTGTCACCTTCAGTGTTATCAGAAAATATCAGCTTCAGTTTGAAATTTTTTGTTGTGTTTGACAGGCGAGCAAAATATACAGGCAGCCGTCCATCGTTTAATCTATCTCGAGCCATCAATGTGTAGTTGGAGCGGTTCAAACAGTTCCCTGAAGGGCATACAGCCATGTCCTTGGTTCCATAAGGTATATTAACATACAAGACATTTCTCAAAATTAATGTGAATATTATAAAACTTGATTTAAGTAAAGTCATTTTTATCGATCTGCATTCAACAGTAGTTGGTGAGACACTATGCTCATCTTGCACCTCTTTCGTTACTTTATACTAAAAATTATTAGCAGACTACTAGAAACCATAACATCAAATTCTTGATTCATCATTAAAAATTTTTCCAAGTCTCAAAATTATTACGCTCGGCCTTGAATCATCCGACAAAATCAGAGACTCGAAGGAGTTGCCGTTCTTGCGCAGGTAGGCGCTCGCTTAGGAAAACTATAGACTCGAAGGAGTGGACGTTCTTGCGCCTGCAGGCGTTCAATGCCTTGAATCATCCGACAAAATCAGAGTCTCGAAGGAGTTGCCGTTCTTGCGCAGGTAGGCGGTCGCTTACGATAACTATAGACTCGAAGGAGTGGACGTTCTCGCGCATGCAGGCTTAAGCAAAAGATTTTAAATTTTTTTACAGACAACAAAATACCAAGATTTTAAATTTTTTTACAGACAACAAAATATCATATCCCCCCATCCAGCCCCCAAATATCTAACCGAACAACGCCCAAAAACCCGCGCCCTCCCAACGGGCATGTACTATACCTTTTCAAATAAACATTTCTCGATTAACCGCATTAGCGCAGCTCGGTGGACACCTGACTTTGTAATCAGGCAAGCCGCGTTCGATACCCGGCTTAGTATTTAGCTTTTTTTCTTTGTAACCACCACAACCATCAACAGATGGCGTGCACTCTGCAACCCACGCAACCCACAATACAATTGCTTTCATTTATTAACAACAGATGGCACGCACCTCTGCGACACACCCAAATGTCTTTCGCGCACCCCTACGACCACCCCCAATGTCTTCTTCTTCTTCCCAATGTCTTCTTCTTATCCAAACAACAACTACCAACAGCTCGGCAGCAGCTCCCGGCGAGAACTCGATGACTGGTTACCTTTATGCCCACTTCCGCTCCAGAAACCGCTTTGTTTAACTACTGTCCGCGATGACATATGTCTATCTCTTAAGGATAACATACTATATCCATTTTAATATTTAATATAATGCAGCAGTGTAAAAGCTATTTACACAAATACAGTATTAATAATCCATATCATTTTAAATAAGTTAGAGGCTTTAAGCGTTTCATGCATATTATTTTGCTCTGTTACACTATATAATCTAAATGAATATCTTAGGAGCAATCGCAAAAAAAATACGTACCCCAAAATAAAATCTAAACGCATCTATTCTGGAGATAGCCTGCAGTGTACAAAATGTCGTGGTAAAACTAAGGAGAGAGAGGGCAATAGAGAGGGCAAGAGGCTATTTCACTCGGTTGGGTGGTGCTTCCCATGAAATATGTTCAGCATGTTGTTCATTGGCTGCTTACACCCACGAAGTGAAATAGCCTCTTACTGCTCTATTGCCCTTTCTTTCTAGCGTTGCCACGATTTTATGCTTGACAGGCTATATCTAGATGGTAAATAATCTAAGTAGAAACGTCTATACTGCATTCGCTGTTTATGTTTACGTTCCTTGGAACGTGAACCGAAAAATCGATGACAGTGTAATAACAATAGAAAGAGAAAGACAGTATCAGGGTGCGCTTGCTATGTCTCTTACCTCGCTCCTGATTGGTCTTTGACGATATCACCGAATAGTGACGGATTGAAATTATTTCCAATATTTTTGATATTTCTGCGTAATAAGTTTGTGCAACTAAAGTTCCAAAAAATTAAAAACAAAGTACAAGGTACTCATAGAAATTAAAGAATTCAAGTACTACAAGTGTTGGAAAAATAAAACCTCATTTGGATTGCAATATTCAGTAATACTTTGGAATGTATTTAATGTAGGAACTGAACTACTCAGTAATCGCTTAATATGAGTATAGTCATCTGTTTCATGGTAAGAATCTTTATTAAAATGATCGCTACGGGTTCTGGTAGTTTTCACAATTTCTGAGACTTCAATAACAGTCATCCAAGCCCTTTTCATATGTTCGTTTTTCGAAAACCTGTAGTTAATAGAGCAAATTCAAATGTAAGATTTATTAAAATGATACTGATCTTCATATATAGTTAAGATATAAAAAGGTTTTAAATTAACTTACATATGAAAATGCCGTGTACTATCTAACGTACTAGATTTTTCTGCAAACAATGCAATAATTGGGCATCTTGCAGTTTTTTTTGCACAATTATATAAAAAAATATATTCTAAGATGTTTTTTAAGTTTAACAATTTACAGCTGTCAAAACCCTATCAATAGTCGAAGTTGTAGGCGTCACCACTGACACTGACCAATCAGGGACGACCCGCTTATTCTCTTTCTCATTCTATTGCTATTACATGAATTTCGCTACTTCACTTGCTCTACAGTATAATACATCTATGGTAAGTTATCATTTAATAAACTAATAAACTCACTTGAAGAGTATTTGCGTGAAGTTTTGTAAATTGGTTTTGTGATTGTTGTCTTTAGGTAAAGACTCATCAGACGTTCAGAATATAAGTGCTTTTATTATAGGTTTCAAGAAAGGGTTATACTATCACCCACTAATGAGCAAGTGGATAAAATAAATGAATTTCTCTCCAAATTCGAAGCATCATCGCAAATATACTACTCAGTTGATACAGTTGTGGATAGAGAAGAGGCAGTACATTATCCAACAGAATTTTTGAATTCATTCACTCCTCCCGGGATCCCGCCACACAAATTAATATTAAAAGTAGGTGCCCCTATTATATTGTTAAAAAATTTAAGTCCACCGAAATTGTGCAACGGTACAAAACTTAAAGTACTTAATTTAAAAAAGATTTTGATCGAATGTATCGTATTAACTGGCAACGCAACTGGTGAAACTGTTTACATTCCAAAAATTCCCATGATACCCTCAGAATTGCCTTTCCAGTTTAAACGGCTACAATTTCTCGTAAAAATAGCATTTGGAATGACAATTAATAAAGCCTAGGGTCAAACATTAAAAGTTGTGGGAGTAGACTTAAGTACACAGTGCTTTTCGCACGGGCAATTGTATGTTGGCTTATCACGTGTAACTTCGAAACAAAATTTATTTGTTTGTGCACATGATCAGGTTATTAGTGTTGTATACAAAGAAATATTTTCATTTTTTTTAATAATATACTTAGAAACTAAACTAAATGTTTTGTGTTTCATTTGCCTAATTAAATAGTTGTCACTCAAAATGTATCTACATTAACATTGTGTATAACGAGGAAAGATGACTGATTTTTTTGTTTACGATTTAACTCAAAAACTACTACCAGTTTTCTAGAAAGCTACATCTCCTCGGAGTAACATTTTATTTCTTCTGAAAATGACCCGTGCGAAGCAGGAATGGGTTGCTAGTATTAAATAAATAAGTAAACATATATTGGCAGCATATATATATCACATCTCGTTAAAAGAACATTAAACAGTTTTTGACTGACTGCTATTTTAGATGACATCTTTGAAGTAATTTAAAAGCTTGCCTTTGAACGTAATAATGGATACACATGGTTTACCAAAATATTAATACATTGTTATTAGATTTGTGTATATGTATATACTCAACTTGGTGAGGATCCCAAATAAAATGTATCAATTAGCTTTAGAATCTCTAAATAGTTATTCTACTTAGATAAAACTTTTCATGTGGATTCTTCTGCAATGCGCAAAATTCTTATAATTCAGTTTTTGATCACTTTAATAGTTGCTGTCGTCAGGTAAAAAAGTAACGTCATAAATGAATATAAAAGAAGAATTGTAGAGCATACATCTTAGTAAGTCAAGCCGATTATTTAAGCAATATTTATACTACAAGACTGTTTGTAGGTACACTATTGGGGTTTTACTATCTACTGCTGTCAAATTTGGAACATTAAGGTAGTTGTTCATAGTGGGCGCCATCTCACTTGGTTTTTATCAATAATTTATATTTAATTTAGAATATATAAATAAAGATTCTTTATATATTCTGCACATCTACGGCACAGTACCTTTCGAATGGTATACGTTTCATTACCATCCTTTCAAAATTAAGGCTGAAAAGGGGAAGTGCGTTTAGGTCTTTGCGTATTAATAATAGTACATGATATATGATGTGAAGAAGTTGTAGTTTTGTTCCCGTTCTCGCCTGCTCTTATATAAATTAATTATAAAAATTTATTGCAAAAATACATTTTAGATCTTTGCACGGAGGTGATTACTTTTTATCCATAAAAAAGATGGCACTAATTATATTATTCTTCATCCCTTTAATTGTTAATTATGAATCTAAATGTTATATATTTAGCAGAATTGTATCGTTGTTATCTTATGCGATGTAGATTATTCAATGCTAATTATTTTTTTGCAGCTGTATTAACAACAATTTTTAGGTGGCTCTGTCATGTAATTTTAATCAACTCTAAAGTGATTTGCAATTGTATAAAATAATAACTTAAAAGTAGACATTTTCAAGTGTATTAATCAAATGAATAAACCATAGTAGCTTCTAGAAAATAAAAATTTCTTAAAAACATAATAAGTCAACGACTTATTTTAATTTTGAATGTTCATCTGGGATTTTCTCTCCTTTTTTTGTGACTTTTCGATTCGATTTTGTGACGTTTCGATTCGATTTCGAATCGTTGTCGAACAATGTTTGTTTAAATGTTTTGCACTATATTCGTCGCTTGACTTTTTTTGGTAATGTCAATTGGCTGATTAATTGACTTTTAAGTTTCCTTTTTGAGGTTCATTCGTCAGGAGCTGTTGCCATGCAACCGGTACAGAGGGTGTCCCAATTTCTCCATTTTTCAACAACTTGCAGACACTTTCTTTGATTTTTCTTTTTTTGGTATGTTCTTCTTTAAGTAGTAATTTTGTCTTATTCCAGTCCATTTTGTGTGTACCATTATCCGTGAGTACATGATTTGCCAATCTTGATCTGTCTATATGTCTTCTTGAGACGTTATATTGGTGCTGTTTTGTTCTAATTTGGAGAGGTCTTGATGTTTGACCGGTATATGTTTTTCCGCAGGCACAAGGTACACTGTACACATAATTTTTGGAACTCTGAGTACCGTTATCCGGTTTTGTTTTTGTCAGATTTGATCTTAAAGTATTATTTGTTTTAAAAATCGTTTTCACTTGGTATTCATTGCCAATACGTTTAATTTTTTGGGAGAGGCCGGAAACATAAGGAATAACGTTTATAATTGTAGAGTTAATATCAGTTTGTGTGTTGTTATTTAAATTTGAAGTATTTGTGTTGTTTGTGTCGTTTGTTGGTTTCTTTGTTTTTTCTAGATTTGGTAAATTGTTTTGTTTATGAAATTTCTTGGGTATTCGTTTTGTTCTAAAACTTCCTTTATCAAACATAACTCTTTCTCACAAATTTCCTTAGTTGCTGAAACTGCTTTGGCTCTGTTATATAAGGATTTAATGACTCATTTTTTTACATTTAAAGAATGATTTGAATAAAAATTCAAATATCTATTAGTATGCGTTGGTTCCCGAATATATATCTCTACGATGTGTAACTTACTTTTTTTCAGATAAATTGATTCATATCCTTTCGGTATTTCATGAATTACTGATTTCTGAAAGCGATAACGGATTTCGATATCTTACACTGTGCTCTGTTCAGGAAAATCTCGAGATAATTCTGTATATTGACTATGACTTGTAACTACTGTTTTCAGCAAATCTCTGACAAACCTAATAAATTTTATGAAAATCAATGAAATGTGAAACTAACATTATTACAACATAAATATTCAAGTTAACATGTAAAAGTCAGGGAGCCAGTGACCGTTAACTCGAATATAATAGTCCGGGAGCTGGTTACACTGACGTTTCGACCTCGCAGATTTTATGTAAATTTTAGTGTACCCGTTATGGCCGTGATGCAACTAACCTACTATATAGACTATTTCTTGGCATCTCATTTCTACACTGACAACAACTTATGGAATTACGATTTCGAGGAGACTCTTAATTCACGAAAGCATGTTGGAATCAGAGTAACTAACTATTTATATATTATAATTGTAAATGAGCGACGAAAATTTAAACTTCACGTGGAGTGAGCTAATTTAATATAAGTTGAATATACCAATCCCACCAAAAACACTTTCATGTAAAATATTACCAAGACGAGTCGAGACCCCACTGTCACAAAGTTGTCAGTCTTATGCAGAGCCCCAAGCTTCTAACTTCATACACCCTAACACCACAAGCCCTAACTTCAGAAAATCTAAACCTTAGTCAAAATATTTTGTATTATGTTAAAACAGATTAACTGTATTATGTTAAAGTAGATTTCTTGTTTTCCCATATATGTTTTGCTGACGTGAAACGTATCTACCATTTTCCAGAAAATCGGAAAAAACTTAAAAATCAAAAACGTCAGCAAAATACCATATAATCTATTTTCAGAAATATCAATATTCAAGTTTAGTCTACTTGAGTGAATAATTATTTACATGTGATATTTCTAAAACGAGTTATCAACAAAATAATTGAAAATAACTCTTTTATATAATTTAGTAAAACGTTATATTCATTTTATAGTATCTTAAGCCAGACACTAATAAATTTTATATTGAATTGTTGTCCGGCAATAGGGTAGATAACAGTAACAAAATATCACTGAAATTATGATTTTTTAAAAATAACATAGGTTAAAGAAAGTCTAATAAACACTGGTTCTTAGATTATAAGTGATTATTTTGAGTAACACACATATAACACTCAGCCATATTAAGTCAAACACAAATCAGAAGCGCGTGACGTCATGCGTTCGCAAACATTTTGATATTTGTATAATGGTTTTCTCCTTTCGATATTATTATTTCGCAGTTATAAAATCAGTTTTGAGCTACCAAAAGTACAGAAAGAAGTGTTAGTTATGGAACAAGGGATTTATCAAGATAAACAATGTGAATTTGCCAATAATCGACTTTTTGATGTTGGAATGATTTTTTGCATCAACCAATGACCCCTGTTCAGCAGAATTTCGAAATGTTGAAACTCTAATGTAAATATTGATTATATTGAATAATTGAGACATAATATAGAATTAAAATTTTTACAAAAATAAGTCGTATTTTATATTTACGCGGGGATATGTAACTTATTCATATACAATGAAAGAATTAACCTAACTTCAATGTCTAAGTACTTCTTGGGAAATAACGATTGTATCGCTACTACCTCCGTAGAATTCAGTCGTTCCTGGTTGCCGATGATTAAGGTAGAAATTGCTAATGGTCGTGTCCTTGTGAACAACCCATAATCGGGATAGTTCATTAGGTTTTTCCTAGGTTTTCAGTTATGATTTTAATGGGATCACTGAATCAACAAAGTTCTTTGGTCGCATTTTTGGCGAATGCACTATCTTATAACAAAGTCGTACCTAGAAGCACCACAAAAAATTCTGAAGATCTCCCTTTCAAATTCTTCCAATTTGAAAGGAACTTTATGATTTATATGATCTTTAGAAGTTTTTGTGCTAACCTGTATATTACAAATAAATTTCTCTTAGATATGTCAGTAATCAAATAATACACATTGTCAAATATTTTAATTTACATCTTAGAATTGTGCCTTTTTTATCCATAGTTTCTTAACCATTAACAACGGGGTTTGACCTAGACCCGAAACGTTGGCAATATACAGCAATTTTCTCTAAACTGTGGTGTTGTTTCCTAAGAAGTACTTAGACATTGAAAAATATGCCACAAGTATCATTCAGAAAACAATTAACCTAACTTCTTAATAAATAGTGAAACAAAGTAAAACAACTATGTAAAATTTTTTTGTTTATTTCAGATTTTCACGTCCATCATACGGTGGTGACGCTGTGAGTTACGTACAGTTTACGCGTGATGGAAAAGAAATTATAGGCTGAAAATTTGTCCATAATTTAAGGTACATACAAAGTTGTACGCTATCTCAGTAGTTGTAGACGACGAAGATAATAATAATCTTTATTCATCGAACATATGCTTGATACAATCACAAATTATTAAATAGCCAAGTTCAGTTGTGGGTTGGAGCAAGTCATACCCACTCTGTTCATCCACTTATTCCCGGAAGATAAAGATGTTACTTCTGTACAGGATTGCGGCGCTTCTAAAGGAGTCTGCGAGCACTCAATAATGTTCCTAATGTGGATCCACCAGAGGAGTGAAGAGTCACCTTGTAGTACATCTGTAGCATGATACTAGAAAATCTCTAAATTGTATAGGGTGGGAACTAGGCCCAAGTATATGACAGCGAAGGTCAAACGGTGCACCCAACTTACCATCAAATAATAAGTTTTTGGACATGCGAAGAAAAAGATAACTTGATAACTGTGAGCTTTTAAAATATTAGTTCACTTATATTTGTAATGTACGCGAAGTGTATTAATGCACCAAGTAGTACTGAAATATAGGGAGAAATCCTGTAAAGGTAATATTTTCTAGCAAAATTATTACTAAAATAGATGTAGAGACCAAAGAGAAGCACCAAAACCATCTTTAATTGGCAGAATCACAACATCCCATGCTTATCATTTTAGTCGGTGTACAATGAATGATGGAACTCTTATAGCACGGTTAATGGAAGGTAGTATAACAGACACACTGGCCATGAAACATGGTATTTTACTTGATAAGAAAAGAGTGTGGGCTCATGTTGCTAGATTGAATCTGTGAGGAAGCTACAGGGTTTACTTCTGTGTAGCTGAAAAATAAGAAAGTCGAAATTATATGTTTGATATTTAACGGCAAATATGTCTAATTTTCTTAAACTTAAAGCAGAACTGTAGAAAGAAAAAGTTAATCCAGTGTTGAACAAAATTACGTTGTAATATTTTGTAAAATGAGCCAATCGAAATTTCTTATTTTAATTTAATAAGCGACTTTTGTAATTTATAAGAGCACATATATTTACCATAACATCATCAAGTACTTTAACAAAATTTATATTTAGACATGCTTGAGAATCTAACATATTAAATTCTCTTAAACGTCTAATTATTCTCTCAGTATGGATCGTTAAATAAATTAGCTATCTGCTTGTTTTTTTTTACTTCATTTTTAGACAACTTGTGTCCAGCGACAACACTTGGGGGTTGCACAAGTTGTACACTTTCCATACGTAAGATTATTTTGAAATCTCTGTTTGCCATCATACACTTGATAAAATCACTTGATTCACGTGATTTCACGGGTGAAATATAATTCACCAAACCGTTTGGTGTGTAAGACCCTAAATATTTGTATAGCTTTTTAACCGACTTCAAAAAGAAGGAGGTTCTCAATTCTTCTGTATCTATGTAACCGACTTCAAAAAGAAGGAGGTTCTTAATTCGTCTGTGTCCATGTTTTCTTTTATGTTTGCTCACCGATTACTTTTACTGGATCCTGTTTCAGGGGATCGCGAAGTAGTCCCGTATTTTTTGCATTAACATAGCTTGTACCGTTTCTTAGAAAATGGGTTATAACTATTTTACCTATTCTCTTATACTCTATGGCTTGGTTGTGTTGCGGGTATTAAAAATTTGGAAAAAAAATATTCGGAACATGAGACAAATTGAAAATAAATTGGATTAGTTCCGTGATATCCCAAAGTGATCCCATATTTTATTCAATAACATAGCTTATATCGTTTCTTCGAGAATTGGCAAAAAACTTTTTACCTATTTTCTTATACTATATGCCCTGGTGGAGTCGCCGCTATTAAAAATATGGTAAAATTATTTGGAATATGGGACAAATTGAAAAGAAATTGGATTAGTTCCGGGATATCCCGAAGTGTTCCTATATATTTTTTCAATACCATAGCTTGGCTTGTACCGTTTCTTAGAAAATCGGGAAAAACAATTTTACCGACTTTCTTATTATAAAGTAAACTTTGGTGGAGTCGCTGGTATTAGAATTATAGAAAGGTTTTCTGTTCGGAACATGGAGTATAATGGATTAAAAAAGAATTGGAATAGTTCTGGGTCCCAAAGTGGTCCCATATTGTTATGCAATAACATTGCTAGTACCGTTTTTTAGAAAATCGGGAGAAACTTTTTTAACAACATTTTTATGCAGTAAGCTTTGATGGACTTGCTGGTATTAATTGTCCGGAACTTGGGGTAAGTTGTAAATAAGTTAATATTTATATACAGTGTGTATTCATAAATCAAACGATTTCTTTTTATTAATAGTTTTAAGAGAAAGAGTTATTCTTTACCATCAAGGGGGGCTATACTAAATGTTTACTTGGAGAAGTCAATGTATTTCAGTTTAAGTGTCGGTTATATATCTGGTACTTGTACAATGATTGTTTATTGAGCTTTTTCTGTTCGTATGTACCCCATACAATGTGGTGTCTTTCAGGCCATATCGTATTAATATCCAACTAATTTAGATAATATGAATAAGGTCGAAGAAAACAGTATACAATACTTTATATAGGCATGGATGAAAAAGTGCCTTCCTATCACAACATCGTACTCAAATATGGTGTTTAATTCGGGCAGCTTGTAAAGAACTATGGGAATATTAATCAAAAAACTTCAAATCAAAAAATTATAACAATATTCTTGTTAGGATGTAAAACACAAGAATTAACGCCAACTTTTTAAAATTTCATATATTTCATACTAAATTCATAATTAAAACCTTAATTAAACAATTAGAAAGCGAACTAATGGGGATCACAAATAAAATAAATAATATAATTCCGAGAATATTGTGAAACAATTTATAGAAAAATGTAATTTCAGAACAGAAAAAATGCAAAAATGCAAACAAAAAATATTAATAAAATAAACAAATTAAACTTCAGAAACAAAAATTGAAAAAATTCAAACACCACACGCTGAATGGATTGAAAATTTTACTGACATCCATATACCGAATGAAGTAACAGAAGTTCTTTCTTGAGGACATAACTATGCACAAAAAATGTTAACCACAAGGAAATTCCTATAAATAATATCCTATGCAATATTGAGTGTACTACTAGTAATCTTAACAACATGGAGAGAGACAAAATAAAAGCGGATACATGCAATATTGTAATTAATTTCAAAAACAAATTAACAAATAAAAAGCAACAAGGAAATATTATCAACAATAAAGTGAAAAAAAACGGAAATTATTTTTGAAAATTAATAAACACCTAAAAGTACTAAGACCAGATAAGTCTAATAAACAGGGTATTTATGAATACCTCTGAATACAATCATAAAATGACAAATCTACATATAATGCAATAAAACAAATATATACCAAAAACAAAGTACCAAACTAATTCAATCTTGGGAACAAAATCATTTATTTCTCCGTCAACAGCAAAAATCTAACAATTCATAATGCGGTACGGAATAAAATTTGCGGACTGCCAAAATTACACAAAGATGGTACTTCTCTACGGCCTATTGTATCCAACATACAAATCCCATTTACACCATTGTCAAACATTTTAAAAGATATTTTGAGCAAGTTCTATAGAAAAATCAGTATTACATTAAAAACACTTGGGACTTTAAAGAAAAAAATTAAGAAATAAAAATTCCTGATGAGTATATAATGGTTTCCCGGAATGTAATCTCCTTATGCACTAGTATTCTTAACACCGTTATAAGTGATATCATGAAGAAAAAATGGGATGAAATAAAATAATACACAAATATCCCTCAAGACGAATTTATACAGGCCGTAAATCTTACACTGAGGTCCACATATTTTAATTTTGAAGAAATTAATGGATGTGCAATGAGGTCAGCCATTTCTAGCGTAGCGTAACTGCACAAATGGTAATGGAAGATGTCGAAGAAACCACACTCACTAATGTGGATATTAATATCTCGTTCTATTTTCGGTATGTCGATGATTGTCACATTGGAATTCCAAGGAATAAAATAGACTACAAATTATATTGTTTTAACTTATACCATGAAAGGCTTTAGTTCACTATTGAAGTCGAACACAACGAAAAAATAAATTTTCTTGATGTTACAATACATAGAAATAGTAATAAGATAAAAACGGAATGGTACACAAAACCAACTTGGTCTTCACGATACCTAAATTTCGAATCAAGTCATCACATTGCTCACAAAAAATCGGTTACTATAGAATTAGCAGATAGGGCAATTCAAGTGCCAGACCCTGAATTTAGATCATTAGCAATAAAAATGCAAAACTTGCGCTCGAGATAAATAATTACCCCGTAGACATGATAAATAATAATAACAAAAAAAGCGAAGATAATACAAATAACAGACATAATAAATAAGAGGGACTATCAAACCAATTATCAAGTTACCGTAGAAAATACAATATCACAACAAGTCACGAAGGCTACAATTTATTGTTCAAACATTTCAGTAATCTTAAAACAAAAACCCTTAATAAGAAAAATAGTAACATCATATAAGAAATTCCATGTAATGACTGCGATGCCACATATATTGCAAGAACATCTCAGTATCTAGAAAACAGATTAAAAGGTCATCAGTATGAAAAAAGAATAAAACAGCCCTAACTAACCACGAAAAAAATCATAAATTTGAATATAAAAACACAAAAATCCTTATAACAGAAACTAATTTAAAAAAGAGAGAGTTTTTAGAAATGATTAATATTCACAAGGCTTCTGCTTAAGATATTTGTAAACTTATTGTCAGTGGTATTTTCTTTTTGCGGACAGGGCACCACATGAACCCGGTCTCATATGAAGTTTAGGGCACTTTAGAATATGTGGAGAAGTTGGAGGAGGTTTTGAAAACTAATTCTACTTGTTGTTTTCAGAACAGCTTCCAAATGCGATCCGTTATTTTCCTTATACTAGCTGTCGCCCAGTGGTCGAAATTCGATCAATTGTGTCAATATCTCTGGCAGGTTAAGTAACCAGAAAATTTTATCGTGCAATTCTATCCTAGGACTTTAGGGAGAACAGCAATTACACGGAACAGATCCAGATTCGGAACCTCTGTGTGATAGTCTCCTCAAAAATCCTAGATTTCGGTCTTAAATTTCGCTTCTACAAATAAGTAACGAAACTCAAGTTTTTTTCAGATTTAATTCATAGGATATTTGTGTTCAAATTCGTAATTCATAATTTAATATGACAGCAATTCAACCGCTACCTTACATAATTATTTTTCATAACATCCCTGTATAGCTATAATTGCACTCAATTCTCTAACATTTATTAAAATCCTCATTATAATAATTCCATCTCATTATATATTTCCACCACCCTGTATATGCAACTGCTCATGGACCACGCATAATATTTTTTAACATTTTTGAACCACCCGATAAACCATTCTGTATATGACACTGCTTCTGAGCCACCGTATTTACTGTTTTTGTTTATGAAATTTTTAACTATCTTTTATAACTATAATTCTACTCCGACCTATATTTCAATCATCATATATAAACTCTTCGTGGGCTACTCTATAAATCATTTCCTTTTCTAACATTTTTTATCATCACCCTGTATATCTATAATTCCTCTCACCCTATATTTCATCTTCCCTATTTATACAACTGCTTATGGGTTACGAAATTTTGCATTCCATTTCCGCCACCCTGTATATGAATCTCTCTATAATATTTTTTGTACCACCCTGTATAACTGTAATACTACTGCACCTTCTATTCCAAGGACACTGTAAATTCAACCGCTAATGGGCTTCCCTATATAATTATTTTATTAGTTATAAGTGCACTCTACTCTATATTTTAAACACCCTATATATGCAACTGCTTATGTGCCACCAACGAAAAAAAATGATTTCTAACATATCTGGAATCGCCCTGTATAATTATAATATACAACGATTACTTTACCACAAAACAATAACAACGTTTGCATGCCACTTCCAGAAGTACATGCTCTAAGTATATAACAGCATTGGTCCCTCTATATATAATTACTCAATGTTTTGAGTCTGGCGGCGGCGGCACATTCAGTTGTTTGGCGTTGACATTATAGACGTAAATAATGAATTTTTATTATATTTTATTTAATGAATGAACCAATATTATAAATTAATATTAGCATTCTGTACCGAAAGTCGTCAGTAGCTACTAAACAAAACAAAAATGAAGAAAATTGGTTGAGAGACAGAGGAGAAAATGGTACCTAATCGTTTTCTCTTTGCCTATTTATATATAGATATAGCAGATTTTGTTTTCTTCATATAAGCAAATATCTTATATGATTTTATCTGATACTCCTTACATATAAAGTAGACATTACACTAGACCAATGGGTAAGAGCGGACTACAAAGTTCTGTACTAGGCCGACATCTCTGGAACATTCTGTAGGACGTCCTACTAGTAAACACTTCCTAGATGTCGAAAGTAAATACAAACAGAACAATAAAAATTATAGGGATATGGTTCGCACTACGTGGGCACATACATAGGCATCACTTGAATAAGTTAACCGAAGTACCTGAGAACATACATCGACCATGGGGGTATATTTGGTACACATATCGAGAGAGCTATGGTAGAAACAGAAACAATTCTGGCGATACTAAGTAGCATAACGTAAAACGCCAAAGGATCATTTAATGCCAAGAAGAAATTATTTTACTTCGTTGTTCAATGGACACTATTGTTTGGAGTTGCGATATGACACAGTAGAGGAAGATAGAAGAACATGCTGGAAAAAGTACAGAGAAAAGTCAAATCGAGAAAGGAATAAAACAGTATTATTAAGTAACAAAACGAATGAGAGGCATTAACGGGTAACGCATCTTGTTACAGATATTATGAAAGAAAATAAAGGAAAAGAATAAGATATGTGTAAAAGAGAAAAAATATATTGACAGACGTAAGCAAGAGAGTTAAATTAATAAGACAAACATAAATCGGCTTGATCAAGAAATAAGACTACTAGCACTCCTTAATTGCAATTGGATCTGCGAACCTTCCTACTTATCTCATGGACAAAATGACAAATTGAGAGCAATGCACGGCCACAATACAACAATGAGTTTTGTTTTAAACGATGCGATTAGAAGAATGTTGATTATTTAGATTAGAATAATCATCAATCATTATTGTAGTCAAAAGAAGACGGTAATCAACATGCTCGTAGACCCTACTCCAGCACTTGTGTCGAATGGTTACCTTATGTAACGTTAACTTGTGTTCCTGAATACAAACGAAATTACCGATTGTTACAATACGAAAAATCGGCTAGTGCAGAATATCCCCTCCTCTCAGCAGATCATCTTATCCCATGCCCAGTTACTAATAGGCTGTCAAATACTTTCAAAGAAAAAGAATGTTTAAACCTGATAAAATTAAATATCTTATGTGACACTAAAGCTGACGAATCAGGACAGGCTATGATTCCACACTCAGTATTATATGCTAGGTGATATAGATTTCCAAATCGGTTCACCACATCCAATGAAGCCAGAATGTAGTTATCAGGAAACTCTAGGTTGTTTAGTTTCTCTGAGAATTCAAAACAGTCTTTATGAAGCATTTATTATTTTTATAGTATGAATTTGTTAGTATTTCAGCAAAGTTTTGATAGATTGTTCTGCGGACAATCATTAAACTAGAAATCAAACATACCAATTTGAAAATAGCAGATATAGGAAAATTAAGAGAGGAAAACAGCCAAAATTTAAAACAAATCTTAACATCGGATAAATTAACAGAATTTGATAAAAGGCAACAAATAACATTCAACTGAAAGTTCCACGAGATAAAAGATAACAATATTAAGAACAAAATTAATCGAAAAGTTAAATCAAACACCAAATATAAATGTGAAGATAAATGGCTAAAGTACTTATCAACCATAACAAGACTGATAACATAAAAAACAGTTTTGTCACTTGGTCCAAAATTTAGTCTACCCACAAAAGTAAATCAACTAGCCATTAATAAATTGACAGCATTTCTAGAGATAGAGGATATCATACATGCAGGTCAACCTGAGAGGAGAGATATCTACAGATGTAAAACAACCGGTATTATTAATACCAGGTACAAAATTAATCAAACCCACATCGAAACAAAGATCTTTTTCAAAACTCATAAAAAATTTGTAGTAGTAAACACCAACACAGGAGGCGTCACAGTGGTAATGTAAAGAGTAGATATATACATAAAATGTACAGTATTTTAAACACAAAGGACTTTAGGGCTTCACATAAGAGTTTCGCAAAAACGAGACGAGACGAGATTAGGACTTCACATGAGAATGAGATTTTTCTCGTTCATCTCGTTCTCGTCGAGACCAGATGACACGAGACATTTTGGAAAATATTGTGTGCGATACCGGGACCCCATACAGTGCAACCCGAGATTCTCGTTTATGGTCTAGTTAAATTTCTTTTCTGAAGTTTTTATTCGAAAATTTAGAAAAGGTCTACATAGAAAACAACATATTTTACAATATATTAAATAGGTGACCATCTGTGAAATATTCTATTGTAAATTTAAAAAAGACTCAATAACCAAGTATGATTTTTCACATTCTTACTTTAACTTGTTAACGCTTCTTATAGTAACGTGTCTTTTATCATAACATTTTTTTAAACGATCGTTGTGTTACCTTACTCTCCGTTGAGTACATGTGTTTATATTAAACTGGAGAGTAAAAAACGTATATACTATTTAGAGTTTCTTTTGCTTGCAATTTTCTACCTGGTAGATCCGCTTATTTACAGCATAACAGTAAATTTTTCTTATATAAGACTGATCCCATTATAAATTCAATACTTAAGAGACAACTTTTATTGCCTCTAAATACCGATGTTTTGAAAATTTTTGTACATCTGGAGAAATTTTTTGTTTTTTTTTTTCTTGTATTTCTTGTAGTAAAGATGTGAACAATTATTGTATACATCTGTAGAAGTATATATAATAGAACCGGTCATATACGCAAGTATTTGGTAACAAACTTATATGCATAAAAATGTTTAAATTATTTTGTTGAGTACAATGTTTTTCAAACCGCGTTAACAAAAATTGACAAAAACAGCTAAATCATTGAAAAATGATGTGATGTAAGCTTTATTATGTTTAAATTCTTGGTCATGGAGTAATATAAAAGGTAAAATGAAATAAAAACATTTATGTACTTACTAAAATATTTTTGTATAATAGCGTAATAAATAAAATGATTTATTATTAATTATTATTCAGTTTATATAATATTATATCATTATATAAACTTAAACGAGACAATTGGCAACGAGACGAGACAACTGGTAAGGAGACGAGACCGCGACTTGAACGAGACTTAATTTTTTAGAATTGACGAGACCGAGACGAGATTTTTGATACTCTCACCTATTCCTGTCTCATATGAAGCCCTACAGGAGTTCAAACAGGTACCCAAATATCCAACAATAACAATACAAAATAAATGCAATTGGAATATATCCATCCTGGAACAAAAGGAACACATTAACCAGCATAAAGCAAAAGCCATGAGAACTTATAGCTCAGTATGCTGAAAAATATATGGAAATCCAAAAATTCATAATTTGAAGTACCCTTTAAGATCCATAGTCATTAGTACAAAGGGTCCACAGAACAATCTATCAAAACATATTGCGGAAATAATAATTCATATAATAAAAATAATAAATACTACATAAAGGAAAGATTTGAATTCTCAGTGAAATTAAATTTATCTGGTGACAACATTTTGGCAACAATAGATGTGGTGAACATGTTTGGAAATCTAACCTGACCTATCCTAATGGTCACCAAGGTATTACACTCAAAATGGAAGACATTGAACCGAACTCTAAAGGCGGCACTTCACTTGGTGTAGCGTTTTCGTATATGTACTATATTTGTCCAAAAACGGCGATGTATAGAGAAGCTATCCGTTACTTTTCCTTTATTTGAACTGATAAATCGAATACCGCTAAGAGCAAATACGCCTTACCGTCTACTTGTTGGTTTTCAATAAACACCAAAGGAATTAACTAGTGTTGATTTTCATGACAAGAGGTATTTGGGGCAAAATGGATTGGTAGAACTAAAACGTTATGAAGTCTTTGGAGTTGTTATTAAAAATAATATTGAAGAGCCGTGCACATTGCCGATTTAAATTAAAAAAGATTGAAATCTTCGCCATGGTTTTTTAATAACTTTGTAATATAGATATATAATGTAATGATATCAAGAACCATGGCAAAAAAAGCTGCTGTTGTTGTAAACCCATCAATGACAGCAACGTTTACTGGTATTCAAACTATTTGCCATGTTAGAGTGTTTTGCGATCTATGTGTATGGCACGTTTGGAATATTTGCGAATACGTAAAATATTTGGACGAATATAGCGATACAAAATACCAATACGCTACGCCAAGTGAAGTGCCGCCTTAACATAACACAAGATATGTTTGTGGAAATATTAGAATTTATATTAAAAAAAAAGATTATTTCTGTTTCCAACAGAAATAGTATCTCCAAACACAGTGATGTGAAATAGGGTCTTAACTAAGCATAATACTCCCTACATATGTCATGGATTATCTGTTGGATGTATGAAATCCAAAACTGACATTTGAATTCAAATCGAGTAACCAATTGGTTACTCTCTTCGAGGTGTCATTCCTTTGTACGCAAGACAATATATATTATATATAAATATAATATATATTGTTTCTGGTCGGGAACCTTCATCAGTTGCGCTTCCCACAATTGAATGTCCTCTCGAACACTTCTTTATGCATTTGATGCATTTCGTTAAATGTCGGTCTTACATCTCGCGTCTTCAAATTTGAATTGGTGTTCATTAAGAAATTCGTAAATGACATAGTGATAGCCCTACCTGAGCGTAAAAGTCTTTAATGCATTTGATAGTATATTACAGTTTAAAATGAAGAAAGAGTATGGTCATCTGAAAACAGTGCCGTTCCTGGATACTATGTAGGGTATGTAGGAAAAATGGATCATTTAAAATAGACTGACATTGAAAAAACACGCATGCGGGCAGACTCATACACTTTCATTGAGAGCATCCAATGTTACAAAAATTTAAAATAGTAAAAAAGAAGAAAACCAAAATAAAGAGAATATGCCACCCTGACTTTTACAAGCTGTGAAAACTAGGGAACATACCTACTGATGCAAAACAACTACCCGAAAAAAATATGTTCAGAAAACTAGTACATGAAACAGTCATTAATAGAAATGAAAACAAACCAAATCCAAAACCTTCATGTATACTAACTGATAGCCAAAACGAACCACTGATTTTTG
Organism: Octodonta nipae; assembly: GCA_034190945.1. Taxonomy (NCBI): domain Eukaryota; kingdom Metazoa; phylum Arthropoda; class Insecta; order Coleoptera; family Chrysomelidae; genus Octodonta; species Octodonta nipae. The sequence continues at coordinate 60,277,886 of CM067218.1, forward strand.
GAAGCCTACCATATGTCAGTGACTTAATGTTTAAATTGAAAACTGCTTTCAGCACGAGAACAAAAATCGCTGCAGATAACACAAGAGGCACAAGAAAATCGTTTTAAAAACTAAAATATGCCACCCGACCATTGTTACAATCGAAGATAATCTATAAAATTGAATGTGGCGGCTGTGACAAAACGTATGTTGGTCAGACATCACTGTGGCTCAATATATATATATATATATATATATATATATATATATATATATATGTAATGAAATAAAGTTTGAATGTAAAAATATAGGTTCAAAGAATTAAAATTTAACTAAAAATATTTTTAACCCGACATGAAATATAGGGTATTTGAAATAGCAAGACGAGCATGTTTGTTCACAAGGGAAACATGACATTGTGATAATGAATATAATTAATTTGATTGTAAAAACACTACATTTTTATCATACATCTAGTGGGTAAAATATAAAGCATAGTTACAATTGAGGGCTAAAGTCCAAAATGATGGTCACTATTCTCAACATTCAATAGCATCAGGTAAATCTTGTATGGCACAATAAAAACACATCTTCATATCAAATTAATAGTAGCTAAAAATTTCTCAGTCGGAAATCTACGAGGGGAGTTCGTAATATAATAAAACAAAGACAAGTAAATATTGCAAGTACATATCAAAAATGAAAATTTCATCAGTCTACAAAATGACTACAAATACTAGACAATTAAAAGCAGCAGATATAAAAACATCAAACTATAAACGATCTTTACCGAAAATAAAGTAGCAAAGCCGAGGAGTAACAGAACACGCCGAATGAGAAGAGAGTTTTCAGACGGACACTTAAACTGATACAAGGTATTTATAAATAATATATAATAATAAGTAATATGGGTAATTTTTTTGATTGAAAGCTCGACATTTCTGAAATTAGCATTAATAAAGTAAAAATTTGCTTTTAAATAGTTGCTCAAAAAGATATAATGTTTGATTTTTTGGTTTAGTTTAAAGAGTTAATAAGACTTAATTTAAAAATGTTAATTATCTAACATACAATTTAAAATAGAATTATAATTAAAAAGATAAACCATTTCATTTAAAAATAATAATTAATAATAATTAGCAACAATATAAAATAAATAAATTAAATAAATAATAATAAATTTATAACAGTATTGGCTTACCCAACGTGAACTAAAGAACAAATTTAAAAAATAATTAAATTAAATAATTATAAATTACAACAGTATAATTGGCATACTCAATATGAATGCAAAGAATATATAAAAAAATGGCAAATTAATTAATAAAATAATGATAAATTATATCATTATAATTGGCCCAACCAACGTGGGGCTATGAAAAACATGGGGCTCTAAAAAAAGCTCTAAAAAACAAGCCCTAAAAAACGTGGGGCTCTAAAAAACAGGCTCTATAAAAAATGCTAAATAATAAACTCAGTATCAAAACAAAAAAGTGGAAAGTAAAACTTGTAACTCAGTAAAACATTTACAAAAGAAAAATGTTCCCAGATTACTAAAATATAAAGAATTTAGATACTGTGAGTACAGGTATAAAAATATACGGGGTAATCACAAAGTACATGTTTTGCTTGTCAACAAATTAGTTGATACAATATATTTGGGATACTGAGGCAACAATTTGCAAAGAATTTAAAGTGAAATATTCTATTAAATAAAAAATAATAATACAAATATATAATATAAAGTTAAATAAATATTTGAATTAATTAAAAATACTATTAATATAAACCCAGGTAAAATAAATAAGGTAAGTGAATATTGCAAGCTAAAATAAAATAAAATGGCAAACAAAAAGAGAACCAGGAGCAACAACTATAAACCAGAAGATATTGAACATGATGAAGTAATTGAAGAACAACCATTGGAAGAACAAAATATGGAAGAGCAGGATGAAGAAGTTGTTCTGGAACCAGCAACAACAGCTCAGCAGAAGAACAAGAAGTACAAGTGGTGAACGTCAGTTCAGAATAAAATGTAAGTGTAAAAGAAAATGCAAGTCAAAAATCACAAGATCAGGAAATGGACATGAAAGCTCTGATGCTGAAATTATTTGGGAAATTTGAAGAACTAGAAAACAATCTAACTAAGAAGCTACAAGCTAACACAAAGGTATTAGAAGAAAATCTTACTAAGATTTATGATAAAAATTTCAAGGCATTACAAGCAAACCTAAATAAGAAATTTGAAGAATTAAGAAACAATATTACGAAAAAGTGTGAAACTCATATTGAAACAACAGAAGCAAATCTAAATGGAAAGAGTGAGGACTTAGAAAACAATATCCAGGAAAATTTTAATGAAGTGGATGATAGTATCCAAGAAAACGACCAAGTCTCACACATTAGTGAAAAAGGGAAAGAAGCTATCACATATTATGGGGAAGGAATAGATAAGAAATTTATAGAAAGCGAGGATAGTTTCAAAAATAGATGTGAAAAACAAATGAGAAAATGAAAGTCGAAGAAAATATATCTATACAGAATATGAAAAACCAGTTGAAATACCCCAACAACATGAATGAGAATAGATCCCAGTGCAACAGAGGATTTCACAACAATTATGGAAATAATGCGGACAACAATAGGAAGAACAAGTACATGCATAAAAATAATTATAACAGAAAAAAGGTATAAAATAAATTAGCAGACCTGGAAAAGATTGAGAAGAAAACCACAGAGCAAGAAAAATGCAAATGAGAAGGAAAACAATAAATAAAAATATTCAGATTGATAATTTTATACAAAAGGAAAAGTCAATGCAGTATCTTTCAAACTACTTATTGATACTGGATCAGAGGAAAGAACTATTGAATAAATTAAATTTCAGGGTAGACAATATAATAAAAACAAGGAAAATAAACATTGTATCGGCAAATATTTAAAAAAATGTTTGAGGCAAACAGCATGGTAAATTTCGAAATAATGTTTGGGGATAAGAAAATCAATGCGGAATTTTTAAGAGTCAAGAGCATCAGCTATGAAGCAAACATGGAATGGATAAGTTAATAAGAAATACAGCAGAAATCTACATAGATGAAAGAATTATTAAGCTACAGAAACAAGTTATAAAATTTGAAGAGATAAGTGAAGTAAAGGTGCAAGAAAGTGAAAGTGACAATGAAAATAAAAAGTTAAATTATTATAATAATATAAATGGTCGAAGGACCATGTTAAATAAAATAAGTAACAAATGTGAGGAGAAGTGTGAAGTGGTAGCAAATCAAATAATTTGCCCTGAGAAGAAAAGAAATATTTTAATTCCCATTATCTGCAAATTTAAGTCATTGTTCAATGAAGAAAATCCCATAGCAAAGGAGTATTGTCACAAAATAGAGGTCAAAACATTAAAAATTTCAAAGCAAAGAATTATCCTATACCACATAAATACCGACAAATCAAAAGTGAATGAAGACATTAGAAAAATCTAGAAGCCAACATGATTGAAAGAGCCGTAATAAGTTATATAAAATCTTGTATGGCACAGTAAAAACACATCTTCATATCAAATTAATAGTAGCTAAAAATACAAAATCATATTAGGAAATAAATTAAACAGGAATTAAAGCTAATTTAGGAACAAAATTGAAATATCTAAATTTGAAAGTAAAGTACCATGTATAAAAAGTCAAGGTTCAAAACAGAAAATCAATAACATTAATGTGGAAAAATATATAAAATTCTGATGACTACAAATACTATACAATTAAAAGCAGCAGATATAAAAAGATCAAACTATAAACGATCTTTACCAAAAATACTGTAGCAGAGCCGAGGAGTAACAGAACACGCCGAGTGAGAAGAAAGTTTTCAGCCGGACACCTGAACAAAGTTATACAAGGTATTTAAAAAGAAACTAATTTAAAATAAAAACAATAATTAATGTGTTTTAATTGAAATTTATATATATGATTATTAATTGATAATGTTTATTGTTGATATTTCATGATTATTGTAATTAGGTGTATATATAATAATAAGTAATATGGGTAATTTTTTTAATTGAAAGCTCCACATTTCTGAAATTAGCATTGATAAAGTAAAAATTTGCATTGTAAATAGTTGTTCAAAAAGAAATAATGTTTGATATATTTGTTTAGTTTAAAGAGTTAATAAGACTTGTAATTTAAAAATGTTAATAATCTAAAATAGAATTTAAATAAAATTATAATTAAAAAGATAAACCATTTCATTTAAAAAAATTTAGTTTCACAATAGAAACAAAATAAATTAAATTAATTAAATGAATAATAATAATTTATATCAGTATCATTGTATCAGTATAAGGAGACTGACACTGAACATCAGCGACAGCTACACCTATATTCTATCAGACACGAAGCCTGCAATGCCTAAATATCGTGCCAAGACTAAAAAGAGAAGGCAATTATATACAGGTGTGGAAATTCGTTCTCTGGGGTCGGGTAGAATCCCATGCGATTTTGAATCAATCAACGCAATACGCACCAGGAGAATGAAGTCGGTGTGACGCGAGTTCGGACGTATTCGGGCGGTAAATACTTTTTTTATCACCACATTCCGACGATTCCAATCGCTTAAAAATAAAACATACGATATGTTGTAAATAATTATAAGGTTAATGATTAATTTCTTATTGACAATTTTTTTAACAGTTACTAATTTATTTTATTTTTAAGAGTATCTATTTTATTTCATTTTTAAAACAGAAAAAATGTTAAGTTTTCGTTCTGGCGTAATAGCGGACGGTCGCACTGTGACCGTGACGATCGATGCACGATCGATGCTCGAGAAACAGACGTACTTAAAACGACAATCCTCGTCTCATGCATATAGTAGCAGTTCCGTCCTTGTTTAACGTTAGCATTCTCCGACCCCAGTCAAACGTTTTCCATACCTGTATATAATATCTGCCACATTTTAAAATTCATTATTAATAGAAGATATTTAACGAGATTTGATTGTAGATATTGCAGCTAAAATTTAGGAATTCAAAATACATTGAAAATTCCAGTAAAGTACGTGTTCTTCAAAATTATGGCCAATATCAGATAAAATCATTTGTTGGCTGTTGGAGTCTTAGAAATTATAGATAACAATATGGAATTTGGAGTATAATAACTAATTAATTTTGATAAATAATAATATATTCATGTTGTTTAAAAATTTGATTACTGATATCGAATTATTGAAATTACAGTATTCTATATTTGGATTTTGTTTGAACTTATTATTTATTGAATTGTTACGTAAGAAATTATGTGTCACTCCTGTTTAATTTTAATAATAGGCAACGAGTAGCTTTATTCTATTCTAATATAAATAATATAGATATATAATCACAATAATAAAAGCTAATCTTTACCACAAAACTACTACTAATTTTCTTGTAGACAATTCGGAGTACGTCCAGATTATTCATCTTTTGTTGTAATACAAATTAGTATTTCCATATTTGACTATTTTTTGGCCAGCTTTGTATTCAAATTTTAAATGGAATTGGCAACGTCAAATCAGGCAGCTTTATTCTAATGTTGTTTGTTTTCTGCTATTCGTAATTAGGGGAATTGAACAAAGCAATTTTCTGTGTTGCATTTCAATAAAGAAATTACAGTCTTCTAAACGTTGCTTGTGGCATATTCTTGATTACTTTTATGTTTTTTTGGGCAATAACACCACAACAGAAATAAAACGACGTATATTGCAGGAATACCAAACGTTTCATAGTCTATTCTGACTTCGTTGTCAATGGTTTTATATTTATTGATGTAGATTGCAAAATGAAAATTTGAAACCGCAAATGACGAAAACTTTTAGGTTGCAAAGAACAATCTTCCAATTATTATATCGAATATTTTGCCAGTAGCGGTTCTAGCCAAAAATTTGGGGGTCATTCATTTGTCAAAAACATTTCGAAAACCGATATTTGTGATTATATTTTTATTTTCTTTTTATTTCAATAGATTTGTCAATATGAGTAAACAATTTTGGTCATTATATCCACTTCTCCGATTTCTCCACAACTCTGTTTCTTATAAAAACATACATTTACTATTACATGAAATAGGGTCGAATTTCGAACACTGGGCGACCAGTAGTCCTTATAAATGCACTGTTGTGTTAATCAAAGTCTACTTATCGCCTGGAGATTAAAGATTTAAAAGTAGCGATGTAGTGATAATGTATCTAGTAAAATAATTTTGAGGGATGTTTAGTTTTGGAGTGCCTTAGTATTGACAGTGGTCTGCAATAGGGGTTTTATCCAGGAGTTGAATTGATTTTCAAGATTTTTCCTCCCATTTAGTGATATAGTGCTTATTCCTGTAGGTAGACAAGAATTAGGAATTAAAATTTTGGATGCTTCAATTGAGTAAAACCCGAATATATTTATTGTGTAAGAAGGTATCCGCTGTTCGTATGCTACGCTAGAAGATATTAATGATGAGGTACGAATGTAATTAAGTTCCTCATATTTTAGATTTAGTAGAAATCAGTTAAAGTATGAATTTAGAATTAGCTTCAAACTCGTCAGTTTTAACTCTCAGAAATGATTTCGAATATAATTCACAATATTTATTCACTTTCGAACAACTATGATATCGATATTGGCCAATTTAAATTTGGACTTGGGACAGCGGTAAACATACGGAAATATGCAAAGAAACTTACCACTTTTACAATATTTTTATAGTCTGTAGAATAAGTAGTTGTTTTAAGAACACTACATTCAAATTTATATTAGGAAGTACTTTGATATAAGCAAGTTACGTTATAGATAGAGAAACAGATTGATTCTATACAAATTTTCTATGGAATGAAGTGGTTGGAGTATAAAGCAAAAAGTCTCATTTCTACTTTAAAGAAGAATATGAAATAAAGAAAAACATTAATGTTCATAATTTGAAGTGTATTTTATACTGACGACTATAAATGGATGCAGATAATTTATAATTTGATAAACATCTGTCCGCAAAATGATTTACTTAAACAAATACGAGTTACGCTATTAAATGTAAAATGAAAATAATTGAATAATATTCCCCATTAATATTTGCATTTATCTCTTAAAAACCTGTATTATATACTTAATTTAAATAATGATTCCTAACAGAAGGATTTATCCTAAAATATAAATAATGTTGTTTAAGAGCAATAAGCCTATGAAAATGTCCTTCTTGTTGCTCTGTTAAACCTTAACCCAATTGTCAGCTCGTATATTTTAAAGAATGATAATTTATTTTAGGAAAAAAAAACAGACTTCATCTAACTCAAAGTGAGCACAGTCACAAATACCCTGTACAGTTAATAATTATTTGCTGATATATCAAAACATAAATTTGGGGATGAGTTTAAAAAGTTAATGTGACATTTCTTTGACGTCTACTGCTTTTTAATGGACTTGAAAAAGGGAGAGGTCATCAAGTCAGAGCGATTGTTTTTCTTATATATGCTCATCGATTAATTTAAAACGGATTAATTAATTTTGATAATTTAAACGGCGTTATGTTAAGGAATATCAGGAAAGGATATCATCTATATAGTCTGATTTATCTTTTGCAGCTAATCGGAATAATCAGTTATTAAAACACTGCGGTCCAATCAATCTTTACTGAATTCGGTGCAATGACTTAATTAATCAAAATACATTAAATTGTACTGTATAAAGGTACATTCAGAGCTGGATACCTTTCTCTAATTAAAAAATCACCAGAGAAATAGTTATTGATCGCACAAGGTTTTTATAACTGTGCAATTTGATTTGTTTAAATTCTTTATTCTTTAAGTATGTTTTGTCATAAATAAATTCATGGAAACTAAGTTAATCGAATAACATTTAAAATAATAATCGGTTTCAGAGAAATCATAGGAGACTTAATGTATGCCAGTGCCCTAATATTTATTTATCCAATTTTCTGGAGGACGATAAATTTCAGGTTGTAAGCAATTATCCTTAACACAATGCAGAAAAAGAGTCGTACGAATAGATAACACCCTCAGTTTCAGTCAGTAAAAAAATAAATTTTTAAATGTATCTATTTTTATAAACGTTTCGGCTTTGCGTTGAACCTCCTTCAGGTGACAGCCACCCTTAATTATTTTAAATGCCAAAAGTTTCGCATTTAAAAGAATATGAAAGACTGATTGCAAAAATGTAAAGTTTTACAAATTTAGTATCAAAGATGTATTAGATCTTTGTACAAAATGATAATTAGATGATCATCCTTTAAAACACAATTTCGTTTATTTTCTGATCAATTTCATCTATACCATTTATGTTTGTGTACGTGGATATACATTATTTTGTTAAAAAATGACACGAAAAATAGGGTAACACACAGATCTAAAATTCTAACAGAGAACAAAAACAGCAGTGCCAACATGAATATTGTAAAGGAGGTATTAACGTCAAATGGCCATAACTACCACATAATACAGAAGCCACTTACAGAAAAACTCAAAATCAAGACGCAAGATAAAAACATCTTGAGAGCTTTTTTCCCTTTCGTATAGGGTACAATGGGCAAAATTGGAAAAGTCCGAGCAAAACACAAGATTAAATCAGTTTTTAAGGCACCTAGAAAGATTAGAGAAATCACATCATCATCCACAGAGAAAATGTCCCGTGAATATCAGGGTGTAGATGAGATATCGTGCAAAAACTGCAGCCTCGCCAACAGAAAAGAAAGTGCCCGTAGCAAGGTCCACAGGAATGCGGTAAAACAAAAATTAATGACGACTGCATTGTTAAAATATACTCTAAATACCAGTCATCAAATATATTTCGACCAGAGGAAGATGTTAGCAATAAGTGAAAATTATAAATCACGGTTCGTTAGGGAATCTATTGAAACAGAAAACATAAAACAAACCTTGATAAACGGGACGATCCGCAACGCCTCCCACCCACATGGAGAGCCGGACTAACAGATAGCAGATCATATAGAGAGAAAAGATGCGAAACTCAGTGTTATAATTTGTGTTCAAAAATAACGACTAGCGCCCTCTACGGGGTTCCGAAAAGCTGCTTTTACTGGACAGAAATCTATAGTATGTTTTTAATAAAAATAAAAAAGGAATCTACCTTACCTACCTTTATTGCTTAAAAAAATACCACTGAAATAAAACTACCAACTGGAAAATAATTTTTGTTCACAACAAAAAAAAATAAATACAACTCAATATGTAGACTTTAAGAAATAGAAAGTATGACAATATGCTATACACAGAATTTGAAATATATTAACAAGGTTTTAAATATTTTTTGTAACAAATTATAATTATTTTGTTTTTCGTACATTCTATATATTATTCACCTGGTAGTGGAATTGTTTTTCTGTTTATATATATTGTTATGAAATTTACCTAAGCCGACCCTGTTTCATTTCAGTACCACACCGATCGCTTCTAGGACAAAAAATGTTCTCGAAATGGCTCGGCGGCTGTGGAGTTGATGATTTATTATACGAGAATTTTCGATGCTGGTTTTAAAAGGATGCAGCCCACGATTGCAGATTAGTTAGTACAGCGAAGAGTTTATATGTAGAGTTGTTATTGTGATTTGAATCAGCTGTTCTGTATAATTTGATGTAAATAAAAGTTCTAGAAAAGTGAAAGTGAATATTAGTTTTATAATTTTGAATTGAACCCACGAAATATATAACAATATATATATATATATATATATATATATATATATATATATATATATATATATATATATATATATATATATTCTTTATAGTTAAGTTTCTTTGATATTGTGCAATAACCGAATTCCCAATAAAAATGGCAACTACTAGACAAGGTGCTCAATCTCATTCTCCTCAATACTTTCATTACTTCTTGCACAGCAGCACACAACATGACTGTCAAATATCATTATTAGTTCATGGCATAAAAAATAAGTTGAGAGGCCGTGCCGCCGAACCTGTAAATTCCCGGAACGCATCAACTTGGGAATACATTGAAATGCTTCCTTTAAAACATGTTTAGGGTAACCACCTAATACTACATAAAAGATTCCAAATTCAAAGACACACTACAGAATAAATTTAACGGACCTTTCGAAATACTAGAAATCCATAAAAATTCAGTTCTATTTAACCCCCGAACTAGCCAAAATAAGAATTATCGTAACTTTTTAATGTGACAGTTGAAAATAATATAATGTCGAGTAATGGTTTGTCCTTTACAAAAAGCTACAAAAAATATATAAATACATTTATGCAAAGCTCAAAATTCAAAAACTAGTTCAGATATACTACGAGGGCTGACTTTTATATTTCGGGATTGGACAACCCTAGTGTTGCAATTTGAAAACTGACAGTTCTATCGTAAAGTTTGACATTTTTGAGGTTATACGTACTCAGAACGTTTTGACATAGGAGCGCTATATGTTGTTTACAGTAACTTAAAGGATTCATCTCGGCCAAAAAATGGAATTAAATCGTGAACATTTTCGTGCGATTATTTTTTACAACTTTCGACATGGATTAAGTCAGCAAGAGTGCATGGATGAACTTAATTTAATTTTTGGCGATGAAACTCTATCAAGGACCACTGTTTATCGATGGTATGGTGAATTCAATCGAGGTCGTAGTTCACTCCAAGACGAATTTCGTGAAGGTCGTCCAAAAACAGTTGTTGTTCCGGAAACCATTGATGCTGTGCGCGAACTGATATTGCAAGATCGTCATGTGACCTATCGTGAGATTGAGTCAACCTTACACATCAGTGGGACCAGCATACATTCAATATTGCATAAACATTTGAATGTCAAAAAAGTTTGTTCGCGTTGGATCCCATACAATTCGTCAATCGTTCAAAAAAAGGCTCGTGTCGATTAGTCGAAAGAAAAGCTCAAAAAATACGATCACGGTGCTTCAAAACACGTTTATGACATAGTGATAGGTGATGAATCGTGGATTTACGCGTATGAGCCCGAAAGTAAACAGCAGCCGAATCCAACAAAAGTTGTTCGCGCACGAAGTACTTCCAAGCAAATGATCGCCTGTTTTTTCGGAAAAACTGGTCATGTCGCAACCGTACCACTAGAGCAACGAAGAACAGTCAATTCTGAGTGGTATACAACCATTTGTTTGCCAGCTGTCTTCCAAGAAATGAGGAAAACCAACCGTCGAAGACGGATCGCTGTTCACCACGACAATGCGAGCTTTCACACATCGGCTCAAACAACTGCATTTTTGACCACTGAAAACATCGATTTGATTAGTCATCCGCCGTATAGTCCTGACTTGTCACCAAATGACTTCTTTTTATTCCCGTACGTAAAAAAAATGAGAGGTCAACGTTTTTCGACACCTGAAGAAGCGGTTGCTGCGTTTAGAATGCATGTTTTGGAGATACCTCAATCAGATTGGAAAAAGTGCTTCGACAATTGGTTCAAACGCATGCAAAAGTGTATAGTTCTTCTTGGGGAATATTTTGAAAAACAATAAAGCGATTTTCGATGATTAATATTTGTTTTTGTTTCTAATCCCGAAATATAAAAGACAGCCCTCGTATATAGTGTTTGTAAACAGATACTTATGCGATTTGGAATTGAAACGTCTGTGACCTTAATACGCTTTGTTATGCTCATGAATGCCGTTCATAATACTGTAATTATTTCTCTCTTTTTTAGAACATATATGAAGAAGACTTTCTATAAAATACAATAAGTATAATCCGAGCAAGTTGTTGAATTTGTCTTGTTACACTTTGACCAATGAACAAACAAATCAATGTAAATAATTTGAAGTTAAAATTTCACATTAATTTGAAGATGCTATTTTAGGCATTGCCATATTTTCGAAAAAACTGTCTTTTTGACCATATTAATTTCAATGGACATAGTGTGGACTTATAGTGAGTGGTCTTTTTTTGGCGACATATGTTACAGTTATTTGAATACTTAAGCAATTTTATAATGCCGAATAACTAGAGCCAAATATCACAACAGCAACGATCTTAGTTGTCTATTAGTTTGCGAAATTCGTATTTAATATTTCATCGCGTTAAATTGTGACATCTAGGAGTTTCGGGAATAAGTGGCTTACATAGACTCTAAATCGGGAGTTGTACTGTATATGTCCCTGTAAAGCCTAGGATAGAAATCATACGAACAAACTGGTAGGTTAACTAACACCTATAAAGAAATTATTATTTGACCTTTACGAGACTTTTCAATCCATTGAACGCAAAACAGTATGTTGTTTATAGTTGAGATCCTTCATCAGTTGCGCTCCCCTTAACTGTTTGAAATTATTTATGAATTTAGTACATATAATGGAATTTAACATTTTATGGCGAAATGAACTACGACATCTAGGAGTTTCAAAAAAAGCTATCTCACAAAGAATCCAAATTGGGAGTCGTACTGCCTATAAGGCAACTTATACATTGGAATAAATGTTGAAATACACATACAAAAATTGTGTAATTATGAAAATGGCAAACGACTTGTGAATTGTAGTAAACAAAAATATTAGTTAAATCTAATTAGAAATATGAAAATAGCGCAAATTTCTGATCAATACTTCTAGAATCCCCAGAGGCCCTTATATAGTGATAAAGAAGCCCAGAAAGTTATTTGTTTGTGTTAGTTTTAGTGTAAATTTATAGGTTTGTAAATGATCAAAATAATCATAAACTTTTTTATGGAATTTTGAACAATAGTGTTTCATTTTCATTTCAAGACTGGTTTTCTTCAATATTTTTACTCTGGTTTTAAAATAAGTTGGACTAACGAATAAATATAAGAAGTAAAATTTACGTAATTATACTACTGGTAACTGGCCAATAAGATCTCAAGATCGAAGCCAACCCCTGTCCCGATAAGAACAACCTTAAAGAAGAAGAAATAAACAGAAATAGTTATAGACAAATTTAAATAAACATATCGATTTAGAGACATACAAGTTAACAAGATGAAAACCAAAAATTTCATTTTAAAATCATTTGTGTTACTGTATACATTTACTTGTAGATAAATTTAATCATTCACCTATAAACTTGCTTCAAATACTACTATTTTAAGACGAAAACCTCATACATACTATAACATTTTAATGACTAAATAAATGTTTTGGGCCCCAAAGAACATTTACATGCAAATGGTAAATTTAAGAAAAGAGATTTTACTAGGTTTTATGTTTCAAAAATGTTTGCTGTTCAATCTAATACAGTGTTGCTAGAAACTTGGATTCGGTTTAGTAATAAATTACTCAAAATTTCACTTTTATTTCCTTTATTTACACTAACCTAACAATTATACTGATATTGATAACATCTCATCAACAACTTAATGAATTGCTATTGACATTGGTCTACATAAATGCAGGAGATAAAGGATACGAGAACGTTCTTGAAAGACGAAGGGAATCTTGAAATATCTAGACGGCGTTTTTGACTATTATTAGCTTTCGCTTCCCATGTCTTGATGTATAATTTTTCTGTTCTTGCAAAGGATGTATGAAATAATTTTAGCCTGCCTTTCCTAATGTCCTACCTCAAAACATGATTGCCTCGTTGTGCCATTTTTTCCTTCTGTTACGGTAGCATTGTCATTTCACAACGCCCAATTTAGACCTATATCAGAATATATTACTACTTTCTTACACAAGCTTAAGATTGATTGCTACTAAAGTCAGCATAGCCATATTTATATATTAATAATGAATAGTGCTATTCGGGAGTTTTTGCGGCGTATTTTTTTGCCAGCGGATTGCTAACAAAAACTATTCCCTTTATTTCCTAGTGCATATTTCAACAATTGAAAAAAATATTTCGATGTTTTCCATTCTAAACATTAGTCAAATTTTTATGCTAATTGATTTTTGCAGTTCTACGTGAAAATGGTTTTATTGTCCTTTATTTTATTGAATTTGCATAGGAGAGAATTAATTGTATATGTTTGTTCGCGTTGCGTCTAAAGTTAAACAAACAAAAACACTCCGTTTATCTAAGTATAAAAAGAAAATGGACAGTGAAAAAAACGAATGTATAAGTATATATAAATCACAAAAGAAAAAAAATGTGCCTTATTTAGGACTTCTTGCCGGCCCTTTGTTTGGAGGGGAATCTGTGCCATAAGTTCAATCAAACCGCAACACCACGAAAAACATATAAGTCGTTTCGCACTTACAACCCAGTTGGTATACGTCGACGGTACTTACCAAACCATTAATCTTCTAATTCCACGGTCTTTATTAATCCTGGGAAATTACTAAACAATTTGAAAGTAGCTAGCTAGCATAGGAATTTAATTATATTTATTTATTTAAACATTAGTGTGACCGATTGAAGTTAATATACATATAGAAATTACCGTAATAATTTTAATAATATATAACTATAGCTTTTGAAATAAATGAAACTATAGCTATTCATCAATGCTGAAACATGTTGCCTTACAAAAAAAATACACACAAACTCTCAGCAATACAGGGAGCTTATGAAAGAATAACGCTTGCCATTAAGCTGAGCGACGGAACATACAGTATTCGTATACAGTAATCGAGTAATTAGAAGCGTAAGCAAAAGGCTACGAGAATTATGCGAACTGACCTGAAGAGATGAGATGTGATTCTGCTGAAACGTCGTCAGTTAAAAACTGGGCGGATGAATTCCCGGAAACCATCTAACACACACACACAAATATATATATATATATATATATATATATATATATATATATATAAATGAAAAGTATTCTCCCCGTAGAGATTCACTATATTTGTTTTTAAGTTTTCGCGGTCTCTAAATGTATTAGATGGTTTCCGGGAATTCATCCGCGTACTTGATAACAGATCCCTGCCGGGATCGATGGTGAAATGACGACGTTGATTCAATTACGCTATTGCTCCCTCTCACATACCAAAAGAGAGCATAATATGTGGCGTGGAAACAGCAGTTTCAAAATTAGATGCGAACACCGCTGAAATAATTAGACAAGATGTGTCACATATTCTAAGAAAGTCTAAACCACCCAAAAGGAACCTATCTATAGAAGAAAATGAGGCCTTGAAACAACTTCGCATCAACAAGGACATTGCCATTCTACCTGCTGATAAAGGAAATGCGACTGTAGTTTTAGATACAGCGGATTATTCAAACAAGATTCAAACATTGCTACAAGATCCAGCATATAAACAAATTACTACTGACCCAACAACTGATCTGGAATAAATAACCAAGGCCAAAATCCAAGCAAGTAAGATCGACAAAAATCTCCAAATGCAACTCATTCCGCGTGAAAAGTCATCGAGATGTCCGAAATTCTATGGGTTGCCAAAAGTACATAAAGAAGGTGTACCTTTGAGGCCAATAGTAAGTTCAATTGGATCCCCAACACAACAGCTAGCCAAATACCTAGCCCAACAACTTCAACCGTTTGCAGAGGGGGCAAACTCATATGTCAAAAATCATTTCATCGAAATACTTAGAAAAACGGTTTTACAACCTGAGTGTCTTTTTGTCAGTTTCGACGTAGTGTCCCTGTTCACCAACATCCCTATCCACGAAGCCTTGGATATCATAATAAAAAAATACAAACCACCTCAACAGCTTGTAGACTTAACAAGGCACTGTCTGATGAAGTAACCTGAAAATTTTATCGTGACATTCTGTCCTAGGAGTTAAGGGAGAACAGCAATTGCACGGAACGGCTCCAGATTCGGAACCTCTGTGTACTGATTCTCTTGAAAATCCTAGATGTCGGTCTTACATCTCGCGTCTTCAAATTTAACGAAATGCATCAAATGCATAAAGAAGTGTTCGAGAGGACATTCAATTGTGGGAAGCGCAACTGATGAAGGTTCCCGACCAGAAACAATATATATTATATTTATATATAATATATATTGTCTTGCGTACAAAGGAATGACACCTCGAAGATAGCATATTATATTAGTTTAGATTAATCAATTCAAAACATAAAACGTCGGTGTTAACTTTAATTAATTCAAGAATGTTTTGTTTGATGTCCAAGAAAGGGGACAAAGAGAGTGACGACCTTTGAATTTCTGATGCAGTATACTTTCTGCGACTTCATAGTGATGGTTAGTTAGCCGACAAAGTTGTCACATCTGTGATGGCTCATTTTTTCTATGGATTTTAAATATATCAAAAACTTTCTAATAGTTCCTGACGAAAGGATTTGACGGAAAATTCTTACAAACCTATGCAGTAAAAGGAGTATTTCAATTTTATTTGTATATGATGTCATATATAGTAATTAAGTAAAATATAATTAATGGGACTGACCTAAAGAAACGAAATACACTATTCACAAATATCAAACGCCTAAATCAAAAAATATTTGAAAGTCCTCTAATGTTCTTGATAAAAGATAAAAACATGAATTTGTTCAAGTGGTTTTTATTCTGTAGGTGCAAAATAATTAAGTTTGGAATTTTATTTATAAGTACCACACAAGTGGAGATTTTAAAGTATTATTGAGCTAGACATATAAAAGCAGGCCGGAGTTGTTGACTAACTACAGTTGTTCTGGCAGCGTCAAGATGAGAACGACTAGTTTAGTTTTATGTGCACTGGTTGCAATTTACTTGCAGGTAAGAACACACATTAATCATATTATATTTTTTTGTATTCTTCTATTAAAATTTTCTCCTAAACGAGAATAAATATCTAGAAATAATTTAAAAAATCTGTATCAGGAATAATTAGTTTAGCATTATATTTCACAAATGTCATAAAAACATTTTAAAATAAGAACCAGACCGCCGATCATTAGTATATTTTTTGGTTAACCTAACTTCTGATTTCAATTAAATACATTTACAGTGTATGCTGATTTTGAATCATGTAGGTTATAATGTAATTGGTTATGTGCTGAAGGAGTAGATTCTCTGTTGTATTAACTCAGGTAAAGACCATTGGACTCTCAAACGTGGAAGGCACCTTCAGTGTCCAATTCTAGCAAGGATATTTTTTCCTTGTCTGTAAACCTGTCAACTATTGTCTTCTTCTGTTGAACATAAGAGCATATAGGTTTTATTATCCTTCACCGTGAGCCGCTGAGAAATGATATGATCTGAATTTCTCTTATATATATATATATATATATATATATATATATATATGCAACTAACATTGTTCTAAAACTTAATTATTTTAGCCAACAGAATCTTTCAAACTATGGAATTTCTGGGGCAGTTCCAACAAATTAGCCCCCCCAACGGGATCTCCACCAGGTCCTCCACCAAGTGGATCTCCACCAGGTCCACATCCAGGAGCTCCACCAAGTGGATCTCCACCAGCCCACCACCTTCCAGCAAAAAGTTTTTGATGCTCCACCAACTGGTTCACCCCCAGGACCCCCACCTTCTGGGTCTCCCCCAGGCCCACATCCAGGACTCCCTCCAAGTGGATCACCACCGGGTCCACCACCTTCCAGCAAAAAGTTTTTTGAAGCTCCACCAACTGGATCACCACCCGGACCTCCACCAAGTGGATCTCCCCCAGGCCCACATTCAGGACCTCCACCAAGTGGATCTCCACCAGGCCCACCACCCTCCAGCAAAAAGGTTTTTGATGCTCCACCAACTGGTTCACCCCCAGGACCCCCACCTTCTGGGTCTCCCCCAGGCACACATCCAGGACCTCCACCAAGTGGATCTCCACCAGGCCCACCACCCTCCACCAAAAAGCTTTTTGATGCTCCACCAACTGGATCACCACCCGGACCTCCACCAAGTGGATCTCCCCCAGGCCCACATCCAGGTTCTCCACCAAGTGGATCTCCGCCAGGCCCACCACCCTCCAGCAAAAAGGTTTTTGATGCTCCACCAACTGGTTCACCCCCAGGACCCCCACCTTCTGGGTCTCCCCCAGGCCCACATCCAGGACTCCCTCCAAGTGGATCACCACCGGGTCCACCACCTTCCAGCAAAAAGTTTTTTGAAGCTCCACCAACTGGATCACCACCCGGACCTCCACCAAGTGGATCTCCCCCAGGCCCACATTCAGGACCTCCACCAAGTGGATCTCCACCAGGCCCACCACCCTCCAGCAAAAAGGTTTTTGATGCTCCACCAACTGGTTCACCCCCAGGACCCCCACCTTCTGGGTCTCCCCCAGGCACACATCCAGGACCTCCACCAAGTGGATCTCCACCAGGCCCACCACCCTCCACCAAAAAGCTTTTTGATGCTCCACCAACTGGATCACCACCCGGACCTCCACCAAGTGGATCTCCCCCAGGCCCACATCCAGGTTCTCCACCAAGTGGATCTCCACCAGGCCCACCACCCTCCAGCAAAAAGGTTTTTGATGCTCCACCAACTGGGTCACCCCCAGGACCTCCACCATCTGGGTCCCCACCACCACCACCAACTCGATTTCCATATTAGTTTAATCTAGAGAATGTTGTCTGATTAAATATTAAAGTCTCTTAAGGAAACATTTTGCATTTTAGTTAAGATATTCATTTCTATAATCTTCTTTCATTCCTGTGTATGCAAGACATTGCATACATTGTTTCTGGTTTGTAGAAATCTTCGACAGTTGCGCTGCGTCTCGAAAAGTATTTTTGTAACATGTAAAAAAAAGTATATGAATTTATACTTTTTGGAAGTCGGCTAAAAACTACTTATCCGACAGTGTCCATTTTGAGCCCATATAAACTTAATTTAGATTTTTACGTTTTTATGACTTTTCCCTGTGAAAAAATATACAGGTCTTATAAATGCCCATCAAGAAGGAGTTGTGACCCTTTAGATGAGGTGTTGAAATTATAATCACATGTTGAGGAACAAGGAGTGAGCTTTCAAAGTCATACCGAGAGTCACAAGAGGTAAAGAATGTTTTAGCAATGGAAGCACAGAGCACTGACTAAGCGACTGTCATAAAAATGTTTATAAATATAAATATAAAATAAATATAAAAGAGGTCAAAGAGAAGAAGAAGCCAAATTATTGAAGTCCAAGAGTTAGAGTTTTATTCTGGAGTACTATATAATTTTAAAATTTCGTTGCGATTAACAAAATGAATCACATAAAGCTGTAACAACATAAATATTGAAGCATAATTTACGGTAAGCATCATAATTAACATCGTTTTTTCCCATTTTGTTATTGTGAAGACTTGAACAATGAAAATGGAGCCAGTTAGATGTTAGTATATTACTTTCAAGAATTAGAATGTCAAATGAATGTCGAAGTTAAACAAATGCGACTTGATAATAGTGGAGTGTAATGATTTTGTACATATAAAAATATAACAAAAGTCGTTGACTCAGAAAAACAGATCTATTAAAGCCTTGAAGTGCTCAGTTTTTGCGTTAAATCGTTTACCAGCAAAATGTTTACCGAAACCAAAACTGTTCAAGATAAAAACAAAAATTAAAATATTTGGAAGTCGAACTTACTCTACAGTATTGTAAATTATAGAGATGAGAAGCGGTTTTTGTAAATTATTGTGGTGGAGTTGTTTTCCGAAGGATAGTTGTGACATAGTTTGTCAATGTTTAATCTTTTTTTGGGAAATGACACCACAATTCACGAAATTGCTATATATTACCAAACGTTCGGGGTCTAGATCAGACTTCGTTGTCAATGGCAAAGAAACTATGAAAAACGGCACAATTCTAGAATTTAAAATTAGAATGTTTGACAATAGTATTTAATTTATGACGTGACTAAGAGAATTTTATTTGATAATATACATGATACCACAGAAACTTCTAAAACTAAATAAAGTTCCTTTCAAAATGAAAGAATAACAAAGGGGTTATCATCAGAATTTTATGTGGCCCTTCTAGGGGGAACTTTGTTATAATATGTAAAAATGCGATCAAATAATCTTGTTGATTCAGTGATCCCATTAAAATCATAAGGGAAACCTAGGAAAAACCTTATGAACCATCCCGATATTGGGTTGTTTACAAGGACATGACTATTAGCAATTTCTTCCTTAATCCTCGGCAAGCAGGAATGATTAAATTCTACGGAGGTAGTTCATTTCTTAGACTAAAATCAGTTATATCAAAAACAAAACCAAAAAACACAGTTCAAAATAAAAATAATTTGGTCAACTTCGAGTTGGACTCGCATACTTAGGGTTCCGTACCACCTTCAAGATTCTAATATTCCAGTTTCAGACAAGCAGGGAATGAGTGCATTTTCTAATATTTACCCTTATATCTTTTAAAGTAAGCGTTTTAAATTTATAAAAAATATACATCTTGATTTTCCACACATAGACTTTTCATTTTATCTGCTTCAGGATTCGCTTGAAATTTATCAGAATACATATGTATTTAATTTTCTAATTTGGCCCCAAAAAAATAACATTAGAGTTTTATTTTATTAATAAACTTTTAGAGAAGTCTTCTATAATCTACTGTCTGAGTTTTGAGGCTCTGTAGATTGGAAGATAAAGGGCAAGATAAGTCAAGTTTTAAATTATAAATTATTAAATCTGTTATTCAAATTATTAAAAAATACAAATAAAATATATTTTTCAAAATTTAAATAGTGTAGTTTCTAAAGTGGGAATTATGTCGATGTTTAATATTTTTGTTAATATATTTTAAATAAATGATTTAAAAATATGATATATTTGTAATTCACATAATGAGCCTTTTATCTGATATATTACATGATGCGTTTGAAAATTGAATCTTTATTTTCCGTTTAATTGTATAATTTGTCAGTAAAATTACTATGGGGGTTTTCTAATAATTTATTTGGCCCCCAAATAATAGAACTAGGGATTTTTTTCATAATTTTCCTATAAACAAAAAAATGGAGATCTTATAGTTTGGGGAATAACGGGGAGAATGGGTAATTTTTTTTATATTTGTGTTAATATCTTTTAATTAATTTATTTTAAAAATATTAAAAAAATATATTTGTTTTCGTCATAATGAGCCCTTTCATTTGATATATAACATGATGGGTTAGAAACAATTTTAATTTTATATTTTCCATTTAATTCTATAATTTGCACCCCAAAATAAATATTAGGAGTTTCTCCTTATTTTTCCAGTAAAGTTCAGATGAGGGGTTACCTCCATTTTTTTTCAAAATTTTCCAGCTTATGGTTTCGGAGATAAGGGGGGGATTGGGTAAAATTTTTTATATTCTTGTTAATATCTTTTAATTAATTTATTTTAAAACTATGAAAAAATATATTTGTTGCCTTCGTAATGAGTCCTTTCATTTGATATATAACATGATGGGTGAGAAACAATTTTAATTATATATTTTCCATTTAATTCTATAATTTGGCCCCCAAAATAAATATTAGGGGTTTCTCCTTATTTTTCCAGTAAAGTTCAGGTGAGGGGCTATACCTCCATCTTTTTTCAAAATTATCCAGCATATGGTTTCGGAGATAAAGGGGGGAAATGGGTAAATTTTTTATATTTTTGTTAATATGTTTTAATTAATTTATTTTAGAACTATGAAAAAATATATTTGTTTCCTTCGTAATGAGCCCTTTCATTTGATATATAACATGATGGGTTAGAAACAATTTTAATTTTATATTTTCCATTTAATTCTATAATTTGGCCCCCAAAATAAATATTAGGGGTTTCTCCTTATTTTTCCAGTAAAGTTCAGGTGAGGGGCTATACCTCCATTTTTGTTTCAAAAAATTCCAGTTTAAGGTTTCGGAGACAAACGGGGGGGAATGGGTAAATTTTTTTATATTTTTGTTAATATCTTTTAATTAACTTATTTGAAAACTAGGAAAAAATATATTTGTTGCCTTTGTAATGAGCCCTTTCAATTGATATATAACATGATGGGTGAGAAACAATTTTAATTTTATATTTTCCATTTAATTCTATAATTTGGCCCCCAAAATAAATATTATATTCTCCTTATTTTTCCAGTGAAGTTCAGGTGAGGGGCTATATCTCCATTTTTTTTTCAAAATTTTCCAGCTTAAGGTTTCGGAGACAAAGGGGGGGGGAATGGGTAAATTTTTATATTTTTGTTAATATCTTTTAATTAATTTATTTTAAAACTATGAAAAAATATATTTGTTTTTAATTTCTTTTTAAATATATATTTGTTTAAATATGAAAAAATATATATATTTGTGTTCCTCAGAATGGGACCTTTCATTTGACATATTACATGATGCGTTTGAATTTTTTTTTATTTTTAAATTTTTATTTAATTCTATAATTTTCCCCCCAAAATTAATATTAATGATTTCTCCTTATTTTTCCTGTAAAGTTCGGACAACGTTCTATATTTCCTATTTTTTCAAAATTTTAGGCTCAGTAGTTTCGGAGATCAGGGGGGGAACGGTCGACTTTTTTAGTTTTTCCCCCCAGAAGTACCCCTAAAATCAAAATTTATTCATTTACTATATGTACTCCTGATCGGGTCACCAAACTATACATTGATTCCAAATTTCAACCTCTTCCGTCCAGTAGTTTAGGAGAAAATTGCTGTGATGTGACAGAGGCAGAAATTCTGAGTGATATTATAAGGGTATCCGTATATTGTATATACGGAACCCTAAAAATGCATTTATGAAAGTCATTGTTGATGTGATAAATTTTATACTGGAGAAACCTCTAGCCCACTAAATGTTCGAATAAACGAACACAAAAATTACATTAAAAAACGACATATTACACAAAGTAGAACACAACACCAAATGAAAACTAAAAGGGTCTGCTTTAATTTTGTTAAATGAAAACCTAGGAGCCCTACATTAACTTTATTATTATATGATGTCTAGAAGTTTCTGTGCTACCCTGTATATTACCTAATTAAATTATCTTAGTTACGTCATAAATCAAATAATATTGTCAAACATTTTAATCTTAAATTTTAGAATTATGCCTTTTTCATAATATTTATTTATTCACTTTTTACAAACAGCAAATAAGTAATTACATGTGAAGGGTTGAAAGAACACAAAAGTATTTGACAATGTCACAGACATGCCAATATCATAAAGTGTTTGCATCCTGCTGCAACAATAAGATGCGCCTAAACTCACCAAATTTGATATCAAATAGTTCAGGAACTATGTTATTGGACAACATATCATTGCAGACATTGGGTATATAAGTGAAGGGCTTCCGTTGTTAATGTAGCAGAGATTAGATGAGAGCAGTCTTAAGGTAAATTTTGGGGGCCCTGAACTTAACGCTATTGATCAAGCCACAATCGGAATATTTTCTGTTATTTCGAATGTTATATATAAAGATAACAGCATGGGTCTTTCTTCTGGTACTCAAACAACACAGATGGAAGGTTGCCAACATTGATCTATAAAATACCATCAAGATATATATATATATATATATATATATATATATATATATATATATATATATATATATATATATGCCATTCCTTTTGATATAGAGGTAGCGCAGAAAACGTTTTTGAACTTTTTCAATTTCATTACTAGGTGTAACAATTGGGTGACTAAATGTTGGAGGCATACTCAAGGTGAGGCCTCACCATAGATGTATAAAGTCTTATAAAGTCTTATGGTTGTTTTTACACTCAAATTTTGGCTATTACGTATGACAAATCCAAGAACTTTGTATGCTTTGCTTATTAGGTAGCTGAAATGGGTATTCAATTTGGCAAAGGGTTCTCACTTAGACCTCGAAACGTTTCGAAATGTACAATAATTTCGTGAATTGTGGTGGAGAATATAGAATTTAGTTACTAGATTAGAAGACTGCTAGTTGACCAAGAGAAGATACATGAAA
Source organism: Octodonta nipae (assembly GCA_034190945.1). Lineage (NCBI taxonomy): Eukaryota > Metazoa > Arthropoda > Insecta > Coleoptera > Chrysomelidae > Octodonta > Octodonta nipae. The sequence continues at coordinate 60,301,620 of CM067218.1, forward strand.
ATATCCTGGATATGAGATGTCATTTTCTGAACACAGAGAAACTCTCACAGAAAATAGAGAAGAGAATTAGATAGAACAAGAAGGTAACCGTTATAATAGCAATAGCGAAAATTCAAGTAGGGGCGATTATGGAGCTTAAAGCACCTTCCTTCTGGAGATAGCCTGCAATGCATAAAATCGTGCCAAGACTAGAAAGAGAGGGCAATAGAGAGGGTATGAGGCTATTAACATGCTGATCGTATTTCATTGGAAGTAGCTTCCAACCAAGTGAAATAACCTCTTGCTAGGGTGATGGCTGGGAAGCTGAGAGGTGTCATTCTTTGGGGGCCAGATGGCTGTCTGAGTGGTTATGAGGGCTGAGTGGCGTGTGTATAGGTTAGGTTGTTCGGTGACTTCGTGCAGCTCGATGAACTAAGAGGTTATGGGCGCTGAGTGATGTGTAGAGGTTACGTTCTTCGGTTGATGGCTGTCTGAGAGGTTATGGGGGCGGAGTGGTGTATGTGTAGGTTATGTAATGGGGCTTGTATGTTTGTTTTGTGGGGGCCGTTCTGAGAGTTAAAGTTTCCAATTTTGTGAGTTTCGTGTTCTGTGATTCTGGGTGTTATAGGATTTGCTGTGAGTGGTTGTGAGCAGGCGCGATAGTCGTTTATGTTTGTGAAAGGTGTTTTGTGGGTGAGAGGTGAGAGGTGAGAGATAATAATTAACTTAACCTCAAACAAACTTTATTGCTGCACTGTATGGAGGGTTCAGTAAAAGGACGACGCACTCTGTGTAAGAAAAAGTGTCGACAAAATGGTTTCAATTCGGGGGAGCCACTGGCACGACCGGGTAATTTGTTCGTAGAAATCAGTTTAATACGAAACCAAGTTTCACTGTGAATAGAACTTACCTTGAATCACCTTATGTAAAACTGAACAATAAGTCAATACCTGCATTGTCGTCAATAAAGTTTCTCGGTCTACAAATTGATTCCAGGTTGTGCTGGAATGAATGTGTTTATAAATTAGCCTCGAAACTAGCTTCTATCTGTGGTCTTTTGAGATACCTTAGACAACAAATGTCTGTGACTTTATTAAAAGTTTATTATTTTGCTCACATACAGAGTATATTTACTTATGGTATTTTGCTTGGAGTTCAAGTTCCACTGCAATCAAAATATTTACCTGGCAAAAAAATAATCAGGTGCACGCTGGGGTTGAAATATAATACTTCATGCCGGCTACATTTTAGAGAACAAGGATTATTAACAGTACCCTCACTGTATTTTCTGCAGCTAGTTTCATTGGTTAAAAAACAACCGCTTCTGTTTACTACTAATGCCGACGTTTACACAGGAGAGATGCATATGCAGACAAGGCAAGCAGGGGAACCCAGAATTCCAGGACACAGGTCAGCATTTTTTGAAAAGAGTACTCACTGCAGAGCGATAAAAGTGTTTAGGTTCACTACCAAATCAGATCTCTAAAATTCATAATATTAAAAAATTCAGAAGTTCTATCATTGTATACTTAAAAGAGAAAAGTTATTATAATTTTGAAGAATGAGTACTTTAAGGATGATTGTAAAAATCGAAATAAAAGTGAATGAGTGATATAATTTATACTTTAAGTCATTATGATTTGTTCTTTTGTTCCGTTTGTGTTCTTTCTACTTTATTTGTCTTTCTTTTTTGTGTACATACTGTAACTTTAGATAATATCTCTGCTGCAATTTGACATTGCTTTGTCTGTTATTGATTTATGGCAATAAAATAAATATTATATTATTAATCTACGTGAATAAAATAGATTAATGTGCGGAATTCACATCCAAAAAATGCAAATTTAAACCATCACAGTTCAACAACCAGATTATATTATATAAGTCAATGAAATACCTTGTTCATAGATAAAAATGACTTATAAGCAAAATTTTGTTTACACATTTTTTTAGGATTGAAGATAAATATCCTACACAAATTAAACTCTGGAGAACCCATTATTACATAATTACTAAGCTGATTATGGCATTGTCCACCAACTCGAGAACTTCAACAATCTTCTGAAGATATTTTCCCAGGGGCATTCACCAGGCGTACCTTTGGAAATATTTAAAATACAACTACATTTAATAGTAGCTAATGGAGCTGTTTGTCCAACTAGACAAGAAAAATATATGGAAAACTAATGTTTGAAAATGTTAGAAAACTTGAAAAAGAAACTATTCTAGACTAAAATGCAAGTGAAATTTGTTCCATAATGATAACAGAAGAGATAATTTAATTATAGCAGTTTGTTCAGTGATGAAAAGAATTGTTAATTACCTTTTATTCAGAGAGGGGTGAACAAGGAAGTAAAAACACCAACTTTGTAAAGGAACACTTTTCAAAATAACTATCACAAGAATGTAAAAATAAATAATTTTTATTTACATCAATTCGCCAACATCTGTTTGTTCACAAGTATAAAAATGTTATGAATATACAATTTTTTTCCATTCTTTAACTATTCCAACAAGTTTTACAACAAAATAAGAACTATAAAATCAATGAGTTTTATAAAAAGTTAAAACTGGGGCACACTTATTAATTTATATCACAATTAACACACTATAAACTCATATTACATATGACAAAAAACTGAGACCATTTACAAAGAGAAATTCACATAACAGATTTTCTACGTTATATTTACGATTGTTACGAATAATTACATCATTCTCACTTTTCACTTCACTTCTAAATGTAGGATTTGTGCATTTCAATCCGTTGACAATTGCTAACTTTCTAACATACCCTGTCGTCACAGTTTCGCCATTCTGGCCAATTCTTGAACTTCTTATTTGAAAGCGTCCGCTGGACACTTTTTCAGTTTTATTCCCATATAAGTTTGTCCTCCTTCATTCAACCCTCCATACTACACTGCTAAATATTGAATCATCTTCTTGTCATGTACTCCCTCGCTTTTATAGTTTTTTATTTTGTCATAGAGCTCCGATTTATCACCTTTTTTATTCCGCATTTCTTAATTACCATTTTTCAAAGTTTTTTTCATCTTGTCCATTTTTTTAGGGTTCCGTATATACAATATACGGATACCCTTATAATATAACTCAGGATTTCTGCCTCTGTCACATCACAGCAATTTTCTCCTAAACTACTGGACGGAAGAGGTTAAAATTTGGTATCAATGTATAGTTTGGTGACCCGATCAGGAGTACATAAAGTAAATGAAGAAATTTTGATTTTAGGGGCATTTCTGGGGGGAAAAACTAAAAAAATCGACCGTTCCCCTCCTGATCTCGGAAACTACTAAGCCTAAAATTTTGAAAAAATAGGAAATATAGAGAGTTCCCCGAACTGTACAGGAAAAATAAGGTTAAACCATTAATATTAATTTTGGGGGGCAAATTATAGGATTAAATAAAAATTTAAAAATAAAAATTTTCATTTTGCAATTCATCAATAAATATAAAGCCATTGACAACGAAGTCAGAATAGACTTTGAAACGTTTGGTATTCCTGCAATATACGTAGTTTTATTTCTATTGTGGTGTTATTCCCCAAAGAAACATAAAAATAATTAAAAATATCACTCAGGATTTCTGCCTCTGTCACATCACAGCAATTTTCTCCTAAACTACTGGACGGAAGAGGTTGAAATTTGGTATCAATGTATAGTTTGGTGACCCGATCAGGAGTACATATCGTAAATGAAGAAATTTTGATTTTAGGGGTACTTCTGGGGGAAAAAACTAAAAAAATCGACCGTTCCCCTCCCCCTGATCTCGGAAACTACTAAGCCTAAAATTTTGAAAAAAAAGGAAATATAGAACGTTGCCTGAACCATTAATATTAATTTTGGGGGGTAAATTATAGAATTGAATACAAATTTAAAAATAAAAAAATTCAAACGGATCATGTAATATATCAAATCAAAGGTCTCATTCTGAGGAACACAGATAATTTTTTTTTCATTTTTTAAAAAATATATATATTTAAAAAGATATTAACGAAAATATACCAAAATTTACCAATCGGTAAAACCCTTATCTCCGAAACTATAAAACGTAAAGTTTTGAAAAAAAATAGAGGTATAGGTTCTGACCTGAAGTTTACTGGAAAAATAAGGAGAAACCTCTACTGTTAATTTTGGGGGGAAAATTACAGAATTAAATGGAAAATATAAAATTAATATTGTTTCTAACCCATTTGTTATATATCAAATGAAAGGGCTTATTACGAAGGAAACAAATATTTTTTTTTCATATTTTTATAATAAATTAATTATAAGATATTAACAAAAATATAAAAAAATGTACCCATTCCCCCCTTATCTCCGAAACAATAAGCTGGAAAATTTTGAAAAAAAATGGAGGTATAGCCCCTCACCTGAACTTTACTGGGAAAAGAAGGAGAAACCCCTAATATTTATTTTGGGGGGCAAATTATAGAATTAAATGGAAGATATAAAATTAAAATTGCTTCTAACCCATCATGTTATATATCAAATAAAAGGGCTCATTATGACGAAAACAAATATATTTTTTTCATATTTTTAAATTAAATTAATTAAAAGATATTAACAATAATATAAAAAAAATACCCATCCCCCCTATCTCCGAAACCATAAGCTGGAAAAATTTGAAAAAACAATGGAGCTATAGCCCCTTACCTGAACTTTACTGGAAAAATAAGGATAAACCCCTAATATTCATTTGGGGGGGGGCATATTATAGAATTAAATGGAAAATATAAAATTAAAATTGTTTCCAACCCATCATGTTAGTCATGTTATATATTAAATGAAAGGGCTCATGATGAAGAAAACAAATATATTTTTTTCATATTTTTAAACTAAATTAATTAAAAGATATTAACAAAAATATAAACAATTTACCCATCCCCCCTTATCTCCGAAACCATAAGATGAAAAATTTTGAAAAAAATGGAGGTATAGCCCCTCACCTCACCCTCACCTGAACTTTACTGGAAAAATAAGGAGAAACCCCTAATATTCATTTTGGGGGGCAAATTATAGAATTAAATGGAATTTAAAAAATTATAATAGTTTCTAACGGGTCATGTAAGTAGAATAACAACGGGGTTTCTAGACCGGAAGTGGCTTAGGGCTGCGCATCTAGGTGTTTTGGGTGTGGTGTGCCCCCGTAGGGTTCCTCTGGGGGCTCCGTTGGGGCCCCCGTGTTGTGTGTATGTCGGTGGCGGCCCCCCGTGTAAGGTTATGTGAGTATAGGTTATGTGTAATTGGTGTGGGGGCTGATGTATGGTGTAAGGTTATGTGTTTATAGGTGTGTTGTCTTTGTGTGTGCTTCCGTGGGGGGCTCCGCTGTGGTCCCTGTGTTGTGTGTATGTCGGTGGCGGGCCCCCGTTTTTTTTTTTTTTTTTTTTTTTTTTTTTTTTTTTTTTTTTTTTTTTTTTTTTTTTTTATCCGAAGAGGGGGGAAATAATTGGTACTTATAGTGAGTATATGGTTATGTGTAATTGGCTGTGCGGGGGGTGGTTCATTGCAGATGTACTGGAAAGCTGCCTACTCCTCGAACGTATCGTTCTTTGAGGATAGTCTCCGCGTAATCTGATACCAAGGGCTTGGGGGCCCTTCAGCATGGCTGTGGGACGATTTAGTCTTCCTGCACGTTGATCCTGTGTTCCGCGTCCTCTATCACGTGGTGTGTCTCCTGAACCTGTGCAGGCTCGAAAGCATCCATGTCCAGTCAGGAGTTGAGTGATGTATCCCCATGCTGGCGGTTGACCCATGATGGGTATCAATCGATATGTCCACCGGCCTTTAGTAGAGCTGTCCCATGTTGCCTATCATGGTGTTGGTCTTTTTCTAACTTTCTGCGATAAAGCGTGTCGATTGGCAGGGTAGAGGCAATCACACTCATCGTAAGACACAGTGTAGGATGATGCCACTCGAATCGATGAGAGCCGCTGGACTGATTTCATTTCCGGCGGTACGATGGTAGCTCGAGCGAATGGTGCCCCGTACAACAAATATGAAGTAGTTACTGTTGCCAGTAGCTGTGTCTAGGGCCTCCGACATTAGGCATGATAAACCCCAGCTGCTTTCATTATGTGCTCTTTGAAGTTGAGCCGTGTGTCCAGGAGCACCCCAAATAGCTGATGAAGGGTTGCGACTGGTAGTCGCCTATTTTGTGATGGTACTGCTAACAAGAAGTGTAACTCAAGTCCGCTGCGAGCATCCAATGCTGAATTGTGGCTATAGCGAATGAGAAGGTTGTTTGTATCTTCTATGTGCTTGCGCACTATGTCAATGCCACATCATCGGCGAATGCCACTAGCCTGACGCCCTCAGGAAGACCGAGCAGGAGCAGGTCGTTGTACATTACATTCCATAAGAGGGGGCCCCCGTGTAAGGTTATGTGTATAGGTTATGTGTAATTGGTGTGGGGGCTGATGTATGGTGTGGTTAATAGGTTATGTGAAGGTTATGTGTCATTGGTGTGGGGCTGATGTATGGTGTAAGGTTATGTGTTTATAGGTATGTGTGTTGTCTTTGGGTGTGTTTCCGTGGGGGCTCCGCTGTGGCGTGTAAAGTGTCATTGGTATGTTTGGTGGGTGTATAGGTTATGTGTTATAGGTGTGTTGTCTTTGGGTGTGCTTTCGTGGGGGCCCCCGGTGTGTGTGTTGGTGGTGTCTGGATGGTGTGTAATTGTGAGGTTATGTGTGTTGTCTTGCGGGTGTCGTTCTTTAGGGGGGACCTGATGGCTGTTATGGGGGCTGAGTGGTGTGTTTGATGAAAAGTGAGGTTATGTTTGTGGGTGTTGAGATGTTGTGTGAGAAGTTATGGGGGCTGATTGTGTGTGTGTGTATAGGTTATGTAAAGGGGGCTTAGTGATGTGTAGAGGTTATGTCGATCGCTGTCTGAGGAGATATAGGAACTGAGTGGTGTGTTTAGGTTAGATTGTTCGGTGACATCGTGTAGCTCGATGAACTGAGAGCTTATGTGGGCAGAGTGGTGTGTATTAGTTATGTAATGGGGGCTGAGTGGTGTGTAGGAGTTATGTTGTTAGTCGGTTGACTTCGTGTAATTCGATGAATTGAAAGCTTATGGGGGCTTAGTGATGTGTAGAGGTTATGTCGATCGCTGTCTGAGAAGATATAGGAACTGAGTGGTGTGTTTAGGTTAGATTGTTCGGTGACATCGTGTAGCTCGATGAACTGAAAGCTTATGGGGCAGAGTGGTGTGTATAAGTTATGTAATGGGGGCTGAGTGGTGCGTAGGAGTTATGTTGTTAGTCGGTTGACTTCGTGTAATTCGATGAAGTGAAAGCTTATGGGGGCTTAGTGTTGTGTAGAGGTTATGTTCATCGGTCGATGGCTGTCTGAGAAGATATAGGAACTGAGTGGTGTGTATAGGGTAGATTGTTCGGTGACATCGTGTAGCTCAATGAACTGAGAGCTTATGGGGGCTGAGTGGTGTGTATAAGTTATGTAATGGGGGCTGAGAGGTATGTTGGTTCGTGGAGATCATTCTTGAGAGTTTAGGTTGGCAGTTTTCTAACAAAGGAGAGGTAAAATTTGAGGTTTTATTAACATGAATGTTTTAAATAAATAAATACAGATTAGTGATTTTTATTCATAGATATATATGTAAAATTTGTGATTTTATTAACACTATTTAAATTAATACAAATTCATGATTTTTATTCATACATATATGTAACCTGAAGGTGTAAAAAATCAAGGTCCTCCATGAGTAAACTATTAATCTTTCAGGTATAGATATGACGAGACACAATACTGCATTCTGGACAGCCTCTACGAATATTCAAAGCAAAGACTTTATTTTGATTCCATCTTTTTAAGCTTGGGAAGTCGAACCAATGATTACAATCTTGTAATAGGTTATAAATGTGAGTTACATATCTATTCCAAACATATTCCACCCCATTTGTCCATAGTAAATTGAATATGACTATACTTGTATCCACAAAAACCTAATATTTGTATTGTTTGTTGATGTCATACACTCAAGAACATTTTTAAGAACTTTGATTGACAACAATGGGAACACTTTTAAAAATTGTTGCAGTAGCAGGCTATCTTCTTCCTATCATGATTTTATTAACACTATTTAAATACAAATTCATGATTTTTATTCATACATATATGTAACCTGAAGGTGTAAAAAATCAAGGTCCTCCATGAGTAAACTATTAATCTTTCAGGTATAGATATGACGAGACACAATACTGCATTCTGGACAGCCTCTACAAATATTCAAAGCAAAGACTTTATTTTGATTCCATCTTTTTAAGCTTGGGAAGTCGAACCAATGATTACAATCTGGTAATAGGTTATGAATGTGAGTTACATATCTATTCCAAACATATTCCACCCCATTTGTCCATAGTAAATTGAATATGACTATACTTGTATCCACAAAAACCTAATATTTGTATTGTTTGTTGATGTCATACACTCAAGAACATTTTTAAGAACTTTGATTGACAACAATGGGAACACTTAAAAATTGTTGCAGTAGCAGGCTATCTTCTTCCTATCGTTTATTGACCTCAATTTTAAAAAGATTATTTAGCCAGGTATACTCTGTGAAAGGGACAAGTCTTGCTCCAGGCAATGTTCCACTTTCTAATTTATTTTGAAAATATTCTTCCACTTCCATTTCTTTTAATTTTGGTTGTGTAGCAGGCTATCAAATTAGCAATTAGGGATATTCACAAACATCGATGCATCGAATTTCGATTGTTTACCGTTGACGGGATTGAACGTTCTAAAAGTTTTGAGATCTTTCAGTTTTGTGTTCATGTGATGCATGTGTTGTTTTATGAGCATCGTGATAGTCTTAGAGCATGTACCTTCTGGAAATGCAGTGTACAAAATGTCGTGGTACGACTAAAAACAGAGAGAACAAATAAGACAGTAATTTTTAAGCTATTTTAATTAACACTAGAGTGACACTGTGAGCAGCTAATGAACTTAACATGCTAAAAGATTTATTCTCTTCAAAAATGAACCATTTTGGTGTTCTATGTTCAATTTATTGGGCCTCAGCAACCATCGCAATGAAAATCAGGGACAGAAAACTACAGTTAAGGTTCATCATAAAAAATTGTATCTAATCAGATTGGTGTAAATTAGTTTTTTAGATAATGAATTTTGTGCCGCACAGTGCAAAATTTTTTTTCTAGAGGAATTGGAAAAAAGTATTATTAAAACCAAACGGATTGAAAAAATATATCTATATCCCACTGATAACCTAAGGTTAAAAGTGTATGACTCATAAGGGTTATCAACATTGACGGGAAGGAAATTTATGTGCCTACCTAATCCCGTTTGTGAAAATTTTGTACATCTCCCAATAAATTCAATAATGTTTGTTCGTTTGTTTTGCTTACTTAGAGCACAAAGTGTACATTATTGTTGCTGTACCGTAATATTTCGGACGAATTAAATTAGGAAATAATACTTTAAAGAAAAAACCTTAAATGTTTTATGATAAAGTTTTATGTTTTAAGAGAAAACTTTGTAAACCTACATAACACCCCAAAACAGTTTTGCTCGTGTCAAATGTGCGAGCCAGTCAGGGGGTGGTAATCAGATAGGCAATGTCCTGCGTTCTCAGCTGTAGGTGAACTCAAACGTAGCAACCCCTTCAGAAGCTCCTTCAAGTACTATTTTTTGACAGTTAATCGAATTATTATCCGGTGACACAATGTGATCATTCTTTATCGTCCCTTAGTACAAGGCAAACTGTAAATGACAATGATGTGATTTATGTTTTTTGTCATTGTCAGAAAGTTGAAGCTATTAATTATTTTTTCTCTAATTTGTGGTAGAATTTTGTATCGAATCCCATTCTTGCAGTATTCATACATTGTTTTAAGGTACTGTATATAGCCAGAAGCTACATAAACTAAATAGTATTTAAAGCATGTTTTTTGTAGGCATTATTTTACAACCAATAATTCATTTGTATTTTTTAAAGTGTCAGAAAATAATATATGGCGCTCATGTAATTAAACTTCAACCAGAATAAAATCGAAAAATTTTACATGCCAGGTATGTTTATCTTTTTCTGATACTGTTACTTGTATTTATTTCATTTATTGTTTAATTTCAGGTTATGAGAGAAGTTCTGGAGACAATTTTGTATACTCTGTAGGAAAACAACAAACCACGATTATTACGAAAAACCCCATATGATGACAGGTAAACCAATGAAAACAAGCAAGCTATTGTGAAAGAAAAAAAATAATATGAAAAATCCCATATCAAGGAAGGTCCAACACTGAAGTGTCTGAGCTGGATTATTGATGTATGGCAGTAGTGTAAACTGACGATGATCATTTGTATTGTCTTAAGATGAAACCTGCAGCTGAGTCACAAAACCAAGTAAACACGGGTAAGCAAATTTTAGTGCTTGTTGAATAATTCATAATGTATTTTTATCTTTTGTTAATAAATAAATTTAATTTCAATATTGAGTTTCATTTATTCTGATGGTACATTGTCTTCTAAATGTTATTTGTGGCATATTCTTGATTATTTTTGTGTTCTTGGGAAATGACACTACAATCGAAACAAAAATCTGTATATTCAAGGAAAATTTGGTTTTTCCTTGAATATACAGATTTTTGTTTCGATTGTGGTGTTATTTTCCAAGAACACATGAAAATAATTCGATAGTACAGCCCCCTGTTGGTGAGACTTGGGACCAGAAACTGCAGATTCCTTCTTTTTAGTTGGTGATGATCTGTCAAATTCAACAAACGTCAAATTTAGTACTTGAAGGACTTCTGAAGATGCTTATTATGCATATTCTAACCTCTCATGGGACAAAATGTGAACACATTTTATAACATTGAGTTGCCCATCTATCTTTATTGTATGATCTGTGGAGCTAGTGCTGTAATTGGAACACTCAGTGCTAGCACTGTGCCGCACTGTGCTCAATTGTGCGCTAATTGGAAAACAGGGAGTGACAACAATGTCAAAAAATGTAAACAGCTGAGTTGGAGCTGGATGTCTATTTGCTCTGCTGAAATACCAGCGTGGCTTAGGAACATTAGAAAATATGTGAGACTGTTTAATTGTGTTATTCGCCATGGAAATTTATGTGTAGGAACTTTGAAAAAATTACAAAACAATGTCGGTTATTTAAAACACTTTCGGACGTTGTTAAAGCAGTTAAAAATTGGAATGGGTTTAAATAATAAACGTTCTAGTGGAATTCAATGGGATGACATTGCTTCATGTTTTCAAAACCGTGTTAGAACTGGGATAATAATGAACAAATTACATAAAGATATCTTGATGTCTGTGGATGATGCTTCAATTATGTTTAAGTCCAGAATTAGTAACATTTTGAAGAAACTACCTATGCTTAAAGTCAGACATAGATGAAATTACAAATAACAAATATTTCAATACTAAAAACGAAATTATTGATCGGGGAACAGACTTGGAAGAATGGTTTGATAATCACGTAGAGTATTCAAGTATGAATTCTGTCGAAGAATTTTCAACAGAAGTTAGCGGATGGGGCTTAAAACGCATTATTTCTTTGGAAATAAACATAAATGTCCTTGAAATTGGTGCTGGTATATCATAATATATTATACGTAGCTTTGTTTGAAATAAAATTTAAGTTCACGACTTCACGTCAAATAAGTTTCAGTTCATTAACGCAGGCATAAACAAATTTTAAAGGGTGTTACAATTACAAGATGCTACGAATTCAATCTAAACTAAATTGTTTTGAGAGCGATCAAGAAGTAAAACAAGTGTGTCTCAAATAAGAACTAGACGTTGAACATGATAAAAGAAATGTGTTGTTCTGACAGCTAACGTGAAGCAACCAAGTTCTCATTAATGATGCCGTCCTACAGTGGTGCGGCTATACCGGCGAATACAGAACTATGAAAGAACACTTTTTGAATTTGTTCAAAAAGCAATAACCTCCTATGCAATACAACGAAATTCAATAATTTTTTAGAATAAAGTAGCGAACTAGGCTTAAGAGGAGCATAGTGTCTCACCCACTACTGTTGAATGCAGATCGTTAAAAATGGCTTTACTTAAATCAAGCTTTATAATATTCACATTAATTTTGAAAAATATCTTGTATGTTAATATACCATATGGAACCAAGCATATGGCTGTATGCCCTTCAGGGAATTGTTTAAACCGGTCCGACTATACACTGATGGCTCGAGGTGGATTGAACGATGGACGATTGCCTGTATATTGTGCTCACCTGTCAAACGCAACACAAAATTTCAAGCTGAAGCTGATATTTTCCGATGACACTGAAGGTGACACTGATTGGATTTCAGTAGCATCTTGTGAAGATGATAAAAAAAATTATTATCAAACAGCTCAATGACTCTACGTGATGCCAACATACAAGAGAAGCTTCACAAAGTGCTAATTCTTATTTGTGTAACACTCTCTACAATTACAATATTGTTACTTAAAATAATTATGAAATGTATAAGGAAAAAATTCTTTTGCACATCGTACTGGGTCATTGCAGCGGCAGTGAAAAATGCATGGAAAGTGAGAAGGTTTCAGGTTAACAGTGTCTTTGTAATTTTCCAGATTGATTAGGTGATAGTGTGATTCCCCATCTTCGTTAAGCAGTTTTCTCAAATTGTGAATTTTCAACTCTTCAAATAACTTGATAAATAAAGTCATATTTCTGATGACCTCGTACATATATGTGCGTGCATTTGGTTAGGAAAATTCTCAAAATATCGTTCATAGTATTCAAATCGTAGTGGCCATCAGAGTAGTGGAGTCCATGTAGCCGTTCTTCCAAATATCGTACTTGCCTTTTGTCTGCTGCTGATAGATAGTTAAACAGTTTGGGTGGTTTAAACAAAAACACACCAGAGCGTTTACGTGTCTTGATAACCAATTCCTTGGGAACAAATTTTCCCTCGATTTCGAAACCTTGAATGTCGACAATTGCAATTTCCATGGTGAACCGATGAAAAGCTGAACTGAAACTTATTTTCTAAACAGCTGAGTGATCTAATATAAGCTTCGAACAATTTCGCTGAGTGGGAGAAATTCCATTAGACAATCGTGGATAATAATGCAGAAGGCTCGGGTTTTATCGGGAAATCCCGTCTGACTTTCAATATCCAGCCGAATATCTACAGTCGAGGATTTCATGGTGTCCTCACGTCGAGAGCAATCGATGACGAATAGGGTGTGCGTCTTGAATGCAATATAATCCAGTAGAGGGTGTTTGCCGCCGCCAAAGCTGGGATAAAAGTCCGTATACCTTTTGTACGCCTCACCGTACTCACTCTTTGAAAAATCTAAATCAAATCTCTCCATAGGCCAAAATTCGCTATTTAAATTTAGACGAATATTGGAAATGTGAATATTATCAAATTCCGTGGGATCTTCTTTGATGTTGCTGTGGCGATCTGTTTGGAAGGCTAAGATAACGTAACGAGGGCTTTCCAGTCCGGCACACGTCTTCACAGCCCAAATTTCACGAGTAGCACCTGTTTTGAGAGCAGGCAACTCATTTAGCTCCCATTTACGAAACGGTAAAATTATACCGGAATCCGCTTTGACGGCTTGCAATAAATCCAATTTAACGTCATCGTTTGGAAAAATGTGACGGACTTTGAGATCGATGTTGTTTATTGTTACTTTGCCCTTGGTTGCAGCATCCGTGATTATAAGGCAATCATCATCGCTACGGCTTCGCACCAGACGAATTGTTTGTTTACCACACATCACTTGCTTGTAGTCGTTGAAGATGGAAAACAAATGTCCCAATGGAATGTACATGTGAAAAGTTTTATCGGCGGCATTCATATACGCTTTATGTGGAAAATTCCACCCGGCTATGAATAGGTCCTTTGAACTGTTGGGGTCGTAGCACAAGTATCCACGAATTGTACTCACGCGACCAGGGTCTCTCACGGTTTCAATTTCCTTGCCGCACAACTCGTACGTAACGCTGTCGAAGAAGAAAGCTCCAGCATTTGGTGATAGAGAAACATCTCCATTGCCTGCTGTCTTCACCACTTGACCCTGGATTGAGATGCAGGAATCAGCCATGGAAAACCAACAATCTGTTTGATTGACGGTGATTTCAACGATATCATTGTTGCCGAATGACTTGACGTATGGATAGTAGGTTCGCAACTCCTCGCGTCTTACACTATCATCAAAATTTGGCTTGCGGAAGATATCGAATATTTGATGAGTTGACATGGTAGCCGAGCGTTTGTAGAAACAATCTGTTTGAGAGCGTGAGTGATCTCTTGAGAGGTTTCATAGAAACTGATGGTGGTCGAGGAGCGGTTGACTTCTTATATGGTTCTTCATCAAATACAAGTCGACCCATTATTATTATTGTAGTTGTTTCAGCTCAAGTCGAATGATGATTTCTTCACCACGAAAATTCACAAGTTCAGAGTCTTGATTCAAAATTTGCAATGTGAGGTTATGTATTTCGCTTCTGTTAATCGGCAAATAGATTAAATGCTGAGGTGTTTCGTCGATGGCAAAACCAGGATCAACTGCAACGGCAAACTCGTAAATGGTGTGTGAAGGAGTGTTGTTGTAGAAGGCTCCTGATGTGATGTTGCTATCAATGTGGATGGTACGCACTTTGATAATGTTCACTGGTTAATCGGAACTGTGAACTTGATTGCGTGGTAGCAGCTGTTTAGAGAAGCCCAGAATATCACCGATGCTGTCTTGCGGTTGAAAGTCCACAGCGTACTTGCTGCTGAAAAGCTCACACTTGAGAGTATTGTTGTTGGGTTTCAATGAGAAAATATTCTCAACGTCCTTTGCCAAATGAATGCCAAGTGCCTTTCTAATATAAGCTTCGATGTCACCAATTTCGTATGAACCTTCAGGCAAGTCTATGAATGTTTGCGTGTTTTGATCGTCAAACAGGTAGATCTTGTCACCTTTCTCAATGTTTGGGATGCTGTTGTAAGAGTGAAAACTCAATAAAGCTAGTCCGTAGTTATAGTTGGGTCCAACTGAATAGGTGGTTGAAAATCAATCGACAGTATTGGGCTGCGACCTTTCAATGTGATGATCACAGACATGACTGAAAATTGGCTGCTTGTTAGCTGCTATATAGGTATATGTAAAAAACAATAATGCAAAATATTTATTTTTTATTATAGAGAAATTTCAAGCATAAATGACCACAATTTGATTGATTGTATGTCTGATAAGAGTCATTGTTGTAGAGGATTTTCACTCCATTGCCAAAGTAGTCGGCTAATTCTCGAGGTGGTTTCAAACATCCAAAGCTATCAAAGTACTGAACGGTGTTTCCATTTCGCACATAAGCTACCCAATGTGTACCGTGATGACTGCTGGTATCCAAATTAACGATGGCAGACTCCTTTGTTTGTGAATGTTTAGGTAAGGCGTCTCGCATAAATACTCCCCTAAAGTGGGGGATCTTCAAATGTTTGGCATATTGCTCAAGCTCGTGATTGTAAAGTGCTCGATTGGGTAGCTTTATTGGGAGTTTTTTTGCTTCTTTAAGTAAAGCCCGAAGCCGTTGCGGGACTTTTTAAGAAAAATACCGCTTCCTTTCTTCGCAAGCTCTTCCATGGCTTGATTATGGCGCTGGTCCTCCTCCAACTTCTTGCGGGCGTTCTTTGCATCTATCACGGCTTTGGCTACTCCACTGGCTCCCCCGGCAAGAGCTCCAAGTGCTGACAACCCCGCAAATAGGGGTATTAGTGGGAGAAAACCACCAATTTTCGACTCAAAAGGAATGACTCGAGGTACACGGATTTTCTTGCGACCACCTGCCTTCTTAATGACTGCTCGGGCTGCTCTCAACGCCAATAACGATGTCTTACGGACATCACTTTCAGATCCGACAATAGCTCTCTGGATTGGTAGAACCACATTCTGTCGAAAAGATTTTTTTCCACATCGTTTTTTGATTCCAAGCCCCATCTTGCGTTTAGCCTTCATGCCTGTAGTTATAAGCCAAGAAGCTGCTTTTTCACCAAGTGAAGCGTCCTTTGACTTGAATCTCTCCCAGGCTCGATTTTCCAACTCGTAATCAGCCTTATGACGATCCGCCAAAGACTTGTATTTACTGTAGGCGATATCGTGCGCTCGACAAGCAGCGTCTGTCTTATTGATTCCCTGCTGACCTTTGGAGAGACGGTCTAGAAGTTTTGTACCGGGCCCACAAAACTGATAACCAGGTAGATGTAGTTCAAATGGTAATTTATTGATTGCACTATTCAGTAGACTACCTCCTTTGGGAGTTAGCATGATACTGATTGAAACTGAGATAAACTGCTGTATTTAATTAGTATACGCAATAAGGATGATGTCAGTATATCATAAGATGTATATGAAGCAACAAGATGTCCAACTGCCTATCGAAAATTTGGACTTTGTCGAAGAATCACCATCATCAGCAAGTCGACACGGACAATTGTTACCAAATTCCCTACGAGCAGCATTCTGCGGACCTAGTGGTTGCGGAAAGACCAACGCATCGTTATCACTGCTATTCAATGAAAACGGTCTACGATTCGAGAACGTCTACATCTATTCCAAGTCACTCTACCAACCAAAGTACCAGCTCTTACAAGACGTTCTCAAGCTGGTTAAAGGTGTATCGTATTTTCCCTTTAAAGACAACGAAGAAGTAATTGATCCGAGTGAGGCACGCGAATGTTCAGTATTCATTTTCGATGATGTGAATGGTGATAAACAAAACAAGATTCAAAATTTTATTTCGATGGGAAGGCACAGGAATATCGATTCAATATATTTATGCCAAACGTATAGCAAAATACCTAAGCAACTGATTCGAGACAATTGCAACGTAATTGTCATATTCAGACAAGATGAGGTAAATTTGAAGCACGTCTTTGATGAGCACGTGTCTCCCGACATGGACTATGATAAATTTAAGACAATGTGTTCGGAATGCTGGCAAAATCGTTTTGGCTTTATTACAATAGCTAAGGACTTCAACTTGAATGATGGCCGCTACCGTAAAGGATTCGATAAATATATAAAGGTTCAATAAAGATGATTGGTGTTAGTTGATAAAAATGTCTTCATTGAGTAGCAACATTGCTGCCACTGCTCGAAAGAAAAAGATCAAGCAATTGGCACGTTCTATTCGCAAGAAATATCTTAGTCTGAAGCTGGGAAAGTCGGAACATGATGAAACATTGAATAAACTTTTTAGACCGGTAATGACACCGCAACAAGATATTGCCTCAACTACGGCAAAAGTTCTCACTAAGATGCCAATACAGACCATTAAACGTGAAGTAATTAAACAAGAAGTGCAGCAGCTGCCACCAGTCAAAAAACATGAGTTGGAAGAGACACAATACCTCGATGAAGAACCAATCGCTGAAACTAGTATACATACCAATGATGATGATGATGAGCTGGAGAACGAAACCTTTTACGAGGATCCCGGTAATCTCTCTAAAGAAGCAATAGAGGACTACATGGATCAGTATCCTCCAGTTGCACACAAATATCTTGAAGACTATATCACTAAAAGCGATGATATTGACAACATATATGGACCTATATATGACGCTGCAAGTTCCAAATGGTTTCTTGGGCAAAAGGAAATCAATTTCAGTCGTAGTACAGGTCACATTATCGTTGATGGGTTACAGTTTCGAGGTACTCCAGGGTTATATCAACTACTATTTTACAAGTCCCCTGATTATGCTCCCGATGATTTAGAAGCATACAGAAAAGTGTTGGTAATGACATCAGCACACAAGAATGCAGCAGGTCGTTTGAAAGCTTCAAGTCTATATAAATATACTGAAATTATAAAGCCAATGTTTCCTCCTTTGACAAAGAAGCAACGTTTTGCTGGAACTGGTATGAAGTTAACTTACAATAACAAGCCAATGGAATACGTCTACTGGGATGATCCCAACGAATTGGTTGAACGGTTGAAACTACTGATTGCATCCAAGGAAGCAGGCAACACCTCTCACGACAACGAAATAATTGCCATTTTAAATGAACTTAAGGAAGCTAATATTATACGAGATAAATAAATTTCGAAATTGAAAGTGTATATTATTCCTTATCCTATGGCAAACATATCAGTTTCATGATGACTTTAAACAAGTTTGGGCGTAGTGCCCATCAGCAACTAATGTCATCAACATCACATAACCTAGCTTTTATGAAAGTGCCATTTTCCTTTACCGCGGAGGGAAATATCGATGCTGAGAAGCTGAAAATTACCAATGTTGAAGTACCGACGAAGGCCATGGATGCCGCTAACAAGCAGTACGTTGATAAGAAAATAGCAAACAGACTTCAGCAACTACATAGTGATTTTCAAATAGCTTTCAGCAACTACACTGGTGAAGTTCAGCAAACCTTATCTATGTTTAAGCAAAACGAAAAGGTTAGAGAGGAACGTGGAGCTCAAAACTTTGCTGCAATGAATACTCGCATGGTGAAAACCGAACAAGCTATGGAAACCCAAGTACAAAATATATCGCTTCTCATTTCAAAATTAAATATATTAGAAGCTCAGTTGGAATATGTCCGGAAAGAATATAAGAAAACCATCACAAAATTTGAAGCCTCGTTTAATGACAACCGTATATTACAGGAAAAACGTATAAATGATCTGGAACTTTCTCTGAAACAAGCTCCTAAAGGTGTTGATGCAGCAGAAGTATTAAATATTGTTCGAAAGGATAAGGCTAAAGATCTTTCTGATCTAACTGAACTTAGAGACAAGATGACAAAAGTAGTGCCTGACCTATACCGAGACATGCAAAAACTACATGATGATATTGCAAATCAAATGTTGGACCAAAATCAAAAACTTGAAGCAATCGCAGACAGTATTGCTGCAATTAAAAAGCATCATTAGGGTCAATAAAAACATGCCTTTGTCTATTTTTAAGCAGTATACAAGATGGCTCCTATAGCGAAACATTCCAAAGAAAAAGTTCAAGTCGTTAAGGAACTGCATAGACCTGTGAGACGAAACTTTCCTCGCCGACGTGTAATAATCAAAGGTTTCGATGACTCCTGGCAGTCTGACCTCGCACAAATGGATCTCTATGCAAAATCCAATCGTAATTTCAAGTTCTTCCTCGTGGTGATTGATTGCTTTTCAAAGTACGTGTGGACGAGACCGCTGAAAACGAAATCCGGTGAAGAGGTAACTCGTGCCTTTGAGAGTATTCTCAAGGAAGGACGGCACCCGAAAAATCTCCAAACCGACCAGGGTAAGGAATACTACAATAGTTGCTTTCAGAAACTAATGAAGTCATACGGAATCAACCATTATAGTACATTTAGCGGAATGAAAGCTGTAATAGCTGAACGAGTAATTAGAACGTTGAAAGATCGGCTCTACAAGTACTTTAGTTTGAATGGCACCTATAAATGGGTGGATATTCTACCGGAAATTGTCAAGGACTATAACCATCAAAAACATTCCAAGACGAAGATGAGACCTGTGGACATTAATAGGAAAAACGCTCGAGATATTAAAGTTTACAATAACTTGAAAATTGTTGGACCAAGAAAATTTAAAGTCGGAGATGTTGTGCGAATAAGTAAAACCAAACACGTTTTTGATAAAGGTTTCCTTCCTAGCTGGAGTACGGAATTATTTAAAATTACACAGGTTAAAATAACTAATCCGGTTACGTATATTTTGGAAGATATGAACGGAACACCGATTCAAGGGAGCTTTTACGAAGAAGAATTGCAAAAGGCAGCCTATCCCGATGTGTATCTCGTCGAGAAAATTTTGCAACGAAAAGGAAAACAGGTTAAAGTTCGGTGGCTTGGGTTTGATTCGAGCCACGACAGTTGGATTGACGGTGAAAACAGACTGTAATTCCAAGATCAACCACAAATTTATGATGTATGCTAAACAATAAAAATGCTAATTTGATCATATTTTGTTTTATTTAAACATATAATACTAGATATGTACAATATAATTGAGAAACAAATAACACATATACTAATGTGCCTATTATACAAATACATAAATTGATTTATTCTAATTTGGTAATTTGTTGGGCTTCGTTGGAAATCTCCGTGGCAACGTTTTCATTCATGATGGATTCTATACTTTTAACCAGGTCAGAATCATACAATGGCTCAAGAGAATGATGCTGATTTCGCAGTGTGTTGCCTCTAGCGAACCACTTTAAGTTCTCAAGTCGGAACTTGAGAGCATTACCTATATCTACAGGATGGGAGACATTGTACCACTCTTTAACTAGTTGAGCATTAGTATTTTTCTTCAGCACTTTGTTTATAGTTGCATGGAAAGACACTCGCTGCCTGCGTATGAGGTACCATTCGCTCTTACTAAGAGCCAACAGAGCCATGCATCTCTGTTTTTTGTGGTTGATGGACTTTGGAGCTACTCGATGGACTACGTCTTTCCTCAAGCGTTTTACTACCTGATGCTGTATTTTGTTAGAGACTACGTTCAGAATCTCACGATGACGTTCCGATGCTTTGACAGATTCCTCTTCTAGTCTAACTCGATGCAGTTCGGCTTTGGCCCTAGCTTCCTCAGCTTGAATACGTTCTTTTTCAGCCTTAACTCGTTCCTCTTCAGCTCGCATACGATCTCGATCTGCTTTGTTTCTCTCTTCTTCCGCTTGTAATCGTTCTTTTTGCATTTGAATCATCTCAGCCTCAGCGGTATTCTTTACTTGTATCATAATTTGCTTAAGTTCATCCAACTCAGTCATCAAATGCTGGTTTTGTGCAGAAATTAGGTCGTTGTGTGCAGAAATTTGTTTGAGACGCATTTCCTCGTGATGTTTCTCGTAAGTGATATATTTCATTGAGATGCGTTTAATTAAAGTGTAGAGGATGCGAATTTCTGTAGCTTTCTTGCTCCGCATCTGCATAAGCAGCATTTCAAAGTCGATGGCGCTCATGCAAATGTATTTCTTTTGAGTTATGTTTGCATCTTGAATTTCTTCGTATTCCATTGTTGGCTGCTGCGTCTTGAGCAAATCCATAAAATTATATTTTTTATGTCTGTACTCACCAACGTAACCACACTACTCCAGGACATTATCATCGATGAGCACTTTGTCTGTCCACGTCAGCTTCCAGAAGAAAGCGTTACATCTATCATTTTCAATGTCGAGACCAAATTTGAGACATACTTCCGTATAGGTTAATTTACCCATCGGCGTAACCCACAGTCTAACATCTTGATCACTTTCAACTTTATTGTGTTTAGGTTGAATAGATGCCATCTTGGAATTGTACTATGTTAATCAATTGTTGCAAACGAACTGAAATTTTTTCGTCTTTGTTAAGATGACTAAAGGATGTATCATGTGACGTCACAGAAAAAGGGAGGGAGGCCCGCTAAGAGGGGCCATGATTGTCAGATTTCCATATTTCCCTAGATCCCGGAAAAACAAACTTAGTGCGTATTGTTTCTTTAAACAGCGATGAGAAAAATCCCTATACCTAGGGAAAACACACGATTGAATTGATTATCTTGGCAATGTAGCATCATGATGATAGCTAATGGAATGTGGGATATGCATTGTATGCTGTGTTGACAAATTTAGAGCAAAATGCTAGTTCAAGTTTAAATCGACCAATGAGAGCACGGCTTATGACGTCACAGAAGGGGGAGGCACTCCGTAGAGTGTGTTGAAGTTAGAGAGATAACAAAGTTCGCTATACCATTCGTTCTAATCGGAAGTAAATTTTGAGTAATTATCTATTGTCTATTAAGGCAGTAAAACATACTCTTGTTTTAAATTTTATTTCAAATAAAGCTACGTATAATATATTATAATATGCCAGCAGCAATATCAAGGGCTGTTATGGCAGTAAAACCAACTCTTGTTTTAAATTTTATTTCAACCATAACCTGTATACCAGACGACAGTTCCAGTTTAACTATCAAACGATCAAAATGTCTAGTGAAGAGCCTACTTTTAGTGATGATGATGATATGGAAACTGTTAATAGTGTTTTGAATCAATATGAAGAAGAAGCAAAATCAGAAAAAGTGTTACTATTATCCCAGTGCTTTCGACTTTATAGTTCTTTTTGTACAGTGTCCTGTGGCTTGAGTCCTGCTAGATGCTTTGACCCAGTAATAGTTCTACAGCGAGAAGATGATGAAAAAGTTATCTTTAATAAATCTGAATGGTTCAAAGTTACAGAAACATTACGAAAGTCTCTGGATATATTTTTCACAGAAGATGATGGAGTGAACGACTTTTTACATAATCCTGTACTATGTGGACAATTCCTTACTGTAAGCCTGTCGTCAACCAGTGATCTTGATAAGTCAATAAAGGTGCAGAAATTTCATAACAGTTTGTGGTTGAGTCAATTTGATATTGAAGAAATTTTAAACATAGACACTCATTTACTATCACACAGGGTAAAATTACTTGAAAGTAATAATTTTTATACATATTATTTAAATGTAATAATTACTGTTGATAAATGGTTGAATTCTACATGTAAAATAATAACAACCGATACTAAATGTTGTAGTTTAAATGTTTATAGTTTCATACATGGAATATGTGATTCTAGCGATAATACATTATTAGCCAATGCTCTTAGAGAATACATATTTTTTTATTCACATGAAATTTATAATAAATTAGGTATTTACTAATAGTTTTTTATTTTCATTCATTTTCCTTTATATATTATATCCCTCAACATTATTCATCATACAATATAACCATACCTTTTCCTAACATATGACAGAAAGTGGAGGGAGGCCCGCTAAGACAGGCCATGATTGTCAGATTTCCATATTTCCCTAGATCCCGGAAAAACAAACTTAGTGCGTATTGTTTCTTTAAACAGCGATGAGAAAAATCCCTATACCTAGGGAAAACACACGATTGAATTGATTATCTTGGCAATGTAGCATCATGATGATAGCTAATGGAATGTGGAATATGCATTGTATGCTGTGTTGACAAATTTAGAGCAAAATGCTAGTTCAAGTTTAAATCGACCAATGAGAGCACGGCTTATGACTTCACAGAAAAAGGGTGGGAGGCACTCCGTAGAGTGTGTTGAAGCTAAAGAGATAACAAAGTTCGCTATACCATTCGTTCTAATCGGAAGTAAATTTTGAGTAATTATCTATTGTCTATTAAGGCAGTAAAACATACTCTTGTTTTAAATTTTATTTCAAATAAAGCTACGTATAATATATTATAATATGCCAGCAGCAATATCAAGGGCTGTTATGGCAGTAAAACCAACTCTTGTTTTAAATTTTATTTCAACCATAACCTGTATACCAGACGACAGTTCCAGTTTAACTATCAAACGATCAAAATGTCGAGTGAAGAGCCTACTTTTAGTGATGATGAAGATATGGAAACTGTTAATAGTGTTTTGAATCAATATGAAGAAGAAGCAAAATCAGAAAAAGTGTTACTATTATCCCAGTGCTTTCGACTTTATAGTTTTTTTTGTACAGTGTCCTGTGGCTTGAGTCCTGCTAGATGCTTTGACCCAGTAATAGTTCTACAGCGAGAAGATGATGAAAAAGTTATCTTTAATAAATCTGAATGGTTCAAAGTTACAGAAACATTACGAAAGTCTCTGGATATATTTTTCACAGAAGATGATGAAGAGAACGACTTTTTACATAATCCTGTACTATGTGGACAATTCCTTACTGTAAGCCTGTCGTCAACCAGTGATCTTGATAAGTCAATAAAGGTGCAGAAATTTCATAACAGTTTGTGGTTGAGTCAATTTGATATTGAAGAAATTTTAAACATAGACACTCATTTACTATCACACAGGGTAAAATTACTTGAAAGTATTAATTTTTATACATATTATTTAAATGTAATAATTACTGTTGATAAATGGTTGAATTCTACATGTAAAATAATAACAACCGATACTAAATGTTGTAGTTTAAATGTTTATAGTTTCATACATGGAATATGTGATTCTAGCGATAATACATTATTAGCCAATGCTCTTAGAGAATACATATTTTTTTATTCACATGAAATTTATAATAAATTAGGTATTTACTAATAGTTTTTTCATTTTCCTTTATACATTATATCCCTCAACATTATTCATCATACAATATAACCATACCTTTTCCTAACATATGACAGAAAGTGGAGGGAGGCCCGCTAAGACAGGCCATGATTGTCAGATTTCCATATTTCCCTAGATCCCGGAAAAACAAACTTAGTGCGTATTGTTTCTTTAAACAGCGATGAGAAAAATCCCTATACCTAGGGAAAACACACGATTGAATTGATTATCTTGGCAATGTAGCATCATGATGATAGCTAATGGAATGTGAATGCATTGTATGCTGTCTTGACAAATTTAGAGCAAAATGCTAGTTCAAGTTTAAATCGACCAATGAGAGCACGGCTTATGACGTCACAGAAAAAGGGTGGGAGGCACTCCGTAGAGTGCGTTGAAGCTAGAGAGATAACAAAGTTCGCTATACCATTCGTTCTAATAGGAAGTAAAACAATTTTCTGTATTTAAAATTTTATTTCAAAGCTATCCCTCACAAAACACAACGTCAACCACGGAACAAGAAACTAACCTAACCCTTCACCTATCACAGTCTCACACGGACTTTGCAAAGAACCACAGAACACAACGTCAACCACGAAACACCTTTCAACATAACATCATCATTTCAGCCCCCTTTACATAACCTATACACACACAATCAGCCCCCATAACTTCTCACACACCATCTCAACACCCACAAACATAACCTCACTTTTCATCAAACACACCAGCCCCCATAACAGCCATCAGGTCCCCCCTAAAGAACGACACCCGCAAGACAACACACATAACCTCACTATTACACACCATCCAGACACCACCAACACACACCGGGGGCCCCCACGAAAGCACACCCAAAGACAACACACCTATAAACACATAACCTATACACACATAGGACACCAAACATCAGCCCCCACACCAATGACACCGGGGGGCCACAGCGGAGCCCCCCACGGAAACACACCCAAAGACAACATAACCTATAAACACATAACCTTACACCATACCCCATCGACCACCAATGACACAGGGGACCCCAACGGAGCCCCCCACGGAAACACACACAAAGACAACACACATAACCTATAAACACATAACCTTACACCATACATCAGCCCCCACACCAATTACACATAACCTATACTCACATAACCTTACACGGGGGCCCGCCAACGACATACACACAACACGGGGGCCACAGCGGAGCCCCCACGGAAGCACACCCAAGACAACACACCTATAAACACATAACCTTACACCATACATCAGCCCCCCTCGGCCCCCACACCAATCACACATAACCTATACTCACATAACCTTACACGGGGGCCCGCCACCGACATACACACAACACGGGGCCCCCAACGGAGCCCCCAGAGGAACCCTACGGGGGCACACCACACCCAAAACACCTAGATGCGCAGCCCTAAGCCACTTCCGGTCTAGAAACCCCTTGTTATTCTACTCATGTAATATATCATATCACAGGGCTCATTATGAAGAATACAAATATATTTTTTTATTTTTTTTAATTGAATATTTTAAAATAAATTAAAAAATTAAAAAAATTACCCATTCTCTCCGTTATTCTCCAAACTATAATACCTCAATTTTTTTGTTTATAGGAAAAATAAGGAAAAAATCCCTAATTCTATTATTTGGCCACCAAATAATAGAATTAAACGGAAAATAAATTATTAGAAAACCCCCATAGTAATTTTAGTGACAAATTATACAATTAAATGGAAAATACATATTTTATTTTCAAACGCATCATTTAATATTTCAGATAAAAGGCTCATTATGTGAATTACAAATATATCATATTTTTAAATCATTTGTTTAAAATATATTAACAAAAATATTAAACATCGACATAATTCCCACTTTAGAAACTACACTATTGAAATTTTGAAAAATATATTTTATTTGTATTTTTTAATAATTTGACTAACAGATTTAATAATTTATAATTTAAACTTGACCTATTTTACGCTTTATCTTCCAATCTACAGAGCCTCAAAACTCAGACAGTAGATTATAAAAGATTTCTCTGAAAGTTTATTAATAAAATAAAACTCTAATGTTAATTTTTTGGGGCCAATTAGAAAATTAAATACATATGTATTCTGATAAATTTCAAGCGAATCCTGAAGCAGATAAAATGAAAAGTCTATGTGTGGAAAATCAAAGTGTATGTTTTTTATAAATTTAAAACGGTACCTTTAAAAGATATAAGGGTAAATATAAGAAAATGTACTCATTCCCCGCTTGTCTGAATCTGGAATATTAGAATCTTGAATGTAGTACGGAACCCTATGTCCAACTCGCACTTGACCAAATTATTACCCATATATTCAGTTCTGATCAAGATCTTTTCATTTTTTATAAAATTGCAATAATTATTTTTCTGTTCTGTCATTGCATTGCCACCCGTAAAAATAAATATTATCAATTGTCAAATTTAATAAATTCATCTATCGTTGCCCACTAATAATGCTTTCTGTCGCTTCTGCGCTCCATCTTTGTCTAACTTACTGAATTTCAAACCAGTTCCTTCATAGGTTACTTTACAATTTTGATCTGAATATTGTGACAGATGAAAATTTTCATTTACTAATTTTGAGTGGAAATACTAAACTTTTACACATTATTTATTTTAAAATGTGTTTGCAAGAACCTAAAGTTGTGCTGTGTTACCCCTATTGTGCTTAAAATATGGAATTGTTAATGTTCTGGACTATTGAAATTTTGACATTTCGCTTCCCTATTTGTGTATCAATTTTAAGGTAAAGGTTTACATTTTCTATCTATTAAATATTTTCATTATGTTATATCAAATGAATAGAATCTTGTTATATATCTATTTAAATTCCTACATGCTTTTTCATAAAATTTTCCATAAATGTCAACTGTGTTTGATTTCAAATTATTATATTTGGCTATTTAAATTGTTTACTCTTTCCCTATAAATCACCAGTTCATTGTCTGGCTTCATTATTGAACCATTTGTATATGATTATTGTATCTGAATTGAATTAGATGTTTTAATTTAGTTTTTACATTTTATAGAACCGTTTCGGACGTTACTCAGAAATTAAATAATACACATTGTCAAATATTTTAATTTTACATCTTAGGATTGTGCCTTTTTTATTCATAGTTTCTTAACCATTGACCCCGAAATGTTTGAAATATGCAACAATTTTCTTAAACTAATAATTAATAACTATGGTGTTATTTCCCAAGAAGTTATTAATGTTTGAAATTGGTGCCGACTTCAACTGGCTTATAATGAAAAACCGTTTAGAAACAGTGTGAAATCAATAACTATTTTCTGATATATTTTTTTAATCTGATTTAAGGTACAATTCTATTAATTATTTTAGCTTATTTTATCTCTATATCTCTGTCTAATTTGTATTTCTTTTCTATCTATATATTTTTTAACTTTTATATTTGTTTTATTATTTGGACCACTATCTACAAATGTAACTCTAATTCACCCTTTATTGCAACCACCCTGTATATGTTTCTGTGTATTGGTCACCCAATAAAATTATTTGTCTATCATTTTCTGAATCATCAAATACAACTATAATTGAACTCTACAGGATGTTGCAATCGCTCTTATAAGTAACTAATTTTCTCCCCTATTGACTGTTTCTATTTTTCTGTTATTTAAATCACCCTGTATACCTATGATTTTACTTCAATATGCCAAGTATAAGCAACTACATGTTCCACACTATATAACATTTTTTTAACCACCCTATTTAACTATTCCTCTCCACCTTTCAATCATCCTGTATATGCAACTGCTTCTAATATCGTTTGAACCTATAACCTATTACTCGAATATCCTTACTGCATATGCTAATTTAACCATTTTTGTTTAAGTTTTAATCCATTCTATACAACTATTGTTTTACTATTACTAATGGAATATATTGTGTCATTTCACTCGACTGCAATGAAAACCGTTAGAAACACCCTGTAAGATATACTTTCATGGCATATCTTGACATTTAAGCTAGATATATATGACAAAAATTTGACATTTACATTGATGTTTACCGTTTTTTTTTTTTGCACATATTTTTACCATTACATATTTACATTATAGATAACTTATACGGAATCAAGCTGGAGCATCGCTTTGTAGAATACAATTTAAAATATTCAAATTCGTTGAGCCCTTTTAGAGAAAACGTTGTAGATTTATTGAATTTCACTGATATGTAGTCCCTTAATTACTGTTTTTTTCTGATTTTCTGGAAAATCTCACATTATAGAAAATTATATCGAACCTTTCTGTAATATTCCTTAATGCAATACCGTTTAAATCATCAAAATCGCCTTTTGAATAATCACTCAGTATACATAAAAAAGTGCCGACGGATTGATAACCCCCTCCTTTTTTGGGGCCGGTTAATAAATTTGATTGTTGTACTAATATATATCGACCTGTGCATGAGTTCTTCAACTTAACAGCAGTGTCGTTATATGAGTATTGGTTATCATAACGAATCAAAGCTGATAAATGGAACAATTTTGTGCGTTTTCCGAGATATAGGTAAATATGGCAATGCTGCATAAAACGTTCCCTCACTTAAACAAAATATTTGTATAAATGAATGTATTTTCCGAGATCTAGGGAATTCTGCAAACTGACAATTATGCCCTTTCAAATGATACTAATACCCTTTTTCTGTGACGTCATCAGATTTCTTCTTACTTATTTATTAGTGGAAAAAATAAGATATATAATATTACTTATACAGATTATGTTTCTTTTTATTTGATGAAAAGGTACAGCTTATGAAAAAGGGAAGGAGGCACAGCGACGTCCACACGTACTTTGAAAAGCAATCAATTACCACCAGGAAAAACTTCGAAATTTCTATTCGATTTCGCAAACTGATCCATTTGTACGAGATCCGAATGCCACAGGTCAACAAACCCCTTGGTTGTTACACGACATCGAGGAAATTTATTTCTAACAGACCGATACGAGTACAGTTCATTAACAACCTAAATCTTCTCTTTAGAGTGTTTCGTCTTAGGAGGCATTTTGTATACTTGTCAGAAGTATACAAAATCATGTTTTTTTTTATTGATCGTTAGCTTTAAATTTGGCATCAATGGCATTGATAACAGTTTTATCATGCCATTAATACATTAGCAAATCTAACGGATAAACGACGAAGAAAATATATTAGTGAAGTAACTTGACCTTAGCATCATCAAGTTTTGCATTTTGTGCCAACATTCGACTTCCAATATCGTCAAGTAATTTTTGCCTGTCTAGGTATAAGTCAGGTACTTCTTTAGTAATCTTGTCTCTAAGTATAGTTAAATCAGTAAGATCTTTAACTTTATCTTTTCGAATAATATTTAATATTACTTCTGCATCAACACCTTTAGGAGATTGTTTCACAGCAAGTTCCAGATCATTTGTGCGTTTTTGCTGAGGTATAAGGTTGTCATTAAACGAGGCTTCAAATTTTGAGATTGTTACCTTATAGTCTTTACTGACAGAGTTCAATTGTATTGCATTTTGAAATGAGAAGCGATATATTTCGTGGTTGGGTTTCAATGGCCTGATCGGTTTTCAACATGCGAGTATTCATGACAGTAAAGTATTGGTCTCCACGTTCATCGCTAACTTTTTGGTTTTGCTTAAACACTGATAAGGTTTGCTGAATTTCCCCAGTATAGTTGCTACAAGCTATTTGAAAATAACTACGTAGTTGTTGCAGTCAGTTTGCTATTTCCTTATCAACATAATGCTTGTTGGCGACATCCATGGCTTTCGTCGGTACTTTGACATTGGTAATCTTCAGTTCCTCAGCGTCGATATTTCCCTCTGCGGTAAAGGAAAACGGTACTTTCATAACAGCTAGATTATGTACAAATACTGTACTGGGTCCAAATTTGTTAAATGTCATCGCGTACCTGATACCATTTTTATTGAGGGTTAATATTTATTTATATAATATTAGCTTCCTTAAGTTCATTTATAATGGCAATTATTTCCTGGGATGTATTGTAAGCTAACTTCATCCCTGTTCCACTGTAACATTATATTTATATAGCCTTGAAGCTTTCATACGACCTGCTGCATTCTTGTGTGCTAATGTCATTGTCAAAATCCTGCGGTATGCTTCTAAATCATCAGGAGCATGACTTAGCTGGTAAAGATCTGGGGTTCCTTGAAATTGCAACCCATCAACGATGGTATGTTCTGTACGGTTAAAGTTGCTTTCCTTATGGCCGAGATACCACTTGTAACTTGACTCGTTCTATACGGTTTCGTAAACCTTCTCGATATCTTCGCTATTACTGAAAAAGTCTATAGGTACTTGTGTGAAATCACAAGGTATTGCTCGAAGTAGGTTTCTACTAGAGCCAGAGATACAGTCTCTAGTTACTCGAATAACGTTTCGTTGTTGGCGCAGTCCTCAGCATCAGTGGGAATTCTAGACTCAGCGATTGGAGGATTTTTGACTCTTCCAAGTCATGTTTTTTTACTTGTGGTGGAAACTCCAATTTTTGTTTGTTTCGTGTTTAATTGTCTCATCGATTTCGGATTTTTCCAGTTGAAAACTAAGCGATTTCTTGCGAAGTGTTCGTTTTATTTCTTTGATAGCGGTAGCTATGTCGCTACTCAATGAAGACATCTTGACGACTAATGGCGGTCATCTTTATTGAACCTTTATATATTTGTCGAATTCTTTACGGTACCGACCATCGTTCAGGTTGTACTTTTTGGCAATCGTTATGAAACCGAATAAATTCTGCCAGCATTCAGAACACATTACTATGAAGCTATCATAGTCCATATAAGGGGAGACGTGTTCGTCAAAGACATGTTTCAAGTTTATTTCATCTTGTTTGAATAGGACAATGATATTGCAATTGTCTTGAATCAGTTGTTTGGGTATCTTACTGTTTATTTGACACAGATACACGGAATCGATATTCCAATGTCTGTCCATCGAAAAGAAACTTTGAATTTTGGTTCGTTTGTCGCCAGCTACATCATCAAAAATTAACACTGAACATTCTCGTGTTGCTGCAGGATATATTAGTTCTTTGTTGTCTTTAAAGGGAAATAGGATATGCCTTTGAACTTGCGTCAGTATGTCTTGTAGGAGCAGGTATTTTGATTGGTAGAGAGACTTTGAGTAGACGTAGACATTTTCGAATAGCAGTCCGTTTTCGTTCAACAAGAGCGACAATACTGCATTAGTTTTACCGCACCCGCTGGGTCCACAGAATGCTGCGCGCACAGAGTTTGGCAGCAGTTTTGTAGCTGGCTTCGATTCGTCAAAATGTCCAAATTTTAGACAGGTAATTCCACATCTTATTGCTCCATATTCATCGTTAGATATACTGATATCATATTTATCGTAGTCGCTAGTTAAATACAGCTTTCCATCAGGATCTCAGTCAGAATAGTGTAATAAACAAATTACTAATTGAGTTATCACTTTTGTGGACTCGACACCAAACTTCAAGAACGTTTATCTAAAGGCCAGCAGGGAATCAACATGACCGGCGCCGCTTGTCAAGCTCACGACATTGCTAACAGCAAATACAAGTCTTTGATGGACCGCGACAAGGCCGACTATGAGTTGGAAAATCTTGCTTGGGAGAGATTCAAATCAAAAGACTCTTCACTTGGTGAGAAGACAGCACCTTGGCTTGTGACTACCGGCATGAAAGCTAAACGTAAGATGGGACTGTGAATGAATAAACAATGCAGGAAAAAACTTTCAGACAGCATGTGGTGTTAGCTAATTCGAAAGCTATTGCTGGATTGGGAGGTGATGTCTGTAAATCATCGTTATTAGCGTTGAGAGCAGCTAGAGCATCCATTAAAAAGGCTGGTGGACGCAAGAAGATATGCGTACCCTTTGAGTGTCGCGGTGAGTTTCTACCCCTCATCTTTCTGTTAGCAAGCCTGTGAAATAGCCAAGGTTGTGATAGATGCAAAGAACGCTCGCGAGAAGTTGGAAGAAGAGCAACTTCATAATCATACCATGGAAGAGATTGCGGAGAACGGAAGTGGTATTTTCCTCAAAAAGTCCCGCAAAGGCTTTGGTCACTATTTAAAGAAGCAAAAACCTCCCTCACTTTAAGGGTGTATTTATCGAAGATATTTTAACGAAACACTTATCAGCAAGGGAGTGTGCTATGGTTAATTTGGTTACCAGCAGGAACCAAGGCACACATTGGGTAGCTTATGTGCGACATGGAAACTTTGACAGTGTTGGCGGATTAAAAAAAAGAGAATTGGCAGAGTACTTTGGCAGCAAAGTGACAATCTTCTACAACAACGACTCTTATCATTTGAGGACATTTGTGCTAAAAAATTCTTTATAACAATCTATTGAAATAAATGTATTTAACGAATTTTCATTTTTGATTTTCCCATATATTAGCAGATAGCAATCTGTTAACTTGTTCAGTCATGTCTATGATCATTACGTTGAAAGGCCGTAGTCCAGTACTATCGATCAGCCGCCTATCCAGTTAGACATCAACTAGAATTACAGGTGAGCATTAATGAGCTTGCACTCACACAACAGCATTCCAAATATTGAAAAGGGCGACAAGATTTACCCAAACGGTTTTCGAATTCCCGGAGGGTTCCTATGAGATTAGTGACATGGAAACGCACATTAGAAAAGTGCTCTGTTGTGATTTGTCAAGGAACGCTGACAAAATTTTTTCCTTGAAGCCGAACGGCAATACTCTCAAGTGTGAACTTTTAGGCTCCGACAGCATCATTGAGATTTTGGAGTATTCCAAGCATCTGCTACCTAGTTCACTGTTCCGATCTTTCAGTGAATATTATAAAGATGCGTACCATCCACATAGACGCAGCACTTATTATATTTGCCAGTTAACAGAAACGAAATACATAACCTAACTTTGAGAATTTTGAATCAGGATTCTGAACTTGTGAATTTTGGAGGTGAAGAGATAATAGTACGGTTGTATTTGGTGAAGAATCATATAAGAGAGCACCCGAGCCTCAACCGATATCAGTTCTCAAATTACCTCTCAAGAGGCCGCCTACGTTCTCCAATAGATTATTTCTACAAACAATCGTCTGCCAAGTCAATTGTTGGATATTTTCAGCAAGACAAATTTTATAATAATGGTTGAGATGCGAACCTACTATATCCATATGTCAAATCATTCGGCAAGAACGATATTTTGGAAATCACTGTTAATCATTTGGATTGCTGGCTTTCCATGGCTGATTCCATTATCTCTCTCCAAATCCAGTTGGTTAAAACAGCAGGGGTAATGGAGATGTTTTCCTACGTCCAAAAGTAGGATCCTTCTGAATCGACAGCGTTACATATGAGCCGTGCGGTAAGTAAAGCGAAACTGTGAGAGATCCTGGCCGAATAAGCACTATACGAGGGTACCTGTGCTGCGATCCAACCAATTCCAAGGAATTATTCATATCCACATAAATCTTGCCGACAATATGCTTCGAATATATCTTCCGCTCAAAGATTTATTTTGCATATACGACTACCCGAGAGTGACATGTGGGAAACAAACAATTCGACTAGTGGAAGGCAAAGTGATGATAACTGTCTTGTGATCACAGATCCAACACATTTTTCCTAACGATGAAGTTAAGTTCGATTTATTAAAGGCCATTAAATTGGATTCTAGCACAGTTATGCCATTTAGAAAGTGGGAAATGCTTAAGTTACCTGCTCTCAAAATTGGTTAAACTTTAGAGATGTGGGCCGCGAAGACGTATGTTGTACTGGAAAGCCCTCGCTGATATCGTAGACTTCTAAACGGACTGAAACAGCCACATCAAAGAAAACTCCATGGGTTTCAATTATATTCACATTTCAAATATTCGCCTAACTTTGAATGAAGATTAATGGCCTAACTAAAGAATGTAGTTGGATTTCTCTAAGAGTGACTACGCCGAGGCATACAAACGTTACATGGAGTTTTACCCTAACTTTGGTGGTCCAAAACAACCGCTTCTGGATTATGTAGCTTTCAAGTCGCAAACCCTGTTTGCCCGCGATTGCTCCCGACATGACGACACCATGAAACCTTTCACTGTAGATGTTCGCCTAGACATTGAATCCCAGACTGGATTTCCCGACAAGGCAAGAGCATTCTTATAATAATTATACATGGTTGTCTAATGGAGTACCTTCCACTCAGCGAAATTGTCCGAACCCTATCTTAAATTACATATTTTGTTTTCTTTGAATGATATTATACACGAATAAGGGTATGTAAATGCAAGTTTTTGTTATTTATTTTTGTCTTTATACACTGAACTGTTACACAGTTGAAAGCCAATCTGTGTCACCTTCGCTCTTGCTTAAAAAGATGAGTTTAAGGTACCATCTGGTAAGCGGGCATAAAATACCGACAATTGTCCAGCATTTAGTTGTCCATTTCTCATTAACATATTGTTACGAAATTTACCCATTCGACGCTGGTTTTATAAAGGAAGCACGCCACGATCGCAGTTCAGTTATACCGCGACGACTAGCGTATATGGGAATGTATTGTGATATTTGAACCAGCTGTTTTAATGTAAATAAAGTTATAGAAAAGTGAAAGTGAATATTAGTTTTATAATTTTAAATTGAACTCACGGACTTTACAACAATATAATAGGAACTGTTTGAGCATTCAAATGAAATACAAATAGCCATTTCATAGAAAATGAAAATAATGAAGAGAACTCTTCCTCTATAATCTTGCATTATGTGGATAATTCCTCACTGTAAACCAGTTAACCAAGTCAATAATGGTGAAGAAATTTCATAACGCTTTTTGGTTAAGCCAATTTGATATTGAAGAAATTTTAAACAGACACTTATTTACCCTATCACACAGGGTTAAATTACTTGAAAGTATAAATTTTTATACATTTATTATTTGAAAGTAATAATGAATATTAACAAATCATTTAATTCTACATGAAAAATAATAACGACCGATACTAAATGTAGTACTTTAATTGTTCATTCCATAATTTCATATATGGAATATGTGATAATTCATTATTGACCTATGGTCTTAGAGAATACATATTTTTTTATTCACACGAAATGTATAATAAATTAGGTATTTACTATTTGTTTTTTGTTTTCTTTTATTTTACTGTATACATTATCTCTCTCAACATTATTCGTTATACAACATAACTATACATTTTCCTAACACCAGACATTACAAACCTGTCACCCCACAAAACTCCCTTTCACAAACAAAGACGGCCACCACGTATGCTCACAATCACTCACAGCAAACTCTACATCACACACAACCACAGAACACACGACAAATGACATTACAACCTGTCACCCCACAAAACAAACAATGTCAAGCACGGAGCACGAAACTCACTACCTAACCTCCCAGAACGGCATCCATGAAACACCTATCTACATACCAATCAGCCCCTATAACTCCTCAGGCTCCACAACAGCTCAGAACCTACGAACATAACCTCTACATAAGACTCAGCCCCCATAACATCTCAGTTCATCAAGCTACACAAAATCACCCGTCCAACCATATAACCTATACACACCACTCTGTCCCCATAATCTGGCAGACAGCCATTGACCGACGAACATAACCTCTACACATCACTCAGCTGCCAGTTCATAATCATCATTTTATTTTACGCTGCCAAAATAGGAACCCTTATAGTTTTAATTAATCATACTCAATAAAAACTATTTCTGCAAATAAACAATACGAATTCTCTGAACGCACGAGTAATGTACCGTATATAGCGATACCGTTCCAGAATAAATAATTATACACGTTAGCAAATCAAGAGTAACTACGATTGTGTAAAAAGGCTGACCTACAGCAACAGAGAAGTTCAGTATATAGCGATGTGGTAAACAGCCAATTTCGACGTCAGTTGACCGACCGTTGAAACAGCAAATATTTGTAATTAAATTCATTTATTGTGAATTAGTTCAGTAAATAAAAACGATTGTTTTGTAGAATACATTTAGTGTTTTAGAACCTACAAACAGACGGTGTGGTAGAGAAGTTTAACAGGACTGTAGAAAAGCATTGTTCTAAAGTGTTCGATGGTAACCAGTGTGATTGGGTTTAGTATATGTCCCTATTTGCATACCGATCCGCTAGGCATGTCAGCACTGGATTAACAGCACCTCATAACAATTCGGGAAATTAATGATAATGTAAATTAATTACGGGAACAATTATTGATCACAAATGTACTGGCAATTATGCGCATACTAGTAAAAGAAGTGCCAATATGAAAATTCGGTGTGATTTTTAGCATTGGACAAATCTTAAGTAATAATGAAGATAATTAATAAAGTTGTGTACCGCACGCAATACAACCCAAGGACGAAGATGGGACTTGGTCACCTGCATCGTCTAGAATCCTATTGTGTAAAATGTATCCAATCAGAAATAAGGGAGGCCAGTATTTGTATCAGGGGGTGTTTGTATATGGAAACTAATTGTCATTGTTACCTTGTTCGAGAAAATGTTTGGGTCATTTACATAGAACATAGATGTTGATATTCATTTGGCGTTAAAATCTTATGACAAGAGGTTACTGAAAAAACCCTAACAGAATCCGCCGTAATGAATAATTATTTATGTTTCACCCTTTTATCTCTTAGAGTTCAGCAGAATTTCGATTTGAACATGTTTTTGAAATAATCTTTATATCTCAAACTTACCTGTTTGTATTACTCGACCTTCAGGATCTGATAAAAAGTTACCAGAGATTCAAATGAAATCTTCTTCCTGGTGAAAAATATCAATATCTCCCGTGTTTTTTCACTTAAAATAGCCATTCAGATACTTAATTCCACTTTTGCCGTTCTACGAATGTGGCATTATGTTTTAAATTTAAATGCGAATTGCCAATGCTGTAAATAAAAAATTATATATGTATCAGTAATTTATTCTGCAAGTACTCCAGAACTTCCAACATATTCTATACATATTACATTTAAAAAAATAAATTGTTCAAAAGTAGTACTAATAATTTATATTCAAAAAAGACCCGACTTCAAATGGTCTAAAATTAAAACCGTTTAGAAACCGTGTGCAATCAATCACTATTTTCTGACATATATTTTATATCTTCACAAACACAAATGCTTTTTTAAAAAATATATTTTTATTTAAAACACAAATTAAATATTTTACTTGAAAGTTACGTTAAGCAATATAAATGAAATAAATGAAAGCGATACACCTAATGACGCTTACAGCCATCGCATGTGCATTTATAAGCTACCTGTTGCATCGTCAGCAGTCAGCAGTTTTACACGTGCGATGGGCATTTGTGTATTTCCTGGGAATTCCAATATCGTGTAATATGACACCATGTGAACGACTCATTTGACCGGTTACACAGTGTTGTCATATTATTATTCTACGTATTGTTTACGACGTATATAACAACTCCCCTCACAAAGAAAAAGTTGCTGTTTTACAGGAATTTTTCTGAAAATAGAATTTGTAAAATAATAAAATATAAGGGTTGTATACATATGAAATTTGTTGAAAGCGAAAGTGAATAAAATAGCGTAAATTGTATAAATGTATATAAACAAAAATACAAATATAATTAGCATTAAAATCCGTAATAATAGAACCTAAAATAATACTTTTTAGTGAAAATAAGTTTTACAAAACAATTTTTGAAATTAATTTGGAGTACTTAGCTCGATGTCTTCAGTTTCGTTCTGTCAGAGGTTCGGACTCAATCTTGGCAACAATTTGGAAATTCTGGATGTGGGTGATTGACTTTCACTGGTTGTATTGTGTTTACTCCAAAGCGTTTGTAGGACAAATACAGCGACAATTATAATAATGGAAAATATTGTCACGTAGGTGAACCTCATTTTGACGAATGGCTCATTTATTAATTCGTCTAGGTCCTTTGAATAGTCGTTGAGTTTGTGGTTTGCGAGTTAAAATTGAGCGTTAAGGGTTTTGTATTGATGTTGGTACAGGTGATGGTAATACTGAGAGGCTCGGTAATCATAATTAACCACACGTTGGTTTCGAGTTTTTGAACGTGTTACCCTTGAGCAGAAATCACGGCAGTGTGACAATTGTCCGGCACTTTTTTAAAATTTCTTAAAAGTTTGGCCTCGCACAAAGCATTTGAGTCCATCGGATATGCATAGAGTTCGGAACACAGTTTATTTTGATTGTTCAACGGTGTGCACGCACTAAGGTCTTTTATCGGAATGTACAGTAAGGAATCGTCGTTTTTTGCTATATATGTATGAGTGAATGAAAGTACATGGTGTAACCCAGTTCTATCATCATAGATGGGGATTGGGTATAAGCGGAGGGCAGTGAATGATTGCGGTTCAATAAGAGGAATTCTGAATATAAATACAAGGTCGGAATCTGTTTGAAAAGCTTCTAATTCTGTAATTTTTAAGTATCGTGCAATACTTGAATATTTGATGGGCAAAGGTAAATTATTTTTCACGAGATTCTGTGATATTTCCTGTAAGGCGGCATTGAAATGTTCAGGAGTTAAAATTGAGGTATGGATAATTTTCAGACGGCAAAAGTTATGGAATTAAGAACCTCATTTAAATTGTCTTCTAGAAAGAGATAATTTTCCATTAGTTTTTCCGTCATTTCTAGAAATAAAAGTTTTTTTCCCCGTACGCCATTCTGTCGTTTACTTTACGAATCAAATTTTCCATTTTTCGAATATTATCGTTATATATTTTCTCGTCGATTTGAATGTGTTGAATAGTCTCGTTAAAGTTCTTTATAATTGAGGTGGTTACACTGATTTGGTTTTTCAAAAATTTTTCGATCTGCAGTTGTTCTTTGTTTAAACTATTTATACTGTTGGTGAAGTACTCGCCGTCGGCGGCGTCTAAGTTACCAGTTGTGGCTTTGAAAATTGATCCGGCGCCATCGATTAGTCCACGTTTGTACCATCAGGTGTCCATGTGGATTTCTGTGAATTTGTTTTTGACAGAGTTTGAGATTTGGTTAAGTAAGTTGATGTGTGATTGAACGTCAGCACGGAATACATTGGTTGGGTGGACGTTAGTTTTTAGTGATAAAGTTGGTGCATCGAGAATTCTGTCGTTGGTAGTAAAAGCTTGTTATAGAGCGGAGAGATTTCAATGAACTAGAAGAGTCCATTTGTGATTTGACACGGCTATATGTGATTCTTCATGATAATAAATCCGTATGGTCTTATTGATTGACTTTATTTCGAATTGGGATGCTGCCGATCCGAACAGCAGGATGTCCCTGTAAAGAAATCATTCTTCTGTGAAAGGTTTCATACGGTCAAAGTTTACTTTGGTTTTTTGGTTAGTACGAGAATTTAGTAAAGTAGCTGAGTTTTTATGTAGTTCTACTATTTGAAAGGGTCCGTTAAATTTGTTTTGTAGTTTATCTTTGAACTGAGATTCGCGTACGTAAACCTTGTCATCTACTTGATAATTTGGGGTTTTGTCCGAAACATGTTTATCGAATCGAATTTTGGCTTTCTGTTTTTGAGTATCGGTTCTTTCGCGTGCTATTTTGTAGTACTGCGAAATAAGGTTATTTGAGTCTCTGATGTATTTAGTAATCAAGTCCGTTTCGTTATAGAGGGT
Organism: Octodonta nipae; assembly: GCA_034190945.1. Taxonomy (NCBI): domain Eukaryota; kingdom Metazoa; phylum Arthropoda; class Insecta; order Coleoptera; family Chrysomelidae; genus Octodonta; species Octodonta nipae. The sequence goes on from CM067218.1 coordinate 60,341,361, forward strand.
TTCAGGGGGTCAGCTAGACATGTGCCCGAAAACGAGTTCATAGGGTGTGAACCCATGAGTTTTGTTAGCGGAGTTGTTGTAGGTAATAATTGCGTATGGCAGGATATTAAATTAAAAAACAAATTAAAAATTTTACTTGAAAGTTACGTTAAACAATGAAATAAATGAAATCGATACACTTAATGACGCTCACAGCCATCGCATGCGCATTTATAACCTACCTGTTGCATTGTCAGCAGTCAGCAGTTTTACATGTGCGATGGGCATTTCCGTATTTCCTGGGACTTGCTACATCCTACCATGTGAACTATTCATTTGACCGGTTACACGGTGTTGTCATATTATTATTCTAAGTATTGTTTACGACGTATATAACATATATATATATATATATATATATATATATATATATATATACTTATCTGATTTAAGGTACAATTCTATTAATTATTTTATCATATCCTTATCTCTGCCTCTCTCTCTCACACACACACACACACACACACACTAATTGGTATCTTTTTTTATATTTCTACATATTTTTTAACTTTTTTATATGTTTTATTATTTGGACCACATTGTATAAGTGTAGCTCTAATTGCAACCACCCTGTATGTTTCAGTGTACTGGTCACCCAATATAAATTATTCGTGAATCGTTTTCTAAACCACCCTGTACCACTGTAGTTCAATCCCACACGATGTTACAAGCACCTTGTATAAGTATTAATCCTCTTTACCCTATTGACTGTTTGTATTTTTCTATTGTTTAAATCACCCTGTATACCTATAATTACGCCTTATGTGTCAAGTATAAGCAACTACTTAGTTACCATACTATATAACATATTTTCAACCACCGTGTATTACTATAATTCCACTCCACTTTATATTTCAACCATGCTGTATATGCAACTGCTCACAACAATTTTAACGCTCCGCCATATAACTCAACTAGCCCTAATTCGTTTGCTTATTTAACAATTTTTTTAACGTTTTTTGATCCACTCTATACAACTATAGAGTTACTCAACTCTTATTTATACCACATTGTATACGCAATTACTTATGTGCCACCCAATACAACATTTTTTGAACCACCCTATAAAAGTTTATTACTATTCCACCTTATGTTTCAGCCATCCTATATATGCAATTGCTTATGTACCATCCAATATCACGTTTACTTGTAAGATTGTTTTAACTTTAAGTCTGTATATTTCAAATAGTCCAAAAGTTTCAAGGTCTAAATCAGACCCATTTTCAATGGCATTATTTAACACGAACAAGGAAAAATTAAAAATTAAAATGCTTCGTAATGACAAATTTAGTAAATCACAATTTGACATTAATGTTTGACAATCAAACTGATGTAACTAAGGGAATTTACTGCAAATTTGATATATACAGGGTAGCACTCAAAGTTCTACAGATCATGTGAAATAAAAAAGCTTCTTTGAAATTGGAAGAATTTGAAAGAGTGCATTCGCCAAAAATGAGACCAAAGAAATTCTGATGTTCCAGATATCTCATTAGTCATAAGGGAAAGGACAAACCTTATGAACTATCCCGATAGAGGGTTGCTTCATTTATTCGAACATTTATAGGTCTAGAGGTTTCTCCAATATAAAATTTGTTACATTCCCAAGGAGTCTTCTAAATGCAATTTTTGTGTTTTGTCTTAAGTTATTTGGTTTAGTTTTTGATATAATTGACAGTGTATTTCTTGTTTTGAAAGTTGTTTTAATATTAAATCTGTTTCCCATTCTTTTTCTTTATGTATGGTGTGGTTGTTGTAGTAATGTGGTTATCCAAGGTACCAGTATTGTTTGGTGTAGCTGGGTACTGATTGTTAGTGATTGCTTTGTGTTAAATTTTTTTCTAATTCCTTATTGATGAACTTTTTAGGATAATTGTTAGCAGTTAGTACATTTTTTATAAATATCTTTCCTTCATTAAATTTATCCATATCAGAACACATGTTTTTTGCTCTATAATATAAAGATTTAATTATGCCTTTTTACAGTTTTTGGATGATTAGAGTTAAAAATGAGTGTGAGTCGGCTTTCTGTAGACTTGTGCATCAAATGATGATTGTGTTTTTGTTATTAAGATATCTAAGAAAGTTGGTGAGTTATTTTACTCAATTTCTAAATCATTCTTTTACAATAGAAAGTGTTTTGGCGACAGGGTCATTATTGCATAGGTTTACAATGTCAAAACTAGCTAGTGTGAAAATAGTTTTGTATTGTATTGGAGAAAATTTGTTTAAGAAATGTGCACTGTGTTTTAGATGAGAAAGGGAATTAACTGTAAGGGAAGAAATGATATTCAGAAGGTGAATTTATGGAACTAATAATTGGTCTTAAAGGGATGTTGGATTTTAGGTTAACTAGTCTGAAGTAAGAGTTCTGCTTTCTTGTTCAGTAAATGCATCTCTGTAATTGCATAATAAGCCGTATATTTTGTTTTTAACATGGCATTACCTTTATCAGTAGGTGCAATTTTTATAGTACTGGCATTTTTTAAGGCCTTAATTGCAAATAGTTCATTTTTAGAAGCATTTTTTTTTTGGTCCTATACGATATTCTTGAGCTTCACTAAATTTTAATTTGCTACCAGTTGTTCCTATAGAAAATCAAAATATCCAATTTTGGGATAGATTTTGGAGTAATTGCCGAATTTAGGCCTTTTTGTAAAACAAGTTTCTGGAATGTTTAATACATTATCTGATAGATTAATGACATAAATTCTCCTTGCAGTGAAATCTCAAAATTTCTTCTAAAGACCATTTCTCCACTTACAGGTAGTTTCAGTTCTCATCTAAAAAACGGTGCACATTTTTTAAACCAATTATTTCATTTACACTACTAAAATACTTTCAGATAACAAGTTTTGACATCGTAAACCTATACAATAACGTCCTTGTCACCATTGTGAAAGAACGAATAGAACATGACTTGTTAGTAAACGAAAGTATACAATTATCCATTAACAAAATAATGAAATTACTAACATTTTGAACGATAACACAAATTTTCAGCTCAACTATGTCTTCTACGAACTATATTTTGGCATAGCCATGGGTTCTTGCCTGTCCCCTGCCTTAAGCACTATTTTCATGGAAAAATTTGAAGAACAAATAATCTTCATATTATAATATACCTTTAGTTTGGTGGCGTTATGGCGACGATATATACACTATTTGGGAAAACTCTCTTGAAGACTTATATGAATTATTAAACGACATCAATAACAAAGAACCAACTATGTAATTCACATTAGAAATTGAGCAAAATAACACACTACCTTTCTTAGATATCATAATAACAAAAACACAAACGTCATTTGAGGCACAAGTTTACAGAAAACCGACTCACACTAACATATATCTCAATTTTAACTCTAATCATTCAAATCTTGTAAAAAAGGCATAAATAAATCTTTATATGATAGAGCAAAAACCAACTGTTCTGATATGGATAAATTGAATGAAGAAAATATATTTATAAAAAATGTATTATTTGCTAACAATTATCCTAAAAGTTTATCAATAAAAAATTAGAAAAAATTGAACACAAAACAGTCACTAATATTCAACACCACACCATAGATTCAGGGTCCTTCAGAAAGACTGAAAAGAGTGGGAATCAGATTTAATATTAAAACAATTTTCAAAACAAGAAATTCACTCAAATCAATTACATCAAAAACTAAACCAAATAACTTAAAACCAAACTCAAAAATTACATTTATAAGATTCCTTGAGAAATCAACAAATTTTATATTGTAGAAACCTCTAAACCTATAAATATTCGAATAAATTAACATAAACATTATATAAAGAATCGACAATTTGAATGGTCAAAAATTTGTGAACATGCCTGGAACATACAATTTCAAAATTCAACCATATTACACAAAGAAGAACATAATACAGAACGAAAACTGAAAGAGTCTGCTCTCATTTTTTTAAATTTAACAGATTGTTTAGCTAGTACTTCTATAGAATTCTTGGTTGTCAATAATCAACATTGAAGTTAATAATGATAAAGTCCTTTTCAAAAACCCTGTATCGGGATAGTTCATTAGGGTTTTCCTAGGTTTTCCCTATGACAAATTCCCCTAATAAGATCTGTGGAATATCAGAATTTATTTGGTCTCATTTTTGGCGAGAAATGATGACAACTGCGAGTTGCTGAAACGGCGTTAAATGTTTAAAATAATGGTTTGGTATTAGAGTGCAAAACTGGGTTTACACAATTTTATGAGTTTAGGTTTAAATACTTTCCATCTTCGAATTTGCTGTTAAAATCAGGTAGGTTGTTGTCTAATAACTATTACTAATGAATAGAATACAATTTAAAATGTGCAATTTGATAACTGTTTTTTCTGATTTTCTGGAAAACTGTGAATCTCATTGGTGCGTTCCCGCAATTTGTTTAGTGTATTGTTTTCAATTTGATTGAATTACTTCATTGATTTTTAAACTTCTGCACCTTTTCTAAAACATTCCGTCGCGCTAATGCTAATTGTAAGTGCGTTTTTGCGTGTAAAATATAGACAGTATTGTGATTCGTGGTTCGCATCCCGAGCTATTAGGACGCTTGGGAAGTGATTCGTGTTTTGGATCCCAAGCTGTTTGGACGCTTGGGAGTTTCGTGCAATGTACTCCGAACTTTTCGGTGGCTTTGATTCCGTCTGAAGAGACGCCGCTTTTTGTTGTTATAGCGTGCCGATTCGCGAGTTTTGAGCTCCATTCGTGACGACCGCTAAACCGCTTTCATTTTGTTTCTTTTGTGTTTACAAAAGCGCATCATTTGTTGTTAAACCCGCATTTTTTTGTATTTTCAATCAATGAACATTACGTCGCTATTTTTTGTGTAACGTGTTGTCCAGACGAAGCTCTAAGAAACTGTTCCTGTTCACGGGGCTAGCCTCAGAAGAAAGAACCACCAAGAAAACACCCTTTGCAGAGCCTCGACGTAAAAGGTTAGTGATTAACTTTTATTTGGTGAATTACTGTACGTGTTTATTGATTGTTCCGCTAAAGGTCCTTCGTCAATTATATACTTGCATTGAACCAGCATTGAACTAAAACCGCAACATCTATTTCATACATTTTTTTGATTATTATTCTCTCTCTATGGAATGTGCATCGAACACATTCCATAACATTTGGTCCAACTTCGAGCCGGATGCAATTTGAATTAATTTCGTGCAAAGATTATGGAACACATTCCATAACATTTGGTCCAAGTACGAGCCGGATGCAATTTGAGTTAATTTAGTGCAAAGATTATCGAATAAATTACATAATTTGGTCCAACTCCGGGCCGGGTTACATTTGAGTAAATTTCGTGCAAAGTTTAATGATCAAACCATTGATTTTTCATTGCAATTATTGTTGAAAACCGCATTGAATTTTAGTTTCTTTATTTGTTAGAAGAGAAAGCAGGTTCGGGATATTCACTCATTCCGTTGGAAATAAAACGCAATTTTTTGCCGCCTTATAAACTTAACAAGAGCTCGTTTTGTTTGTTTTGGTTATTTGCTAAATTGTTTTGAATTTATTTGACATTTGGTCAGATATTTTACTACTTCAACAGTAAAAAATTGTACATTTTTGGAATAGTATTTTGATTCGTTCTATCGTGTTAGATTTGTTCAGTGGCGTTACAGTGATTTTGATTTATTGTTAAGATGTCAAAAACCGCTGAAAATTTACGAAAATTTAAAAATCATCGACAATCGGGGTTTAAAAGATTAGAAGATATTTATTTTGCTGCCGAGAAAGCCTTAAGAGGTGACGACGTTGAATTGTTTTTTAGCATGATTGATATGGTTGCTTCAATCCATTCCGAATTTTTTAAACACCACAATTCCATTGTTGGATTAATTTCTGATGCAACCGATGATTTTGACTTTGAGGATGACATTCGCAATAAATTTGAAAAATTGTTTTATTCAATTAGGTCTATTTTTGCTAAACTGAAATCTGTTCAGAATTCTACGCCACAAAATACAACTCGGGAACAGGAAAGTGTTGCTTTGCCGCGAATTGATTTGCCTTCATTTAGTGGAGACATATTGGAATTTGGTACTTTTATTGATTTGTTTGATTCATTAATTCATAATAATGAAAAACTCAGTGCTATGCAGAAGTTCAAATATTTGCAGTTAGCTTTAAAAGGGCCTGCTTTTGAGGCTATTAGGAATTTTAAACTAACACAAAATAATTACGTGAGTGCTTATGAAATACTTTTGAAAAAATTCAAGCGAACTCGTTTAATCACGGAGTCTCATTGGTCAGCTTTAGAACAATTCCCCCAACTAACTTCAGATAGCCCTTCAGAGGTTCGGAAGTTATTGGATGACTTCAGTGATAATTTGGAAGCACTGAAGAATTTGGGTTTACCAGTAAATCAATGGGATTTTTGTATCGTTCAGATGATGTTGAAACGAGTTCCAAAGAATTTAGCCGCTAAATTTGAACTTTACCATGGTACTGTGACCGCTCAAGATGACTTTCCGATCCGCTCGGAAGTTGTTGATTTTTTGTCGAAGCATTGCGATGCCTTTGAACATGTTGAATTATCCCGCAAGGCAAAGCGAAGTGTTGACAAAAAGTTACCATTGAATTCAAAGCAACATTCTTCCCGTTTCACTACATCTTTGTTTGTCACTAAGAATAGAAATTGTTTAGTTTGTAAATCCGATCATGCGATTTACAAATGTTCTGAATTCTTGAACAAATCAGTATCCGCGCGGTTTAAGTTTGTTAAAGATTTTAGACTTTGTTTTAATTGCTTAGGCGATTCTCATCATATTACATATTTACATTACATATTTACATTATAGATAACTTATACGGAATCAAGCTGGAGCATCGCTTTGTAGAATACAATTTAAAATATTCAAATTCGTTGAGCCCTTTTAGAGAAAACGTTGTAGATTTATTGAATTTCACTGATATGTAGTCCCTTAATTACTGTTTTTTTCTGATTTTCTGGAAAATCTCACATTATAGAAAATTATATCGAACCTTTCTGTAATATTCCTTAATGCAATACCGTTTAAATCATCAAAATCGCCTTTTGAATAATCACTCAGTATACATAAAAAAGTGCCGACGGATTGATAACCCCCTCCTTTTTTGGGGCCGGTTAATAAATTTGATTGTTGTACTAATATATATCGACCTGTGACATGAGTTCTTCAACTTAACAGCAGTGTCGTTATATGAGTATTGGTTATCATAACGAATCAAAGCTGATAAATGGAACAATTTTGTGCGTTTTCCGAGATATAGGTAAATATGGCAATGCTGCATAAAACGTTCCCTCACTTAAACAAAATATTTGTATAAATGAATGTATTTTCCGAGATCTAGGGAATTCTGCAAACTGACAATTATGCCCTTTCAAATGATACTAATACCCTTTTTCTGTGACGTCATCAGATTTCTTCTTACTTATTTATTAGTGGAAAAAATAAGATATATAATATTACTTATACAGATTATGTTTCTTTTTATTTGATGAAAAGGTACAGCTTATGAAAAAGGGAAGGAGGCACAGCGACGTCCACACGTACTTTGAAAAGCAATCAATTACCACCAGGAAAAACTTCGAAATTTCTATTCGATTTCGCAAACTGATCCATTTGTACGAGATCCGAATGCCACAGGTCAACAAACCCCTTGGTTGTTACACGACATCGAGGAAATTTATTTCTAACAGACCGATACGAGTACAGTTCATTAACAACCTAAATCTTCTCTTTAGAGTGTTTCGTCTTAGGAGGCATTTTGTATACTTGTCAGAAGTATACAAAATCATGTTTTTTTTTATTGATCGTTAGCTTTAAATTTGGCATCAATGGCATTGATAACAGTTTTATCATGCCATTAATACATTAGCAAATCTAACGGATAAACGACGAAGAAAATATATTAGTGAAGTAACTTGACCTTAGCATCATCAAGTTTTGCATTTTGTGCCAACATTCGACTTCCAATATCGTCAAGTAATTTTTGCCTGTCTAGGTATAAGTCAGGTACTTCTTTAGTAATCTTGTCTCTAAGTATAGTTAAATCAGTAAGATCTTTAACTTTATCTTTTCGAATAATATTTAATATTACTTCTGCATCAACACCTTTAGGAGATTGTTTCACAGCAAGTTCCAGATCATTTGTGCGTTTTTGCTGAGGTATAAGGTTGTCATTAAACGAGGCTTCAAATTTTGAGATTGTTACCTTATAGTCTTTACTGACAGAGTTCAATTGTATTGCATTTTGAAATGAGAAGCGATATATTTCGTGGTTGGGTTTCAATGGCCTGATCGGTTTTCAACATGCGAGTATTCATGACAGTAAAGTATTGGTCTCCACGTTCATCGCTAACTTTTTGGTTTTGCTTAAACACTGATAAGGTTTGCTGAATTTCCCCAGTATAGTTGCTACAAGCTATTTGAAAATAACTACGTAGTTGTTGCAGTCAGTTTGCTATTTCCTTATCAACATAATGCTTGTTGGCGACATCCATGGCTTTCGTCGGTACTTTGACATTGGTAATCTTCAGTTCCTCAGCGTCGATATTTCCCTCTGCGGTAAAGGAAAACGGTACTTTCATAACAGCTAGATTATGTACAAATACTGTACTGGGTCCAAATTTGTTAAATGTCATCGCGTACCTGATACCATTTTTATTGAGGGTTAATATTTATTTATATAATATTAGCTTCCTTAAGTTCATTTATAATGGCAATTATTTCCTGGGATGTATTGTAAGCTAACTTCATCCCTGTTCCACTGTAACATTATATTTATATAGCCTTGAAGCTTTCATACGACCTGCTGCATTCTTGTGTGCTAATGTCATTGTCAAAATCCTGCGGTATGCTTCTAAATCATCAGGAGCATGACTTAGCTGGTAAAGATCTGGGGTTCCTTGAAATTGCAACCCATCAACGATGGTATGTTCTGTACGGTTAAAGTTGCTTTCCTTATGGCCGAGATACCACTTGTAACTTGACTCGTTCTATACGGTTTCGTAAACCTTCTCGATATCTTCGCTATTACTGAAAAAGTCTATAGGTACTTGTGTGAAATCACAAGGTATTGCTCGAAGTAGGTTTCTACTAGAGCCAGAGATACAGTCTCTAGTTACTCGAATAACGTTTCGTTGTTGGCGCAGTCCTCAGCATCAGTGGGAATTCTAGACTCAGCGATTGGAGGATTTTTGACTCTTCCAAGTCATGTTTTTTTACTTGTGGTGGAAACTCCAATTTTTGTTTGTTTCGTGTTTAATTGTCTCATCGATTTCGGATTTTTCCAGTTGAAAACTAAGCGATTTCTTGCGAAGTGTTCGTTTTATTTCTTTGATAGCGGTAGCTATGTCGCTACTCAATGAAGACATCTTGACGACTAATGGCGGTCATCTTTATTGAACCTTTATATATTTGTCGAATTCTTTACGGTACCGACCATCGTTCAGGTTGTACTTTTTGGCAATCGTTATGAAACCGAATAAATTCTGCCAGCATTCAGAACACATTACTATGAAGCTATCATAGTCCATATAAGGGGAGACGTGTTCGTCAAAGACATGTTTCAAGTTTATTTCATCTTGTTTGAATAGGACAATGATATTGCAATTGTCTTGAATCAGTTGTTTGGGTATCTTACTGTTTATTTGACACAGATACACGGAATCGATATTCCAATGTCTGTCCATCGAAAAGAAACTTTGAATTTTGGTTCGTTTGTCGCCAGCTACATCATCAAAAATTAACACTGAACATTCTCGTGTTGCTGCAGGATATATTAGTTCTTTGTTGTCTTTAAAGGGAAATAGGATATGCCTTTGAACTTGCGTCAGTATGTCTTGTAGGAGCAGGTATTTTGATTGGTAGAGAGACTTTGAGTAGACGTAGACATTTTCGAATAGCAGTCCGTTTTCGTTCAACAAGAGCGACAATACTGCATTAGTTTTACCGCACCCGCTGGGTCCACAGAATGCTGCGCGCACAGAGTTTGGCAGCAGTTTTGTAGCTGGCTTCGATTCGTCAAAATGTCCAAATTTTAGACAGGTAATTCCACATCTTATTGCTCCATATTCATCGTTAGATATACTGATATCATATTTATCGTAGTCGCTAGTTAAATACAGCTTTCCATCAGGATCTCAGTCAGAATAGTGTAATAAACAAATTATTAATTGAGTTATCACTTTTGTGGACTCGACACCAAACTTCAAGAACGTTTATCTAAAGGCCAGCAGGGAATCAACATGACCGGCGCCGCTTGTCAAGCTCACGACATTGCTAACAGCAAATACAAGTCTTTGACGGACCGCGACAAGGCCGACTATGAGTTGGAAAATCTTGCTTGGGAGAGATTCAAATCAAAAGACTCTTCACTTGGTGAGAAGACAGCACCTTGGCTTGTGACTACCGGCATGAAAGCTAAACGTAAGATGGGACTGTGAATGAATAAACAATGCAGGAAAAAACTTTCAGACAGCATGTGGTGTTAGCTAATTCGAAAGCTATTGCTGGATTGGGAGGTGATGTCTGTAAATCATCGTTATTAGCGTTGAGAGCAGCTAGAGCATCCATTAAAAAGGCTGGTGGACGCAAGAAGATATGCGTACCCTTTGAGTGTCGCGGTGAGTTTCTACCCCTCATCTTTCTGTTAGCAAGCCTATGAAATAGCCAAGGTTGTGATAGATGCAAAGAACGCTCGCGAGAAGTTGGAAGAAGAGCAACTTCATAATCATACCATGGAAGAGATTGCGGAGAACGGAAGTGGTATTTTCCTCAAAAAGTCCCGCAAAGGCTTTGGTCACTATTTAAAGAAGCAAAAACCTCCCTCACTTTAAGGGTGTATTTATCGAAGATATTTTAACGAAACACTTATCAGCAAGGGAGTGTGCTATGGTTAATTTGGTTACCAGCAGGAACCAAGGCACACATTGGGTAGCTTATGTGCGACATGGAAACTTTGACAGTGTTGGCGGATTAAAAAAAGAGAATTGGCAGAGTACTTTGGCAGCAAAGTGACAATCTTCTACAACAACGACTCTTATCAGACGTTCAATCCATCAAATTGAGGACATTTGTGCTAAAAAATTCTTTATAACAATCTATTGAAATAAATGTATTTAACGAATTTTCATTTTTGATTTTCCCATATATTAGCAGATAGCAATCTGTTAACTTGTTCAGTCATGTCTATGATCATTACGTTGAAAGGCCGTAGTCCAGTACTATCGATCAGCCGCCTATCCAGTTAGACATCAACTAGAATTACAGGTGAGCATTAATGAGCTTGCACTCACACAACAGCATTCCAAATATTGAAAAGGGCGACAAGATTTACCCAAACGGTTTTCGAATTCCCGGAGGGTTCCTATGAGATTAGTGACATGGAAACGCACATTAGAAAAGTGCTCTGTTGTGATTTGTCAAGGAACGCTGACAAAATTTTTTCCTTGAAGCCGAACGGCAATACTCTCAAGTGTGAACTTTTAGGCTCCGACAGCATCATTGAGATTTTGGAGTATTCCAAGCATCTGCTACCTAGTTCACTGTTCCGATCTTTCAGTGAATATTATAAAGATGCGTACCATCCACATAGACGCAGCACTTATTATATTTGCCAGTTAACAGAAACGAAATACATAACCTAACTTTGAGAATTTTGAATCAGGATTCTGAACTTGTGAATTTTGGAGGTGAAGAGATAATAGTACGGTTGTATTTGGTGAAGAATCATATAAGAGAGCACCCGAGCCTCAACCGATATCAGTTCTCAAATTACCTCTCAAGAGGCCGCCTACGTTCTCCAATAGATTATTTCTACAAACAATCGTCTGCCAAGTCAATTGTTGGATATTTTCAGCAAGACAAATTTTATAATAATGGTTGAGATGCGAACCTACTATATCCATATGTCAAATCATTCGGCAAGAACGATATTTTGGAAATCACTGTTAATCATTTGGATTGCTGGCTTTCCATGGCTGATTCCATTATCTCTCTCCAAATCCAGTTGGTTAAAACAGCAGGGGTAATGGAGATGTTTTCCTACGTCCAAAAGTAGGATCCTTCTGAATCGACAGCGTTACATATGAGCCGTGCGGTAAGTAAAGCGAAACTGTGAGAGATCCTGGCCGAATAAGCACTATACGAGGGTACCTGTGCTGCGATCCAACCAATTCCAAGGAATTATTCATATCCACATAAATCTTGCCGACAATATGCTTCGAATATATCTTCCGCTCAAAGATTTATTTTGCATATACGACTACCCGAGAGTGACATGTGGGAAACAAACAATTCGACTAGTGGAAGGCAAAGTGATGATAACTGTCTTGTGATCACAGATCCAACACATTTTTCCTAACGATGAAGTTAAGTTCGATTTATTAAAGGCCATTAAATTGGATTCTAGCACAGTTATGCCATTTAGAAAGTGGGAAATGCTTAAGTTACCTGCTCTCAAAATTGGTTAAACTTTAGAGATGTGGGCCGCGAAGACGTATGTTGTACTGGAAAGCCCTCGCTGATATCGTAGACTTCTAAACGGACTGAAACAGCCACATCAAAGAAAACTCCATGGGTTTCAATTATATTCACATTTCAAATATTCGCCTAACTTTGAATGAAGATTAATGGCCTAACTAAAGAATGTAGTTGGATTTCTCTAAGAGTGACTACGCCGAGGCATACAAACGTTACATGGAGTTTTACCCTAACTTGGTGGTCCAAAACAACCGCTTCTGGATTATGTAGCTTTCAAGTCGCAAACCCTGTTTGCCCGCGATTGCTCCCGACATGACGACACCATGAAACCTTTCACTGTAGATGTTCGCCTAGACATTGAATCCCAGACTGGATTTCCCGACAAGGCAAGAGCATTCTTATAATAATTATACATGGTTGTCTAATGGAGTACCTTCCACTCAGCGAAATTGTCCGAACCCTATCTTAAATTACATATTTTGTTTTCTTTGAATGATATTATACACGAATAATGGTATGTAAATGCAAGTTTTTGTTATTTATTTTTGTCTTTATACACTGAACTGTTACACAGTTGAAAGCCAATCTGTGTCACCTTCGCTCTTGCTTAAAAAGATGAGTTTAAGGTACCATCTGGTAAGCGGGCATAAAATACCGACAATTGTCCAGCATTTAGTTGTCCATTTCTCATTAACATATTGTTACGAAATTTACCCATTCGACGCTGGTTTTATAAAGGAAGCACGCCACGATCGCAGTTCAGTTATACCGCGACGACTAGCGTATATGGGAATGTATTGTGATATTTGAACCAGCTGTTTTAATGTAAATAAAGTTATAGAAAAGTGAAAGTGAATATTAGTTTTATAATTTTAAATTGAACTCACGGACTTTACAACAATATAATAGGAACTGTTTGAGCATTCAAATGAAATACAAATAGCCATTTCATAGAAAATGAAAATAATGAAGAGAACTCTTCCTCTATAATCTTGCATTATGTGGATAATTCCTCACTGTAAACCAGTTAACCAAGTCAATAATGGTGAAGAAATTTCATAACGCTTTTTGGTTAAGCCAATTTGATATTGAAGAAATTTTAAACAGACACTTATTTACCCTATCACACAGGGTTAAATTACTTGAAAGTATAAATTTTTATACATTTATTATTTGAAAGTAATAATGAATATTAACAAATCATTTAATTCTATATGAAAAATAATAACGACCGATACTAAATGTAGTACTTTAATTGTTCATTCCATAATTTCATATATGGAATATGTGATAATTCATTATTGACCTATGGTCTTAGAGAATACATATTTTTTTATTCACACGAAATGTATAATAAATTAGGTATTTACTATTTGTTTTTTGTTTTCTTTTATTTTACTGTATACATTATCTCTCTCAACATTATTCGTTATACAACATAACTATACATTTTCCTAACACCAGACATTACAAACCTGTCACCCCACAAAACTCCCTTTCACAAACAAAGACGGCCACCACGTATGCTCACAATCACTCACAGCAAACTCTACATCACACACAACCACAGAACACACGACAAATGACATTACAACCTGTCACCCCACAAAACAAACAATGTCAAGCACGGAGCACGAAACTCACTACCTAACCTCCCAGAACGGCCTCCATGAAACACCTATCTACATACCAATCAGCCCCTATAACTCCTCAGGCTCCACAACAGCTCAGAACCTACGAACATAACCTCTACATAAGACTCAGCCCCCATAACATCTCAGTTCATCAAGCTACACAAAATCACCCGTCCAACCATATAACCTATACACACCACTCTGTCCCCATAATCTGGCAGACAGCCATTGACCGACGAACATAACCTCTACACATCACTCAGCTGCCAGTTCATAATCATCATTTTATTTTACGCTGCCAAAATAGGAACCCTTATAGTTTTAATTAATCATACTCAATAAAAACTATTTCTGCAAATAAACAATACGAATTCTCTGAACGCACGAGTAATGTACCGTATATAGCGATACCGTTCCAGAATAAATAATTATACACGTTAGCAAATCAAGAGTAACTACGATTGTGTAAAAAGGCTGACCTACAGCAACAGAGAAGTTCAGTATATAGCGATGTGGTAAACAGCCAATTTCGACGTCAGTTGACCGACCGTTGAAACAGCAAATATTTGTAATTAAATTCATTTATTGTGAATTAGTTCAGTAAATAAAAACGATTGTTTTGTAGAATACATTTAGTGTTTTAGAACCTACAAACAGACGGTGTGGTAGAGAAGTTTAACAGGACTGTAGAAAAGCATTGTTCTAAAGTGTTCGATGGTAACCAGTGTGATTGGGTTTAGTATATGTCCCTATTTGCATACCGATCCGCTAGGCATGTCAGCACTGGATTAACAGCACCTCATAACAATTCGGGAAATTAATGATAATGTAAATCAATTACGGGAACAATTATTGATCACAAATGTACTGGCAATTATGCGCATACTAGTAAAAGAAGTGCCAATATGAAAATTCGGTTTGATTTTTAGCATTGGACAAATCTTAAGTAATAATGAAGATAATTAATAAAGTTGTGTACCGCACGCAATACAACCCAAGGACGAAGATGGGACTTGGTCACCTGCATCGTCTAGAATCCTATTGTGTAAAATGTATCCAATCAGAAATAAGGGAGGCCAGTATTTGTATCAGGGGGTGTTTGTATATGGAAACTAATTGTCATTGTTACCTTGTTCGAGAAAATGTTTGGGTCATTTACATAGAACATAGATGTTGATATTCATTTGGCGTTAAAATCTTATGACAAGAGGTTACTGAAAAAACCCTAACAGAATCCGCCGTAATGAATAATTATTTATGTTTCACCCTTTTATCTCTTAGAGTTCAGCAGAATTTCGATTTGAACATGTTTTTGAAATAATCTTTATATCTCAAACTTACCTGTTTGTATTACTCGACCTTCAGGATCTGATAAAAAGTTACCAGAGATTCAAATGAAATCTTCTTCCTTGTGAAAAATATCAATATCTCCCGTGTTTTTTCACTTAAAATAGCCATTCAGATACTTAATTCCACTTTTGCCGTTCTACGAATGTGGCATTATGTTTTAAATTTAAATGCGAATTGCCAATGCTGTAAATAAAAAATTATATATGTATCAGTAATTTATTCTGCAAGTACTCCAGAACTTCCAACATATTCTATACATATTACATTTAAAAAAATAAATTGTTCAAAAGTAGTACTAATAATTTATATTCAAAAAAGACCCGACTTCAAATGGTCTAAAATTAAAACCGTTTAGAAACCGTGTGCAATCAATCACTATTTTCTGACATATATTTTATATCTTCACAAACACAAATGCTTTTTTAAAAAATATATTTTTATTTAAAACACAAATTAAATATTTTACTTGAAAGTTACGTTAAGCAATATAAATGAAATAAATGAAAGCGATACACCTAATGACGCTTACAGCCATCGCATGTGCATTTATAAGCTACCTGTTGCATCGTCAGCAGTCAGCAGTTTTACACGTGCGATGGGCATTTGTGTATTTCCTGGGAATTCCAATATCGTGTAATATGACACCATGTGAACGACTCATTTGACCGGTTACACAGTGTTGTCATATTATTATTCTACGTATTGTTTACGACGTATATAACAACTCCCCTCACAAAGAAAAAGTTGCTGTTTTACAGGAATTTTTCTGAAAATAGAATTTGTAAAATAATAAAATATAAGGGTTGTATACATATGAAATTTGTTGAAAGCGAAAGTGAATAAAATAGCGTAAATTGTATAAATGTATATAAACAAAAATACAAATATAATTAGCATTAAAATCCGTAATAATAGAACCTAAAATAATACTTTTTAGTGAAAATAAGTTTTACAAAACAATTTTTGAAATTAATTTGGAGTACTTAGCTCGATGTCTTCAGTTTCGTTCTGTCAGAGGTTCGGACTCAATCTTGGCAACAATTTGGAAATTCTGGATGTGGGTGATTGACTTTCACTGGTTGTATTGTGTTTACTCCAAAGCGTTTGTAGGACAAATACAGCGACAATTATAATAATGGAAAATATTGTCACGTAGGTGAACCTCATTTTGACGAATGGCTGATTTATTAATTCGTCTAGGTCCTTTGAATAGTCGTTGAGTTTGTGGTTTGCGAGTTAAAATTGAGCGTTAAGGGTTTTGTATTGATGTTGGTACAGGTGATGGTAATACTGAGAGGCTCGGTAATCATAATTAACCACACGTTGGTTTCGAGTTTTTGAACGTGTTACCCTTGAGCAGAAATCACGGCAGTGTGACAATTGTCCGGCACTTTTTTAAAATTTCTTAAAAGTTTGGCCTCGCACAAAGCATTTGAGTCCATCGGATATGCATAGAGTTCGGAACACAGTTTATTTTGATTGTTCAACGGTGTGCACGCACTAAGGTCTTTTATCGGAATGTACAGTAAGGAATCGTCGTTTTTTGCTATATATGTATGAGTGAATGAAAGTACATGGTGTAACCCAGTTCTATCATCATAGATGGGGATTGGGTATAAGCGGAGGGCAGTGAATGATTGCGGTTCAATAAGAGGAATTCTGAATATAAATACAAGGTCGGAATCTGTTTGAAAAGCTTCTAATTCTGTAATTTTTAAGTATCGTGCAATACTTGAATATTTGATGGGCAAAGGTAAATTATTTTTCACGAGATTCTGTGATATTTCCTGTAAGGCGGCATTGAAATGTTCAGGAGTTAAAATTGAAGTATGGATAATTTTCAGACGGCAAAAGTTATGGAATTAAGAACCTCATTTAAATTGTCTTCTAGAAAGAGATAATTTTCCATTAGTTTTTCCGTCATTTCTAGAAATAAAAGTTTTTTTCCCCGTACGCCATTCTGTCGTTTACTTTACGAATCATATTTTCCATTTTTCGAATATTATCGTTATATATTTTCTCGTCGATTTGAATGTGTTGAATAGTCTCGTTAAAGTTCTTTATAACTGAGGTGGTTACACTGATTTGGTTTTTCAAAAGGTTTTCGATCTGCAGTTGCTCTTTGTTTAAACTATTTATACTGTTGGTGAAGTACTCGCCGTCGGCGGCGTCTAAGTTACCAGTTGTGGCTTTGAAAATTGATCCGGCGCCATCGATTAGTCCACGTTTGTACCATCAGGTGTCCATGTGGATTTCTGTGAATTTGTTTTTGACAGAGTTTGAGATTTGGTTAAGTAAGTTGATGTGTGATTGAACGTCAGCACGGAATACATTGGTTGGGTGGACGTTAGTTTTTAGTGATAAAGTTGGTGCATCGAGAATTCTGTCGTTGGTAGTAAAAGCTTGTTATAGAGCGGAGAGATTTCAATGAACTAGAAGAGTCCATTTGTGATTTGACACGGCTATATGTGATTCTTCATGATAATAAATCCGTATGGTCTTATTGATTGACTTTATTTCGAATTGGGATGCTGCCGATCCGAACAGCAGGATGTCCCTGTAAAGAAATCATTCTTCTGTGAAAGGTTTCATACGGTCAAAGTTTACTTTGGTTTTTTGGTTAGTACGAGAATTTAGTAAAGTAGCTGAGTTTTTATGTAGTTCTACTATTTGAAAGGGTCCGTTAAATTTGTTTTGTAGTTTATCTTTGAACTGAGATTCGCGTACGTAAACCTTGTCATCTACTTGATAATTTGGGGTTTTGTCCGAAACATGTTTATCGAATCGAATTTTGGCTTTCTGTTTTTGAGTATCGGTTCTTTCGCGTGCTATTTTGTAGTACTGCGAAATAAGGTTATTTGAGTCTCTGATGTATTTAGTAATCAAGTCCGTTTCGTTATAGAGGGTTTCAGGGGGTCAGCTAGACATGTGCCCGAAAACGAGTTCATAGGGTGTGAACCCATGAGTTTTGTTAGCGGAGTTGTTGTAGGTAATAATTGCGTATGGCAGGATATTAAATTAAAAAACAAATTAAAAATTTTACTTGAAAGTTACGTTAAACAATGAAATAAATGAAATCGATACACTTAATGACGCTCACAGCCATCGCATGCGCATTTATAACCTACCTGTTGCATTGTCAGCAGTCAGCAGTTTTACATGTGCGATGGGCATTACCGTATTTCCTGGGACTTGCTACATCCTACCATGTGAACTATTCATTTGACCGGTTACACGGTGTTGTCATATTATTATTCTAAGTATTGTTTACGACGTATATAACATATATATATATATATATATATATATATATATATATATATATATATATATATATACTTATCTGATTTAAGGTACAATTCTATTAATTATTTTATCATATCCTTATCTCTGCCTCTCTCTCTCTCTCACACAACACACACACACACACACTAATTGGTATCTTTTTTTATATTTCTACATATTTTTTAACTTTTTTATATGTTTTATTATTTGGACCACATTGTATAAGTGTAGCTCTAATTGCAACCACCCTGTATGTTTCAGTGTACTGGTCACCCAATATAAATTATTCGTGAATCGTTTTCTAAACCACCCTGTACCACTGTAGTTCAATCCCACACGATGTTACAAGCACCTTGTATAAGTATTAATCCTTTTTACCCTATTGACTGTTTGTATTTTTCTATTGTTTAAATCACCCTGTATACCTATAATTACGCCTTATGTGTCAAGTATAAGCAACTACTTAGTTACCATACTATATAACATATTTTCAACCACCGTGTATTACTATAATTCCACTCCACTTTATATTTCAACCATGCTGTATATGCAACTGCTCACAACAATTTTAACGCTCCGCCATATAACTCAACTAGCCCTAATTCGTTTGCTTATTTAACAATTTTTTTAACGTTTTTTGATCCACTCTATACAACTATAGAGTTACTCAACTCTTATTTATACCACATTGTATACGCAATTACTTATGTGCCACCCAATACAACATTTTTTGAACCACCCTATAAAAGTTTATTACTATTCCACCTTATGTTTCAGCCATCCTATATATGCAATTGCTTATGTACCATCCAATATCACGTTTACTTGTAAGATTGTTTTAACTTTAAGTCTGTATATTTCAAATAGTCCAAAAGTTTCAAGGTCTAAATCAGACCCATTTTCAATGGCATTATTTAACACGAACAAGGAAAAATTAAAAATTAAAATGCTTCGTAATGACAAATTTAGTAAATCACAATTTGACATTAATGTTTGACAATCAAACTGATGTAACTAAGGGAATTTACTGCAAATTTGATATATACAGGGTAGCACTCAAAGTTCTACAGATCATGTGAAATAAAAAAGCTTCTTTGAAATTGGAAGAATTTGAAAGAGTGCATTCGCCAAAAATGAGACCAAAGAAATTCTGATGTTCCAGATATCTCATTAGTCATAAGGGAAAGGACAAACCTTATGAACTATCCCGATAGAGGGTTGCTTCATTTATTCGAACATTTATAGGTCTAGAGGTTTTTCCAATATAAAATTTGTTACATTCCCAAGGAGTCTTCTAAATGCAATTTTTGTGTTTTGTCTTAAGTTATTTGGTTTAGTTTTTGATATAATTGATTTCAGTGTATTTCTTGTTTTGAAAGTTGTTTTAATATTAAATCTGTTTCCCATTCTTTTTCTTTATGTATGGTGTGGTTGTTGTAGTAATGTGGTTATCCAAGGTACCAGTATTGTTTGGTGTAGCTGGGTACTGATTGTTAGTGATTGTTTTGTGTTAAATTTTTTTCTAATTCCTTATTGATGAACTTTTTAGGATAATTGTTAGCAGTTAGTACATTTTTTATAAATATCTTTCCTTCATTAAATTTATCCATATCAGAACACATGGTTTTTGCTCTATAATATAAAGATTTAATTATGCCTTTTTACAGTTTTTGGATGATTAGAGTTAAAAATGAGTGTGAGTCGGCTTTCTGTAGACTTGTGCATCAAATGATGATTGTGTTTTTGTTATTAAGATATCTAAGAAAGTTGGTGAGTTATTTTACTCAATTTCTAAATCATTCTTTTACAATAGAAAGTGTTTTGGCGACAGGGTCATTATTGCATAGGTTTACAATGTCAAAACTAGCTAGTGTGAAAATAGTTTTGTATTGTATTGGAGAAAATTTGTTTAAGAAATGTGCACTGTGTTTTAGATGAGAAAGGGAATTAACTGTAAGGGAAGAAATGATATTCAGAAGGTGAATTTATGGAACTAATAATTGGTCTTAAAGGGATGTTGGATTTTAGGTTAACTAGTCTGAAGTAAGAGTTCTGCTTTCTTGTTCAGTAAATGCATCTCTGTAATTGCATAATAAGCCGTATATTTTGTTTTTAACATTTTAATTTATTATAGTAATACACGGTGGTTGAAAATATGTTATATAGTATGGTAATGGTAAGTTATGTATGTTATATAGTATGGTAATGGTAAGGTTATGCCGCTGTTGTTTATTTTGTGTTCGAAACCGCATCTGGATTTCGTCAAAGTTTTTTTGTGTTGTCTAAATCAAAAGTTGCCCCTTTGAAAACTTTGTCACTTCCCAGATTGGAACTGTGTGCTTCAGTTCTTACCGCTAAGTTGGCTCATTATGTTTATGAGCAATTCAATAGTCGTTTGTTGTTCAAGGTGATTCGTTGCTGGTCAGATTCCACGGTAGTCCTTTCATGGCTTAGTTCTTCCCCGCACCGTTGGAAGACATTTGTCAGTAATCGAGTTGCTTACATTCAGGAAAAATTTCCTTCTTCGCATTGGTTTTACATCCAATCTTGTGTTAACCCCGCTGACTTGGGTTCCCGCGGCACTTTGCCATCAGAGTTGTTAGGCAATACACTTTGGTGGAAAGGCCCACAATTGTTGATTACCGCTTGTTTGCCACATGCTTGCTCAGACTCAAGCATGTCACCGCTAGTTATGACTGAAGCCCGTATAGTGGCGCTTCAAGTCACCGCTTCACCAAATTTATTTGGTACTTTGTTAGAAGAACATTCTTCTATTAATCGCATTACCCGCATTATAGCTCATATTTGTCGCTTTGTTGATAACGCCCGCAATCCAGACCGTAGGGGCTCTGGATCATTTTTGGCTGCTGAGTTATCTCAGGCTCAGCTTCGCATTGTTCGCTATGTTCAAGATCAACATTTTTCTAAAGAGATTTCCCTTCTTCGAGAACGAAAACTTTTGCCCAAATCGCTTCGTAAACTTTCGCCGTTTCTTGATGAACAGGGAACTCTTAGAGTTGGTAGTAGATTGGCTAATGCTCCATTGCCGTTTGACACTAAATTTCCCGCACTGCTACCAAGTAAAAGTCGTTTGACTAATCTAATTGTCGAAGATTGTCATGTCACCAATCTTCACGCAGGAATCCAAACCGTTCAAGTTCTTTTGCAGCAACGAATTTGGATTCTATCCGCAAAAAAAGTAATTCGTAGTGTTAAAGCTCACTTAAGACGTGTCGTTGGAGATCAAATCTTAACCTACGAAGAACTTTCTACTGTATTTGCACAGGTCGAAGCAGTTTTAAACTCGCGACCTATAACTCCTTGTAGCAACGATCCATCGGATCTTACCGCCTTGAGTCCTGGTATGTTTCTTACCATGGAACCTTTAACGCACCTCCTGAATCTGATTTCTTATCTGTCCCATCTAATCGTCTCAACAGATGGCAGTTACTGAGTCGTTTGCATCAGGCATTCTGGAAACGTTGGTCGCAAGAATATTTACATACTCTTCATCAACGGAGTAAATGGACTGATCCCTCGGAGGTTGTTAAGCCAGGAACTCTTGTTATTTTGAAACAAGACACTTCACCTCCTTTGAATTGGCCATTAGGGCGCATTATTGACGTACATCCTGGAGGTGATGGTGTTGTACGCGTTGCTACAGTTAGAACTGCAAGTGGTACTTTGAAGCGACCTCTTGTAAAGCTTTGTCCACTGCCAGTGGACCCTTAGTTTTGAAATAAGTAATTCAAGGCTGGCGGAATGGTGCGTTCCCGCAATTTGTTTAGTGTATTGTTTTCAATTTGATTGAATTACTTCATTGATTTTTAAACTTCTGCACCTTTTCTAAAACATTCCGTCGCGCTAATGCTAATTGTAAGTGCGTTTTTGCGTGTAAAATATAGACAGTATTGTGATTCGTGGTTCGCATCCCGAGCTATTAGGACGCTTGGGAAGTGATTCGTGTTTTGGATCCCAAGCTGTTTGGACGCTTGGGAGTTTCGTGCAATGTACTCCGAACTTTTCGGTGGCTTTGATTCCGTCTGAAGAGACGCCGCTTTTTGTTGTTATAGCGTGCCGATTCGCGAGTTTTGAGCTCCATTCGTGACGACCGCTAAACCGCTTTCATTTTGTTTCTTTTGTGTTTACAAAAGCGCATCATTTGTTGTTAACCCGCATTTTTTTTGTATTTTCAATCAATGAACATTACGTCGCTATTTTTTGTGTAACGTGTTGTCCAGACGAAGCTCTAAGAAACTGTTCCTGTTCACGGGGCTAGCCTCAGAAGAAAGAACCACCAAGAAAACACCCTTTGCAGAGCCTCGACGTAAAAGGTTAGTGATTAACTTTTATTTGGTGAATTACTTTACGTGTTTATTGATTGTTCCGCTAAAGGTCCTTCGTCAATTATATACTTGCATTGAACCAGCATTGAACTAAAACCGCAACATCTATTTCATACATTTTTTTGAATATTATTCTCTATATGTAATGTGCATCGAAGACATTACATAACACTCATGTTATAGAAGATTATACCCTATTGTAATATTCCTTAATATAATGCCGTTAAAATCATCAAAATTACCAAACCGTTTTTGAAACATCACTGAGCATACATAAGAAAAAAGATTAAGATGAATTGATTACCTCCTCCTTTTTGGAAGTAGGTTAAAAAGTGGAAATGAGGAAACATTAAACTAAACATAACACTTTACAGTAAATAGCAGTTTCACTGTAAAAAATGTAAAGAATAATGGTGCTCATTCTGTGTTATCTACCTATCTACCAGATTTTTGAAGTGGGTTGCTTGTATGTAAGCAATGCAGGATTTTGGGTTTACATGGAACCGACTCCAAAATTATATGTACTAGATAGCTAGGTAATTAATTTGTACAGAATGAGCACTTTTATTGTTTACACCCTTTGTTTTGTGTGTAGATTCCACCTTAAAACAGTGAATGTGTTATTTATTATAAAGTGTTGTTTGTTTTGAGTTCTACGTTGAATTGTCTTCTAAACGTTGATTGTGGCATGTTCTTGATTATTTTTATGTTTCTTTGGGGAATAACACCACATAGAAATAAAACTACGTATATTGCAGGAATACCAAACGTTTCAAAGTCTATTCTGACTTCGTTGTCAATGGCTTTATATTTATTGATGTAAATTGCCATTGACAACGAAGTCAGAATAGACTTGGAAACGTTTGGTATTCCTGCAATATACGTAGTTTTATTTCTATGTGGTGTTATTCCCCAAAGAAACATAAAAATAATTCTACGTTGAAGTTCGTTAATTATTTTAATGTTTTATGATAGGTCACTTAATTGTTGGTAATAGAATGGTGACTGTCATTTTCGATGTTTTTCTGCAAGATGTTTAAATTTTTATAAAAAAAGTAAAGTAGCCCAAATGTGAGAAGCTGTCCGTGTAACGATTAGGATATCCAAAGTGGCAAAACGAATGCAGGTTATTTATAAAATATGTTTTGTAATTGTTCTTAGTGTATATTTTTCGAATTTTTGCATATGAGATTGGAATATGGGTTATAATTATGTTTTACATTAGGGCCAGTAAGATGGATTGCGAGCGTCTTCCAAATTTGTGAATATATGTGACCAATGTGTTTGAAAATCAGTGTATAAGAATTATGCATTTTTATATGTGCATATCGAAGTGGTGATCGATAAAAAAACTTGTAACTTGGTAAATAATGTCAGACAGAACTTCAGTTTTGAAACTCGGGGCTTTTTGGGGTCGCCGAACACGAACATTACATTAGTAGTTGCTCAGGAGACTAGTGTCTAGGACAACTGCTATAAAATTCGCATTATGAGTCGAATAATATGTTGTTATTGATGGAATTCTTTTTTGAATCGAAGACTAAGATATTTAGGGTGACATCATCTCATATTCCCGAGGTGCTGGAAATGAGTGATGAATAGATACATATTTCAATAACCGATATTGTACTTCATTTTTTATGGTATATCTCAAAGAAAAACATAGCTACTGTTAGGCATTTTTAAAAGTTCTTGACAATAATTTCGTCATAATTCCCCACTTTGGGGTTGTCAATATTGTTTCCTACTGTAGGGCTGGAAATCAAGTGTGAGAGTGAAAACAGGAAAAACATTATTCCCGATTTTCGTGGAAGCTCAGAAATATTAGCACCGTCAATTTTATAAATCCATTATTACATTTGATGCAGGTTTTGGATTCAGATTAAGCAGGAGTTAAAATTTGTTGTGTACATACATGACGCCACCGTTGCCACTTGCTATTTCTGTAAAACGCAAAGTATTTACTTCAGATTTAAAACTAACATGTTAAATTGATACTATAGTTTTAATTATAATAAAATTGCACTGATAAATTTTTTTTTTAAATATTAACCGATTACGAAGTAGAACTAAAAAGTTGAAAATAATTAACAAAACATAACAGTAGACAATAAATAGAACATTCACTGTGTTTCCAGAAGGATATTTGTGGAATATTTTGTCACTGTTTAAGCACTTTTTGTGAAATAACTCCACAATTCAGGAAATTTCTGTACAATTCCAAATGTTTAAGAGTTTAGGTCAGACCCCGTTGTCAATGGCAAAAACTATGAAAAAGTGGAAGAAAATTCTAAAATTTAAAACTCCAATATTTGACAATATTAATGGATTTATGACGTAATTAAGAAATTTTTTTCAAATAATATTGTCAAACATTGTTTTTTAAAATTGTAGCTTTTACATAGTTTCTTTGTCATTGACGTAGACCCCGAAACGTTTGGAAATATGCAGTAATATCGTGAGTTGTGGTGTTATTTCCCAAAAAGTACTTAAACATTGACCTTCACTATTTTTAGTTACCTGCAGACAAAAAAAAATGTAAGGAATAAAAGGGGATCAACCTGTGCAGACTAATTACCTACTTATCTACTACTGGCTGCCAAGCGAACGTAAAATCATGCGTTGCTTACTTATCTACTACTTCATCAGCATTTATTGTTGCTTGGCACCGTCTTCAAAAATATAGGTAGGTAGCTGATTCTGCTTTTTCTGGATTTGGACCGAGTTATTTTTCAAATTAAATTATGTATATATCTTAACCAACATATAAAAATACAAATGTTAATTACCTTACGGCGAACACATTTGTTCAGTGTTTTTCTCAAAAACACACTTTGCAACTTCACATTATTAAACGTGTCACAATGAAGCACAAATTATAAATGACTAACAAATTGGAACTATTTAATGATAACATAATATAATTTCCCCAATGAAATTTCAGTTGAAAGAAGGGTAGAAGGAACTTAAAGGGATTATTTTTTAATTGTTTTATGGTTGTGATGATATTTTTGAATACATTCTTGTAATTTTATTAGTAGGTAATTTAAGAGATTTATTTTGTTGATGAGATTTGTGTTGAAATGTGAATGCAGGGTGGTCAGATTGGGGAAAGTTTAAAACCTTTGTTTGCCTCGGTTGAAATTCTTGGGATTTTTGGCGATTTCAACGGCTTCTCGGAATTTTTTGGTGAAGTAAAACGGAGCTCCTCTGTCGTGGCCAAATCTCCGGAAAAAACAGAATTACAGAGTTAAATGAAAAATATAAAATTAAAATTGTTTCTAAGGCATCATATTATATATCAAATGAAAGGGATCATTATTAATAATTAATTAAAAGATATTAACAAAAATATAAAAATATTTACCCATTCCCGCCACCCTTATCTCCGAAACCATAAGCTGAAAAATTTTGAAACAAATTAGAGGTATAGCGCCTCACCTGGACTTTACTGGAAAAATAAGGAGGACCCCCTAATATTCATTGTGGGGGCAATTATAGAATTAAATGGAAAATAAATAATTATAATTGTTTCTAACGGATCAAGTAATATATTATTATGAGGAATACATATTAATTTTTTAAATATTTTTAAAATAAATTATTTAAAGGATATTAACAAAAATATTAAAAATTTACCCATTCCCTCCCCATATCTCCGAAACAATAAACGGAAAAATTTGAAAAAAAATAGAGGTGTAGCCCCTCACATGAACTTTACTGAAAAATAAGGTGAAACACCCTAATATTGATTTTGGGAGTAAATGACAGAATTAAATGAAAAATAAAAAAATAAACTTGTTTCTAATGAATCAAATAATATATCAAATCACAGCGCTCATTATGACGAATACAAATATATTTTTTAATTTTTTTTTAATGAATATATTAAAATATTGTTACGAAATTTACCAAAGCCGACCCTGTTTCATTTCAGTACGACAACGTTCACTTTGAGAAAAAATGGTTCTCGAAATGACTCGGCAGCTGTAGTATTGATGATTGATTTTGCGAGAATTTTCGATGCTGGTTTTATAAAGGAAGCAGGCCACGATCGCAAGTTAGTTAGCAGCGAGGACTAGCGTATATCGTAATGTTATTGTGAATCAGCTGTTCTGTATAATTTATTGTAAATAAAGTTCTAGAAAAGTGAAAGTGAATATTAGTTTTATAATTGTAAATTGAACTCACGGACTATATTGCAATATATTAAAAATATATTTAAAAAAATACCCACTCTCCCTTTATTCCCCAAACTTTAAGACCTAAATTTTTTTGTTTACAGGGAAAATACGAAGAAATTCGTAATGCTATTATTGGGGCCAAATTATAGAATTAAACGGAAAATAAAAAAAATCACGCAATACATCAAATGAAAGGACTCATTATGAGTAATACAAATATATATTTTTCATATTTTTAAAATTAATTATTTACAAGATATTAACATAAAGATATAAAAAATTTTCATTTCTCCCATTATTTCCGAAACCATACTACCTAAAATTGTGAAAGTAGTTAGGGGTACTGGGACTTGAAACTTGAAATTTATAAGAAAAATTATTAGAAAACCCCCATAGTAATTTTAGGGACAAATTATACAATTAAATGGAAAATAAAAATTCAATTTACAGATGAATCATGTAATATATCACATAAAAGGCTCATTATGTAAATTACAAACATACCATAATCATAAATCATTTGTTTAAAAGATATTAATAAAAATATTAAACATCGGTTTAATTCCCACTTTAGAAACTATACTATTTAAATTTTGAAAAATATATTTTATTTGTATTTTTAAATAATTTCAATAACAGATTTAATAATTTATAATTTAAAACTTGACCGATTTTGCCCTTTATTTTCCAATCTACAGAGCCTCAAAATTCAGATGGTAGATTATAAAAGGCTTCCTTGAAAGATTATTAGTAAATTAAAACTCTAATGTTAATTTTTGGGGACCAAATTAGAAAATTAAATACATATGTATTCTTATATAAATCAAGCGAATCATCAAGCAGATAAAATAAAAATTCTATGTGTAGAAAATGAAAGTGTATATTTTTTATAAATTTAAAACGCTTCCTGTAAAAGATATTAGGGTAAATATAAGAAAATGCACTCATTCCCTGCTTTTCTGAAACTGGAATATTAGAATCTTGAAGATGGTACGGAACCCTTAGTACGCGAGTCCAACTAGCACTTGACCAAATTTTTAATCTTTATTTTTATTTTGTGTGTATAACCTTAATAAACCGGGACCAGGTAACACCGAAGGCCCCAACATTACAAAATGATACATTTACATTTAAATTGCCAATTAACAGTTATATGACGAACAAATTGAACCTGGCACATGTTGAGTTAATAAGCCAAAAATATGGTTAATTATTACTATTGCTTTTACCGCCTTTGCTTTATGATTTTTCTGACTTTACTAAACACCCTATGTATAATTGCACCGAATAGCAAATTTGAACTAGACACGTGTTTTCACTGAATTTTCTATTAAGAGCATAACGTCACTAAAACGGTTTCTATGCAAACCACATGGCATTGGCTTTCTAGAGAACTTTGGTCTTCAAATAGTGGTGGCAGAGTTGGTGAAGTTTTTTTCGTTGACAGTTGCATTTAAATAATCTTTCATATGATTTAGTATATCACCAAAAAACAATATCGTATATCTACGTACAGTTGTCCTTTTTTAAGTTTCCATATCTGACAGTCGTTTTACTAAATCCATCGCCATATTACGACCGCTAAACAGAGGCATTGCTTTCTTAGGAAACCAACACTAAAAGCTCCGCCTAAAGATCGTACGAAAGGACAAAGCTGCTTTCAAATTGAAAGAATTTCAAAGAGTTATCTTCATAATTTCATGTGGCACTCCTAGGTAAGCCTTTGTTATAAGTGAATTTGCCAGAAATAAGATCAAAGAAATTCTGATGTTCCAAAGACTCCATTATAAAATAACAAGGGAAACCTAGGAAAACCCTTATGAACTATTCCGATACAGGGTTGTTCAAAAGGACATTACCATTATTAATGAAATAAAATTATAGCAGATACTTACATTCCAAGCAATTAATTCACATTCCGTTAGTAGGAGCAATAGCTTATCTTTTATTCGGAGATTTAGTTACATAAATAACAGGTGAGATGAGAGTGAAGTTTATATCGCAATTAAATGCTTTTCTGTATACTGTTTACGCAGAGCATCATGAGCCCTTAAGGACTTATCACCTGTCAATTTTGAGGATTTCAAGAGTTCCGGCGAAGGGTGTAGAGCCTGATACATTGCTGTGAATTAAGCAGTAGAGTATATCAATACATGTTTGTCTTTGAGAATATTCACCAGAGAAAATTGAAATACCAATTTTGGGTTTATATTGTCCTAGAAATGACATTTGTAATGGGATAAGTAATGTTTGCTGTTGTAGTTCTGAATAGCCATATTTTCCAGAGAAAAAAATATATTTATTCAAACACTTACTTTGTTGGTGCTCAATACTGTCAAGGATCTCGTTTAATGATTGTAGTATCAATTAGAAATTTTATGAACGGTTTTGTCAGCAATTTTGAAAGATTCCTCCAGCATTATCAATTTCAGTTCAAGTTGCGAATTGGCTCAAGAATTAAATAAAAAAAAAACAAGTAAAAATATAACAGATAAAAGATGTCATTGAGTGGTAATTATTTGGAAGCAGCATTTACAAACTCAGCTGTACTGTACATCTTATTTATAATCCAGAGAGTGAAAGTGAAAGTGAAGAAATATCAAATTGACTGTTACCAATTTTTTAAAACACACAATTTATACAATTTTTTTCCGGACAATAAAATAAATATTTTGTCAGGAAACTATTGTAATATTTAGAATTTTATAGTAATCCATATGTATTTATTAATAGGGAGTAATACGTATTTAATTAAGGCTTTAGACAACTAAATATTAACTAAATACATTAAATTAGAGGTGTTTAGCAAGATTACTACCTTCCAAATGAGACTCACTAGGCATGAGTACTGGTCTGGAGCTAAAATGATAGCTAAATACATATAAAAATACAATATGGCTACTTCAAATGAATTTTAGATATTAAAAAATTACTTTAAAAATGTACCAAATTGATAAGCTAAGTATATTGGCGTTCCATTTTATTTAGGAATTTAGAGAAACTATAATCGATCTGGTTCTAAGGCAATTGCAGATTTAACTTTTACCTTTATTCATGAGGTGGAAAATCCACTATGGAAGGGTTGATATATTTATTTTGCCCCTTTCAGACCCAAAGTTGAGTCTTGGCTGGGTCTAGGCGAACAGCCTGGTTTCCACATTAGGAAAATTTTGAGGGGACGTTGGGACCTAGAAATGAAAAATGTTATATACTTAGGTAATTTGTATATAATAAGAATGGATATTGTATTATTTTTATAAATTTCATTGTCTGTTTGTATGTACAGATATATTTAATATATTTTAGTAAGTGTTTGTTTTTCAAAGTTCGGACGAGTATATTTTCAAATTTACCTCAAGAATCAAACTGGGCAGTTGGTATATTCGAGAGAATATTTGCGAACAACTAATATATATATATATATATATATATATATATATATATATATATATATATATATCTTCACAAACACAAATGATTTTTTAAAAAATATATTTTTATTTAAAACACAAATTAAATATTTTACTTGAAAGTTACGTTATACTATATAAATGAAACAAATGAAAGCGATACACTTAATAATGCTCACAGCCATCGCATGTGCATTTATAAGCTACGTGTTGCATTGTCAGCAGTCAGCAGTTTTACACGTGCGATGGGCATTTGCGTATTTCCTGGGAATTGCTATATCGTGTAATATGACACCATGTGAACGACTCATTTCACCGGTTACACGGTGTTGTCATATTAATATTCTAAGTATTGTTTACGACGTATATAACAACTCCCCTCACAAAGAAAAATTTGCAAAAAGCAAAAGTGAAGAAAATAGCGTAAATTGTATAAATTTATAGAATAAAAATATAATTAGCATTAAGTAAGGTCCATAATAATAGAACCTAAAATAATACTTTTTAGTGATAAACAAGTTTTACAAAACAATTTTTGAAATTATTTTGGGGTACTTAGCTCGATGTCTTCCGTTTCGTTCTATCGGAGGTTCGGTCTCAATCTTGGCAACAATTTTGAAATTCTGGTTGTGGGAGATGGACTTTCACTGGTTGTATTGTGTTTACTCCAAAGCGTCTGTAGGACAAATACAGCGACAATTATTATAATGGAAAATATTGTCACGTAGGAGAACCAAGAAATGTTCTTTTTGACGAATGGCTAGGTCCTTTGAATAGTCGTTGAGTTTGTGGTTTGCGACGTTTAACTACTCGAAATTCAATTCATGGAGTTTCAAAGGTTTAAGTTCGGGGGCGAAAATTTTTTCTGGTATGGTATCGCAGCAGGTGAAATGGATAAGAACTGGTTGATAGTTGTCAAGGGTGTTGCTGCTTTTTGTGGCTTCTGCTTCGATTTTGGTTATTCCAATGAAGGCACTGCATTCTTTCTGAAGTTTTAATAAAGAGTTAACATTGAGTGTTAAGGGTTTTGTATTGATGACGGTACAGGTGATGGTAATACTGAGAGGCTCGGTAACCATAATTAACCACACTTTGGTTTCGAATTTTTGAACGTGGCACCCTTGATCAGAAATCACGGCACTGTGACAATTGTCCGGCACTCTTTTAAAATTTCTTAAAAGTTGGGCCTCGCACAAAGCCTTTGAGTCTATCGGATAAGCGTAGAGTTCGGAACACAATTTATTTTGATTGTTCAACGGTTTGCACGCACTAAGGTCTTTTATCGGAATATACAGCAAGGAATCGTCGTTTTTTGCTATATATTTATGAGTGAATGAAAGTACATGGTATAACCCAGTTCTATTATCATAGATGGGTATTGGGTATAAGCGGGGAGCAGTGAATGATTGCTGTTGAATAAGAGGAATTCTGAGTATAAATACAAGGCCGGAATCTGTTTGAAAAGCTTCTAATTCTGTAATTTCTAAGTATCGTGCAATACTTAAATATTTGACGGGCAAAGGTAAATTATTTTTCACGAGATTCTGTGATATTTCCTGTAAGGCGGCAATGAAATGTTCGGGAGTTAAAATTGAAATATGGATAATTTTTAGACGGGCAAAAGTTATAGAATTAAGAACATCATATAAGTTGTCTTCTAGAAAGAGATAATTTTCCATTAGTTTTTCCGTCATTTCTAGAAATGATAGTTTTGTTTCCACGTACGCCATTTTGTCGCTTATTTTACGAATCATATTTTCCATTTTTCGAATATTTTCGTTAAATATTTTCTCGTCGATTTGAATGTGTTGGATAGTCTCGTTAAAGTTCTTTATAACTGAGGTGGTTACACTGATTTGTTTTTTCAAAAGGTTTTCGATCTGCAGTTGTCCTTTGTTTAAACTATTTATACTGTTGGTGAAGTACTCGCCGTCGGCGGCGTCTAAGTTACCAGTTATGGCTTTGAAAATTGATCCGGCGCCATCGATCAGTCCACGTTTGTACCTTCGGGTGTCCATGTGGATTTCACTGAATTTGTTTTTGACAGAGTTTGAGATTTGGTTAAGTAAGTTAATGTATGATTGAACGTCAGCACGGAATACGTTGTTTGGGTGGACGTTAGTTTTTAGTTATAAAGTTAGTGCATCGAGCATTCTGTCGTTGATAGCGAAAGCTTGTTCTAGAGCGGAGAAATTTCTATGAACTAGAAGAGTCGATTTGTGATTTGACACAGCTATACGTGATTCTTCATGATAATAAATCCCTATAGTGTTATTGATTGGCTTTATTTCAAATTGGGATGCTGCCGATCCGAACAGCAGGATGACCCTGTAAAGAAATCAGTCTTCTGTGAAAGGTTTCATACAGTCAAAGTTTACTTTGGTTTTTTGGTTAGTACGAGAATTTAGTAAAGTGGCTGAGTTTGCATGTAGCTCTACTATTTGAAAGGCGCCATTAAATTGGTATTTGTAGTTTATCTTTGAACTGAGATTCGCGTACGTAAACCTTGTCACCTACTTGATAATTTGGGGTTTTGTCCGAAACATGTTTATCGAATCGAATTTTGGCTTTCTGTTTTTGAGTATCGGTTCTTTCGCGTGCTATTTTGTAGTACTGTGAAATACGGTTATTTAAGTCTCTGATCTATTTAGAAATCAAGTCCTTTTCGTTATAGAGGGTTTCAGGTGGTGGCTAGACGTGTGCCCGAAAACGAGTTCATAGGGTGTGAACCCATGTTAGCGGAGTTGTTGTAAGTAATAATTGCGTATGGCAAAATATTGAAGGGGTGTTCGTCAGGGTGCTCGGCTTAATGAATACGGATCATATCTAACAAAGTTGAATGAAAACGCTCTAATGAGTCGTTAGATTGGGGGTGTCCTACACTAGAGTAAGAAAGTTTAATATCGAACAATTTGCAAAGGTCTTTGAGGAGTGCATTGTCGAATTCACGACCGTAGTCGCAGTGTATTCTCATAGGCGTTCCGAAGTGTTGGAAAAACACCAAGAGTGTACTAA
Source organism: Octodonta nipae (assembly GCA_034190945.1). NCBI lineage: Eukaryota > Metazoa > Arthropoda > Insecta > Coleoptera > Chrysomelidae > Octodonta > Octodonta nipae. The sequence continues at coordinate 60,375,112 of CM067218.1, forward strand.
CGACAGTTTTAGCGGACTTGTCGCTAATCGGGTAGGCCTGGGAATATTTAGTTAATTCGTCTCGGTTAGTAAGGGCATAATTTTTGTTAGGAACTTCGAGAATGTCTATATTTCGCCTTTCAAAAGGGGTTCTTGGAGTTTCGGTTACTACTAAGGGATTATCAAGGTTTTTTCGGAAAGCTTTAGTTGTCTGACAGATTTGACAGTTTCTAATGAAGTTTTCTACGTCTTTTGTTATACCTTGCCAGTTATACTTTTCTTTAATTCGTCTAATAGTTTCGTTGATCCCTCTGTGTATGTTGTTTTTACCGTTATGGAATTGATCTAGTATTATTGGCACTTGATCTCTTCCTACTGTTTTTGTTATGTTCTGACAGACTTTATGTCTGTTTCTGCGAATACAAAAGAAAGCATTTCGAGTATAGGTAGGTCTAAGTTATTTTCAACGTAGTATAGTTCAGAGTCAGTTAGAAGGTATTTGCTCTTGTAAATTGAGGCAAATAATACCTCGTCCACAGTATCGAAATCAGTTGGTAGGGGAATAAGGTAATATCGTTTTTTTCGAACGCTTTTACTATTGAAAATATTGATTTTGAATTGCTCGAAGTCGGCGTTCTCTTCGAAGATATCCTCAAGAATTTGGTTATGAAAATCTTTTAAATTGCCGGATTGAAAGAAAACTAAGATATTTTTGTTTTCTCTATCAAGGAGTTGACATTTGGAGTACTGAATTTTACTATAGTCGATAAGTGAGGCGCTCTTATACCTTTCTACGAATGTCCGAAATTCTGTAGAAAATTGAATTGTTTCGAGTTGTTCTGTATCACTGTCTTCGTTTTCGTTCAAGGGAATTATCGTGAAATGTTGGAGTTTGGTGTTTGATTGGAAAGTCATACATTCATCAAAATGGTTGATTCGAATGCCTGAAAGGGCGTCTGCGTTCTTATTTACTTTTTCCGGTTTGTATATAATTTCATAATCGAACTCCTCAAACTTGAGGCGCCATCTGGCAAGTCGACTACCTGGATCTTTAATAGAAAAGAGCCATGTTAACGGGCTCATTGAAATCGGGATATATTAAAATTGGTGTCGAAGTGAGGGCTTGCTTTAATTCATAGAATGAAATATCTTTTTGGAGCAATTTTGTGAGTGGTTTTGAAATTTGAGCAAAATTACCCGGCTTATCCCAGAAAGGATTTGATATCTTTTTGATTTTGGGATTGAAGAAATTTCAATATACATTCTACCTTTGATGGATTCGGTTTAACTGCATCTTTGGTAATCAGATGTCCGAGATAGGCAACTTCTTTGCGAAGAAATTCGCACTTGTCGGGTTGGATTTTGAGGTTTGCCTTTCGTAGGCGTTTAAAAACATCAGTAAGACGAGACAAATGTTCGTTGATATCTCCCACTATCAACGTATACTATTATGTCGTCCATATAGACGAGACAACGTTCGTTTTGAATACCTAAAAGAATGTTGTCCATAACCCTCTGGAATGTTGAAGGGGCATTGTTTAGACCAAAGGGCATCCTTACGAATTCGTAGTGCCCATTCTCAATGGTAAACGCGGTTTTGGAAATGTCTTTTGGGTCAATCTCAATCTGATGGAATCCTGAGGCGAGGTCGAGTGTTGTGAAATATTGGCATTTGCCAAGTTGATCTAATAAGTCCGAAATGTTCGGGAGAGGATATTTGTCATCAACCGTTAGTTCGTTGAGTTTTCGATAGTCAACTACAACGCGCAATTTTGGCTTGCCTGAAGCGTCCAGTTTTTTCGGTTCTACCCATACAGGGGAGGACCAGGGTGAGTTTAAATGGCGTATGTATAATACCTTCGTCTAGCATTTTCGTTACTTGGGATTTAACTTCCTCTTTATGAATCTGATGGTAGCGATAAGATTTCGTGAAAACTGGTCTAGAGTTGTTAGTCTCGATGGTATGTTTAATGTCGTTGGTGAATGACAAATGGTCTCCTTCGAGATAAAATATGTCAGAGTAGTCAAGACATAGTTGCGATATTAAGTCGGATTCTTCTTCGTTTAAGTGGTCAAGTCGTAGTTGATTGAAAATTTGTTCTTGTCGTTCTAGTATGTTGTTGTCTGTTGGTTGGGTTTGTGAAATAGAATTCACACTGAAATGTTGTAAAGGCTCAAGTTTAATGTCAGTGAAATTTATAGTTTTAGGGATGGCATTTGCATTTAATACGGATGTCAGAAATTGGCCATTACTATCGACTTTTACTATAGCATTCGGAAGATGAACTTTTTCAACTTCTATGCCTGTTAATAAGGCATCTGTATCTCTAAGGTTGCAAGTAAGTGCACAGATTTGTTCTGTACGTGGTTGAATGGAAATTGTGTTGAAGGGGTTACATGAAAAGTTTTTAGGGGTATCTTTACTGATTAAATCATCTGTTACTTTATATAACGGAAGTGTTTTGAAGTTGGTTACTAATTGCCTTTTATGGAAATCGACAATGCAATTATAATGTTCGAGGAACCTAACAATCCGTCGAACTCGATATCGATATTGCAAATGTAAACCTTATGAATATCGTTGATATTAAACGGGACGAGAGTCGATTCGTTGATATAAATTTTCTCGTTAGTTATTCCCTGGATGACATTTTCTTGGAACCTTTCCCTGAATCGTTTGCAAGTTTCTGGCTTAAAAATGAGAGTCCTGCACCGGTGTCCACAAGAAGTTTGTAGGTGTTGGATGCATCGGTGATGTAATATAAGTTCTTCGATTTTACGGACAAGAGAGGTCTTACAGAAATCTTTGATGTTCAGATTGGGGTCGAAGCTGTCTAAATTCAAAGTTTGAATGTGGATTGGAGGTTTGACATGTCCGGGGGTTCTGTTTGAGGGGTAGTGTCCTGAAAATTTGTAGGAGAAATTTCGTCGTAGTTTTGAAAGTAGTTTTCGCTCTCGAAGTCTGTTTTAAATTAATCGTTAAAGTCATTCTGGTAATTGTCGTAGGAACAATAATCGTTATAGTCGAAATCTGTGTATTGGTACTTGTTGGGTGTTGGGTTCGTATAAGTCTGTTCATTTCTAGGATTTTCGAACTCATGATTATTTAGGTGATGAGTACGTTGTTGGCGGTAAAAATTAGGGTTCGCTTTAAATTGGGCCATATTTGGGGGTTGATTACTTGTTGATGGGCGTTGTTGCTGGAAACTCCTATTGGGAGGAAAGTTTGTTTGGCGGAGTTGTTGATAATTTTGTTAATTAGAATTTTGGGCGAATGGATTAGGGCGAGGTCGTTGAAAGTTTTGATTTTGTCCAAAGCTTTGGTTTTGTTGGAATTGCCTCGATCTAGTGATGCATTCATTAACTGAATGGTCCATTCTCTTACAGAATGTATATTGTTTTGGAGGTGGCAATTGATTGGGTTTTCTGAAGGTCGGAGTTGTATTTTTGAAGTTAGAAAATTTTTGGGTTTCAAGATGGTTTAATTGAATTTCTCTTTTAATTCTAGAGATCGCTGTTAAGATATCTTTTGGGTCGCTTGCTCGAATTAATTGTCCCATTTTTGGCTCTAGGCCTGTAAGAAGGCTGTTTAGTGCCATGGATTCAATCAGATCTATTTGGGCTTGTTTTTCCTTGGAAGTTATATTTTGTTTTGTGACTGCGGCCAACATTTTTGCCTGGTGGGTCTGAATTCTAGTCGAGAAAGTTAAGGGTGATTCGGATGGTAATTGTTTCATACGTTGGAGATCCTGAATGAGCGCCGATAGGTCTCGAGGATCTCCGAAATGGTTTTCTAAAAGAGTTACAATGTCAGTCAATTGTGCAGGGTTTCGCGAATTTACTAGTTCCGCTGCACTGCCACGGAGTTTATTTTTTATGTGGAGTATAAGTAGGACCTGTTGGTTATCGGTCGCCATACTGTGGGCGGTGTTACAAGATGTGATGAAAGTATTTAAAAAGATGGGGTTACCGTTGTACTCCAGCACTATCGCAAAAATCTCGGAAATTTTATAGGGTTCCACAGTTGGAGTAGCTGCACCTTGCCTTGTAGTAGTCATAGTGTTTAAAAATTAAGTATTTGCACAATATTAAGAGTCGAAATAGGATTATATTGTCAAATTGACAATGGTTAAACGTATAAATAAATGTGAAAATAGATAAATATAAAAATAATTAGATCTAGTTATTATAAGTTGTCGTTCAAAATAATGGTATAAATTTAATATGTAATTATCAATATAAATTGGTCAAAAATATGTCTTACCTTGCACTTTTACTCAAAATAAATGAACAATATATTAAAGGTAGTGATGTAATATGTTCAATATATTTAAGGAATATTAATGGATATATCTTTGATGATAGAACTGGTGATTAAGTGTATCAATAAATGGAAATAATAAAATAATAATAACGTAATCCTTACAATATAATTCCTGGCATAGACTGTTCTGTAAGTGGACTGCACGGGTTAGCCGTTGCGTGTTCCTGGTGCTAGCTCGCTTCCAGTTGTGTCTCCAGAAAGAGGTTGATTTTCCCAAGAAGGTTAGGAAACCACCACGACTAGTTAGAATTCTCGTGTTCTAGTCGTTTTGGAACAATCCTACTGACTGCTCCAATTTTATATCTTCACAAACACAAATGCTTTTTTTAAAAAAATATTTTTATTTAAAACACAAATTAAATATTTTACTTGAAAGTTACGTTATACTATATAAATGAAAGCGATACACTTAATAACGCTCACAGCCATCGCATGTGCATTTATAAGCTACGTGTTTCATTGTCAGCAGTTTTACACGTGCGATGGGCATTTGCGTATTTCTTGGGAATTGCTATATCGTGTAATATGACACAATGTGAACGACTCATTTGACCAGTTACACGGTGTTGTCATATTAATATTCTAAGTATTGTTTACGACGTATATAACATATACACCTGCTTGGGAGTCATTATCAAGAGTCAAAAAATAAAATAGAGTTTCAGAGTCTAGATCGAACTCGGGCCTCAACCTGCCTACTCCCCAAGAGTCACTTGGTAACTCAACTGAAGGTAAATCTGCGCTGCTTCTTTTATTTATAGTCATCGCCTCTATTTAAACACAGAGGTCTTTTCTCTATTTCGATGGCTTCGCGAATAGTGGATGCCCTAAGAGAATTGAGAGTTATGAGAGTCCTACTGTCCTCAAAGTTGATAGAGTGCCCTCTTTGGATATAGTGATGCGCGAGAACTGAAGTCGGATATTTTTTACGAACTGACAAAGAGTGTTCATATACTCGATGGTTAACGCGCCTGTTGGTACGACCGATATAGCTTTGTGGGCAATCGCGACATGAAATTTCGTAAACTCCCCGATCCTCGTTAGTTACTTTGTCTTTGGGGTTACCGGTTAAGTTGCCTATAGTTTGAGTGGTGTTGAAGACAGTCTTTATTTGATGTCGTTGTAAAATCCGTGCTATTTTGTCAGTGTCTCCTCGAATGTAGGGAAGGACGGCTTTTCGATGTTGTTGGTCTATTTCTAACGGGGTTGCTGTGCTTGGGGGTTGTTGAGATTGATGAATTATACGCGCAATGTGGTCCGGATGATAACCGTTTTGTCGAAGGATTTGTTGAAGATTATTAAGTTCGTCTTGTCTATTGTTACGAGAATTCATCCGACAGCTGGTGCAATCGGCCATCAACCAGTTCATGGAAGGGACATTATTCCGATAAATTCTGGGAAGCCAAAATGTTTGTCTCTCAATAGGCGGACCGCTGCCGTTACTGGGAATTTCATTAAAGCTTCCAGAATATGATGGAATTTCCCGATGGTTCGTGGACGTACCAGACAATTCCACGATAAATGTATAAATAAGAAACAGCTGGCGATAGGAGGCATTTCAGTTTTCGTCGGTCGTACTGAACAGTTAAGATAAAATGTAAATAGTAGTTTCTGTGAATATAAATTTGTGTAAAAGTAGTGGAAATAGATTAGAGTGAGTTAGACTGTGTTTTTAAATAAATCCAAGAACTGAACAGAACCCGTGTGAAAATAAAAACATTACACTATTGTCAATATCTGTTAAACGAATAGACCTAAGAGTTAAAGATTTCATTACAGAACTCAATGGGCAAGGTGGTGGTGTGATTGGGCATTTAAGTATCGATTAGTATGAGTGGGTTTCCTATAGACGGTATGTGAGAATCTGTCATTGTTGGTCATTTTTGTTATTAGGACATCAATATATATGGGTATCAAACTTGTTATCATACAGAAAAAAATGTATTAACGACTATATTTAAGTTTTCTTGGGTATAACACCACAATTGAATTTAAAAAACTGTATATTGAACGAAAATACCACACGTTTCAAAGTCGACTCTGACATCATTGTCAGTCACTTTAAAATATGTAATGAAAATGTAAATTGCAAATTGGAAGTGTGATTTATGACATTTAAGTTGACAGAAGAACATGCCACAAGTAACATTTAGAAGGCAAGTCTATTCATAGATAGTTAGATAGACCTTGAATTACATGCGTCCGTTTCAAGATAAAGACCATTAAATAAAAACATAGATCAATAGTTGACTCTGTTTTGTCGTGTCGTGTCGCGACTTATACCATCAATGTAGAATAGGCCTTTTCATATTCGAAAATTTTTAGTGGGCATGCGTCAACTTACATTATTTTTTTCGGGCAAAAAACATTGTATTTACATGCCAATGGTGTAAAAACTGCTCGAAAAAAATGACGCACGTGAACAACCAATTTTCGAATTAGAAAAGGCCCATTGCTCTTAGGGTCTGGACATACAAATTATTGCTTAGTTGGTTTGATGCTGTTACCATGCTACAAGCGATACTATGATAGTATCCATAACCTCAACACTGCGTTATAGTATTAACATAAAATAAACATTATTTTTGGATCAAAAGTGAGTAATGTAACTTAAAAGAAAAGTATAAAAGTAAAAATATAAAGGAATTGATAAAAGTAAATTGAAAATGAATCTTAAAACTAAAGAGGTATTGATATTACTGCGTTACCTTATTTAATTTTTGAAGTTATATTTTATTTTAAATTTTGTTTAAATCCTTTTTCATTTTATTTTTAATTTACTTTTTGAATCCGTTTATATTTTTACTTTTTCTCAATATTTTCACTTTTTTAAGTCATATATTTGTCCTTGGAGTGTCAATATAATCGTACAAAAAATCTAATGGATGATTAATTCTAATTAATTGGAATCAATGCCATTCAAACTAAAATTTCTACAGTACAAAGCGTGAGCTCTAAGTTTCCAAAAATATAATGCAAAACTGTAAAATATTAGACTACATCAAAATACTTCACAATTAGGTAAAATTAGCGTTAACAGAATTGATACTTTGATTTTAGTTAAGCCTTTGAATTATCATAATTGTAGTTCTAGGCTGCCTTGAGGTTTTAACCTCTACTTTTATAATCTGTTATATATAAATGTCTTCAGGCTCTCTGATTGATAGAAATAAGCCGTAAGTTTTATTAAATTGGCTTACTTCAGTAGCAAAATACTCATTTTTAGAGAGTTAAATAAGGTAGATAGAGCCTCGGGCCAAGAAAATCTCCGATAGGACGTTATTATATTTATAACAAAAGACCCCCAAAAATGTTTTTGTGTAATTTAAGTTTACCAGACCAAGTACCAGCACTTTGAAAATGCGTAAAGACGCGATATTTACAAATATGACCATTTTCAATCTGCTGTATCTCCGAATCTACTGAACGGATTTTAACTCACAACATCACATTTTGAAGGTGTTTTTTTTAACTTTTCAAATGCCGTCGAAAAAACTAAAATCGGATTAAAATTCTATTTTTGGTACATTTTTGAAAATGAAAGATATTTGAAATTTTTAACTTTACTTAAAATGCTCCCAAAAATCAGCGTTATTAACTAGAGACTTGAAATTACAAAACAAATAAAGTTTGGTGAGTTGAAATCGATTAACTGGGCTGTCAAATATAGGGTAAAAATGGCCTTTTTTGTGTCTTTGACGGGGCCTATTTAGGGCCCTAAGGGCTCTAAAGGGTGTAACTCTCAGGATAACGTTTTTTCAAACTCGAAATATGCTTTTATAATTTAGTGTAAGTTTCTCCGAATAGATATGGCAACGTGGCAAACAGACCAACTTATTTACTACATTTTTTACTTTAACGACGACTGAGAGTTACGATTGTTTTTGCGATTTCGATTCTTGTAAATAAGAATAGATAAACGGTAAAGTGATTTGAATGATATCTATTTGATGTAGACTTGGTGGTTTGCTTTCCATTTAATATAATTTTTAAATAAATAAAATCGGTTGTGATTAGTGTGTAAGTTCGAAAATTAAGAATAGTACGGCAGTATTTATTTGTGATAAATAATGGCCGATTACACAATTAGGGAAAGACATGACATGCTCTTAATTTATGGGGAAAGCAGACGTAATTGCAGAATAGCAAGAATGTTATACAGGGAAAGGTTTACAAACAGACGCCTGCCCAATGCTAGGACATTCGTAGCTGTTTCGCAGAGGCGTCTGGAAACAGGTAGTGTAATACCACAAATAAACAATCGCGGACCACAGCGACATAATCGTATCTTAGCTGCTGAGGATCAAATACTAGACCTTATCGACATCAACCCATATCGTAGCACACGGAGTATTGGAAGTGAGCTGCAAATTTCTCACACTGTTATTCATAGAACATTACGGGAACAGATGAAGCAAGTTTTAATAGGAATGGTATAATAAATTTTCATAATACGCATTCGTGGTCTGAGGTAAATTCGCACGAAATACGCCAGTCAGTATTTCAACACCAATTCTCAGTTAACGTGTGGGCTGGAATAGTTGGTGAATACTTGGTTGGGCCATTTATACTGCCTGCACGTTTGACAGGTGAGAATTACCTTTATTTTTTTGAACAACACGCTACCAGATTTGTTAGATGAAGTGAACCTACAAACACGTTCCAATATGTGGTACTTACATGACGGAGCACCTACCCACGCAAGTCATCTAGTTGTCGACTTCTTAAATAGAACATTTCCCCGTCGTTGGATTGGTCGAAACGGACATATACGTTGGCCAGCAAGATTTCCTGATCTCAATCCTTTAGATTTCTACTTATGGGGACACAAGAAAAGTAAGGTTTACACGACTCCAATTATTGACGAGAATGATCTTAGACAACGCATTTTTGACGCTGCTGACGAAATCCGAAATATTCCAGGAATATTTTCTCGCATACGTGAAAATTGGGTTAAACGGTGTCGTGCTTGTGTCGATAGTAATGGTAGGCATTTTGAACATTTGCTGTGAATAATCCGTTGTTTCAACTCAGTTCTATCATTATAATAAATTTGGTAAGTAGGATTACATATTTACTTGTCTAATATAAATAATATTAATTAAATCAGTAATAATGACTCTTCGAATAATTTAACTGGTAAAAAACTACATATACAGATCTCTTGAGTTGCATATCATATTTACCCAACTTTGTATAATTGCATACAAGAAACCGACAAATACAAATTCTAATTGCAATACCTTATATTAAAAACGTAAATATTTTCAACAAAATATTTCATACATTTTTATTTAATTCTAAGGTCAATATCATCAGTCAATACAAAAACACAGGTGTTTATTTTTTTGTCGGCGTAGTCATTCCTTTATTATTCGCGCTAAGAGTGAATCTGCTTCAAACGCGAGCGACGTTGCCGGATTGACAATAATTTACTTAATATGTTTTAGGAATTTTCTTAGTTATTAAGGCCTACTGACTATAGTGGTATAAGAGTTTTTTGTTTAATTTGGTGTATACTACCTGCACCTAAAATATATGCACTCAAACTATTTACACCCTGTGTATATATATATATATATATATATATATATATATATATATCTAAGAAATAGATGATAATATAAAATTCGTCTTGTTCGTTAAATTTCACTATTGATGTTTTAATAAAATTCTTGTTAGATATTTCATGATTGACTGACATTAGTTCGTTCTGAAGAGTAGTGTAGGGGTCACTTGGCGACAAAAACCACGTGGTCTGCGGGGTCACTAACCTCAACCTAACGGTAAGGTGGCTAACCTAACTGGAGGAGATGTCGGGACACCTAACGGCAAGGGAACTAACCTAACGGGAGGAGGCGTCAGGACACCTAACGGCAAGAGCGCTAACCTAACGGGAGGAGACGTCAGGACTTCCGTCGGGACGCGTCGGTAGGGAACGGGGGGTAGGGATAGCGGGGTTGCATCAGTACGTGGGAGGAACGGGGTGGTCGGGGAGCGCGCGGGGTCGCGGTGGCATGCGGTGTGTAGGGAACGCGGTGGTCTGCTCGCGGGTCCTTCGGGAGACTTGGCGGGCTTCGAGTCGAGGTCGGGTTGTTGGGAATGCGGTGGCATGCGGTGAGTAGGGAATGCGGAACGGGGTGCGCGGGGTCGGGAACGCGGGAGCTTCCGTCGTGGTGGCGAACCGTGACGTCATTCGGGAAACGGACTGGTTCGTGTCGGGTGCTTGTCGCAGGGGTGTATCACAGCAGGATGCATTGACCGTTGCATATACAGTAGCAAAACACATCTTAAGAAGATATGTGATGAACGAAACGTTCGAACAACGAAATAAATTATCATATGCGCGAGAGCGGCAACTCGTTCGAGTCTCTGCTTTCGTCAGATAAAATAGGACCACGAGGGCGCCTAGTCCGGGCGTTAGATCTCTTAATATAGATAATTCGGCAATTTTAAGCAAAAAATGTACCGAAAATGCATATTAAATAATTAATAGGTTCCCAAATATTTGGTAATTAGAATTTCATTACAAATAATAAAATAATTCAGATTCAATGAAGGTTATAACAAAAGATAAGCGAAACCGCAACTGGTGAACTGATAACCATGTGAAACTCGAGCACTGTTTGAAAGTGCAGTGGCTGGTTGATTGTAAACAAAATCGTTAATTATAAAAGTAGATGCGGTTTTCATTGAAGAGATAATGTGTTTGTAAAAAATAAATACGTAAATGAGGAATAATAATTGCGACTTGAATCGTTGGATTTTGTATCCAGTGGCGGGTAATTCGGAAAGAATACCGTTGGAGAAATGATTGGAACCACTACAAAAGCTAGAAACTGCCCATAGAAACGACAGGAACCGTAGAAACGACTGGTAGAATGGTTGAAGCCACTACAAAAACTAGAAACGGCCCGTAGAAACGAATGGGACAGTAGAAACGTCTGGTAGAATGGTTGAAGCCACTACAAAAGCTGGAAATGGCCCGTAGAAACTTAGAAATCGCTGTTGGAAACGGTTGAAGCCACTACAAAAACTAGAAATGACCCGTAGAAACGACTAGGATAGCAGAAATGGCTGGTAGAATGGTTGAAGTCACTACAAAAGCTGGAAATGGCCCGTAGAAACTTAGAAATTGCTGTTGGAAATGGTTGAAGCCGTAACAAAAGCTAGAAACGTCCCGTAGAAACGACTGGAACCGTAGAAACGACTGGTAGAAATGGTTGAAGCCACTACAAAAACTAGAAATGTCCCGTAGAAACTACTGGAACCGTAGAAACGGCTGGTTGAAGCCACTACAAAAGCTGGAAATGTCCCGTAGAAACAGCTAAAACCTTAGAAACGGCTGGTTGAAGCCGCTACAAAAGCTAGAAACTGCCCATAGAAACGACAGGAACCGTAGAAATGGCTGGTAGAATAGTTGAAGCCACTACAAAAGCTACAAACGTCCCGTAGAAACAACAGGGACAGTAGAAATGGCTGCTACAATTGTTGGAGATGCTACAAAAGCTGGAAATGACCCGTAGAAACGACTAGAAACTTAGAAACGGCTGGTTGAAGCCACTACAAAAGCTGGAAATGGCCCGTAGAAACTTAGAAAGCGCTATTGGAAATGGTTGAAGCCGCTACAAAAACTAGTAATGTCCCGTAGAAACGACTGGTACAGTAGAAAAGGCTGCTACAATGGTTGAAGCCACTACAAAAACTAGAAACGTCTCGTAAAAATGACTGGGACAGTAGAAACGTCTGGTTGAAGCCACTACAACAGCTGGAAATGGCCCGTAGAAACTTAGAAATCGCTGTTGGAAATGGTTGGAGCAACTACAAAAGCTGGAAATGTCCCATAGAAACAACTAGAAACTTAGAAACGGCTGGTTGAAGCCACTACAAAAGCTAGAAATGGCCCGTAGAAACGACTAGAAACTTAGAAATCCCAGGTAGAATGGTTGAAGCCGCTACAAAAACTAGAAACGTCCCGTAGAAACGACTAGAAACTTAGAAATCCCTGGTAGAATGGTTGGAGCTACTACAAAAGCTAGAAATGACCCGTAGAAACGACTAGAAACTTAGAAACGGCTGGTTGGAGCCGCTACAAAAGCTGGAAATGGCCCGTAGAAACTTAGAAAGCGCTGTAAAATGGTTGAAGCCGCTACAAAAACTAGAAATGTCCCATAGAAACGACTGGGACAGTAGAAATCGCTGTAGGAAATGATTGGAGCTACTACAAAAGCTAGAAAGAGCTCGTAAAAACGACTGGAACAGTAGAAATCGTTGCTGGAAATGGTTGTAGCCACTACAAAAGCTGGAAATGGCCCGTAGAAACTTAGAAATCGCTGTTGGAAAAGGTTGAAGCCGTAACAAAAGCTAGAAACGTCCCGTAGAAACGACTGGTACAGTAAAAAAGGCTGGTAGAATGATTGAAGCCACTACAAAAACTAGAAATGTCCCGTAGAAACGACTAGAAACTTAGAAATCCCTGGTAGAATGGTTGGAGCCACTACAAAAGCTAGAAATGTCTCGTAGAAATGACTGGGACAGTAGAAACGTCTGGTAGAATGGTTGGAGCCGCTACAAAAGCTAGAAACGTCCCGTAGAAAATACTGGGCCAGTAGAAATGACTGGTAGAATGGTTGAAGCCACTACAAAAGCTGGAAATGTCTCGTAAAAACAACTGGGCCAGTAGAAACGGCTGGTTGAAGCCACTACCAAAGCTAGAAATGGTTGAAACCGTTACAAAGGGTAGGGCCGTAGAAATGGTAGTTAGAAATACTAGAAATGGTGGGAGCCACTACAAAGGGTAGAAATGTTTGAAACCGTTACAAAGGCTAGGGCCATAGAAACGACAGGAACCGTAGAAATGACTGGTGAGGTTAAACAAAGTCACTACAAATGCTAGAAACTGTTGCTACAAATGGTTTGAAACAAATCCGTTGCAAAAAGTAGAGAAGAGGAAATCAGAAAGTGTAAGGGGGGTCGCAAATGTTTACTTATATCTAACAGGTTCTTATAAATGCTAGAAAACGTCATCACCATAGGCTCATCAAAGCGTTTATATCAAAAAAAAGATATAACAATGAAGGCATATGAAATGTAGTAACAGTTTGTTTCCTCAGAGGCCTAGAACTTTTGAAAAATAATGGGATGTAACGCTTGACAATCTGCATAAGTTATTACAGATTTCTTAAATCGACATGTTGAAATTCAAACACACTGCTGGGCGTATCTCATCATACAAGCCAATATAGAGAAGAAAAAAAATTCTTGCAAGTGTTGCTCTATAAAAAAGTTGGAACGAAAGGCTGTTATATTTATTATTCCTACAAACTAAAAGCAATTTTATTTCATGCAAGAGGAAAAGGCTGAGAACGGTATTAGACACAGTCACAACCAAAAAAAAAAAAACCAACGGTAGCGGAAAAAAGACATCACAGGGATTCGAACACACTGATGGCTCATCATCATATATTACGGAATGTTTCCCCCAACGAATTGTTGATATGATAGTAAAATGTACAAAGTAATTCTATTCTTGAAACAGCTAAATCTAAATAGGTCATTCAAACAAATCTTTTCTAAGACAGGTACTCAAAAACTTTAGTATTAAAACTAATTACTATACTTAGTGATGAATGTAAGAAAAGGGTTCGATAGTTGGCAATGTGATGACGGCTATAAAGATCCTTTATATAATTTGTTCTAAGACAGAGGCGGACCAAACAAATCTAAGACAGGTACTTATAGCTTTAACTTCAAAACTTATTTCAGTACATAGTTATAAACTTGTTTCTAAGACAGGTACTCAAAAACTTTGGTATTAAAATTAATTTCAGTACTTTGCCATAAACTTTTTCTAAGAGAAAACAACCAAGAAAATCCAATAAAAATTTGATGTTACGGCATAAATATGTAATGTACAAATGTTTCAATGTTGAATGAACAATAGCAATGAAATAAAAATATATATTTAAAAAATGTTCGTATACATACCCATATATTTTTGTCAATATTCAAACAACGATCCTCTACGAATAATATTTATCAACCAGTTCACTATTTTACACACTGAAACACCACCAATAATTGCATCAAAAAATACTCGAGAAATAAACATTATCCAAATATAATTCACCAATTAATTTACTTAATAAATGTCAATTATAATATTTTATTTTTCATACCGAAATACTATCAAATATTGCAATAAAATACGCGAGAATTATTCCATCCAAATATCATTCTACAATTAATTTACTGTGTGTATATACAACATCGGAAAATAAATAGCCCCCGATTATAAAATATCTGTATGGCGCGGGAAGAATTCAAGGACGACAATAAAAAACATAAGGAAACTAAACCGCAACTGCATATGTAGATAAAAAAAAATGTGTTGGCACATTTAGAACAGAAAATGTGATATAAAAATTCAATAATTTGTAAGATATTATGGAAATATACCAGGATGGACAGGCAGGTTAGTTTAAATAAAAAATATTATTCTACAAGGATATAACCTTCAAAATAGCGAATTTATTGTTAAATAATTAACTATTCGAATTGAGATGCAACTCGATCATTACTTATTCAATCCCATATTTTTATTTATACAAGGAAGATAGGAAATCTGCTAATAGTTGCGATATTCCGGTGGATATATTGCATATATGGAAATAATTCTAAGAACACATTTAACAAATGTAAATTGTATTTTCAGTAAATGTCATCATAAATCTAATTTCCTTATCAATAAATTGGAAAAAATTTGGGCGAAATTAAAGATGTTAACATCGAAAACACTAGACGAACAAGCAGTCGCAAGGGTAGTCAGCAGCAACTGTCATCAGATTGTTGGAATGGTAAACAGATGGAATGGTAAAGAGTTGGAATGTCAAGAAAATTGCTGGAAATGATGGTATTCGTATTAAGTGTTTAGAAGCGTGCATCAACAAAGTTACTAGTCAAACACAGCTATGAATATGTGATATTCAATTGCCAACAGTTTTGACACCAAGAATTTGTTAGTGGAAAAGGTCACTAGAATTATCATAGCTGAATATTTATACCAAAAGGCAGCCATTCAACATTGCACACAGACAACAACACACCACCGAAAAAGAAAATTATTTAAAAGAAATGTTGTAAAATACTAAGTAGAAATTCTTTTTAAATTGAAATTAATCCTACCAATATTCTAAAGATATACGATGTTTATGCTTTATTCGATATATGCATCACTATCAATTATTGCCGTTCTTTAACCTTGGTGAAGATGTTAGCGGAGGTTATAATTTATCAAAACAGAAGTATCCGTTAGAAATGAATTTATTCGTATCTTAGAGTATCAATCAATAATGAATAACATTTAAGAAAACGTAACCAACCTATTAAACTACACACATACAAATTTAAAACTAGCAACTCACAGGGTTACAATTGGGAACACACTAGAAGCGATATAAGACAAAAGAAAGCTGTAACCAGCTTTCCAATTATAATTATCGGTCAGCATCGATCTCCATCACAACAAATAACGGAAACATAATCCATAAGTTTATAAGCATATTGTATGAAATTAAAAAGTTTCCTTCAACCACATATTTATTGAATCATGATGCTAGGATATTGCTTTAAAAATGTCAACGTACAAAGCAGCTACCTTCAAATGATATACCATTGAAATAAATTGTAATCAGGATCAATTCAATCATACATACTTTAGCAATAACATATGAATAAAAATTTTCTGTAATGTGATAAACACATGATTGGTAAAATAATCCATATAATGAATACAATGTATGGAAAAGGCACTTACTCTTTTTTGATGGAATTTCTCAAAATGATTTAAGACAAAGAGAAATATATAAGACAAAAACATTCTGCACAGGAACTACATTATAAAAACGTTCGATCCAACTTTCATGTAGTGAAAATATTTCCACTACACGAACGTCACTCTTACATTAAATGAGTAAACTAATGAAGTCTCTCTTTAACGCTTACAAAACCAGCAATGATAGTTATTATAATAGATAAACTACCACGCACTGCTTCAAAAAGAAAATCCATCTATGAGAAGCAATGGTGCAAGAAACCCACAGGAAAATTCTTTTATGTCTAAACTTTATTATGTAACGCTAGGTATAAATAATAATAACAAACATGTATTGAAGTATTTATTTGCCAATTGAGTGTATAATAGTATATTAAATTATACATAGTCCTCATTGAACGAGGAAGGCATACAATATTTACGGGTGTTACAAAGTGCCTAATGTTATCAAATATTTCTGTTACTATTTATTAGTTTCAACGGAATGTGGAGGGTGGTATGGCTCAACCAACCAATGAGGGTGTAGTTTATGACGTCATGGTAAAGTAGTGGGAGGCACTCCGTAGAGTGCGTTGAAGCTAGAGAGATAACAAAGTTTGCTATACCCATTCATTCTAATAGGAAGTAAAACAATGTTCTGTATTTACAAATATTCAAACTAGAACAGGATTTACTCTTTTTTGTTAAAATAAGATTATGTTTATCAGAGATAAGTTTATTAATTTTGTTCGACTCTTCGACGATTAATGGTTTTTCGCGTTTTCATAGAATGCCTGTTTCGGCGTTTCAACGGAATGTGGAGGGAGGTATGGCTCAACCAACCAATGAGGGTGTAGTTTACGACGTCATGGTAAAGTAGTGGGAGGCACTCCGTAGGGTGCGTTGAAGCTAGAGAGATAACAAAGTTCTCTATACCCAATCATTCTAATAGGAAGTAACCAATGTTCTGTATTTGCAAATATCTGTTTCGGCGTTTCAACGGAATGTGGAGGGAGGTATGGCTCAACCAACTAATGAGGGTGTAGTTTATGACGTCATGGTAAATTAGTGGGAAGCACTCCGTAGAGTGCGTTGAAGCTAGAGAGATAACAAAGTTCGCTATACCCATTCATTCTAATAGGAAGTAAAACAATGTTCTGTATTTGCAAATATCTGTTTTGGCGTTTCAACGGAATGTGGAGGGAGGTTTTAGAAGGTATCAACTGAGGTTCGGTTAAGATCGATTGAAGGAGTTGAGGTTAGGGTAGATTAGGATCGACCGAACCTACCCTAACCTACCCTAACCTCAACTCCTTCAATCGATCTATTAGAATGAATGGGTATAGCGAACTTTGTTATCTCTCTAGCTTCAACGTACTCTACGGAGTGCCTCCCACTACTTTACCATGACGTCATAAATTACACCCTCATTGGTTGGTTGAGCTATACCTCCCTCCACATTCCGTTGAAACGCCGAAACAGGCATTCTATGAAAAGGCCAAAAACCATTAATCGTCGAAGAGTCGAACAAAATTAATAGACTTACCTCTGATAAACATAATCTTATTTTAACAAAAAAGAGTAAATCCTGTTCTAGTTTGAATATTTGCAAATACAGAACATTGTTTTACTTCCTATTAGAATAAATGGGTATAGCGAACTTTGTTATCTCTCTAGCTTCAACGCACTCTACGGAGTGCCTCCCACTACTTTACCATGACGTCATAAACTACACCCTCATTGGTTGGTAGAGCCATACCACACTCCACATTCCGTTGAAACTAATAAATAGTAACAGAAATATTTGATAATATTAGGCACTTTTTAACACCCGTAAATATTGTATACCTTCCTCGTTCAATGAGGACTATGTATAGTTTAATATACTATTATACACTCAATTGGCAAATAAATACTTCAATACATGTTTGTTATTATTATTTATACCTAGCGTTACATAATAAAGTTTAGACATAAAACAATTTTCCTGTGGGTTTCTTGCACCATTGCTTCTCATAGATGGATTTTTTTTTTTAAGCAGTGCGTGGTAGTTTATCTATTATAATAACTATCATTGCTATTTTTGTAAGCGTTATAGAAAGACTTCATTAGTTTACTCATTTAATGTAAGAGTGACGTTCGTGTAGTGGAAATATTTTCACTACATGAAAGTTGGATCTAACTTTTTTATAATGTAGTTCCTGTGCAGAATGTTTTTGTCTTATATATTTCTCTTTGTCCTAAATCATTTTGAGAAATTCCATCAAAAAAGAGTAAGTGCCTTTTCCATACATTGTGTTCATTATATGGATTATTTTACCAATCATGAGTTTATCACATTACAGAAAATTTTTATTCATATGTTATTGCTAAAGTATGTATGATTGAATTGATCCTAATTACAATTTATTTCAATGGTATATCATTTGAAGGTAGCTGCTTTGTACGTTGACATTTTTAAAGCAATATCCTAGCATCATAATTCAATATATATGTGATTGAAGTAAACCTTTTAATTTCATACAATATGCTTATAAACTTATGGATTATGTTTCCGTTATTTGTTGTGATGGAGATCGATGCTGACCGATAATTATAATTGGAAAGCTGGTTACAGCTTTCTTTTGTCTTATATTGCTTCTAGTGTGTTCACAATTGTAACCCTGTGAGTTGCTAGTTTTAAATTTGTATGTGTGTAGTTTAATAGGTTGGTTACGTTTTCTTAAATATTATTCATTATTGATTGATACTCTAAGATACGAATAAGTTCATTTCTTTAGAATATTTGTAGGATTAATTTCAATTTAACAAGAATTTCTACTCAGTATTTTACAACATTTCTTTTAAATAATTTTCTTTTTCGGTGGTGTGTTGTTGTCTGTGTGCAATGTTGAATGGCTGCCTTTTGGTCTAAATATTCAGCTATGATAATTCTAGTGACCTTTTCCAGTAACAAATTCTTGGTGTCAAAACTGTTGGCAATTGAATATCACATATTCATAGCTGTGTTTGACTAGTAACTTTGTTGATGCAATCTTCTAAACACTTAATACGAATACCATCATTTCCAGCAATTTTCTTGACATTCCAACTCTTTACCATTACATCTGTTTACCATTCCAACAATCTGATGACAGTTGCTGCTGACTACCCTTGCGACTGCTTGTTCGTCTAGTGTTTTCGATGTTAACATCTTTAATTTCGCCCAAATTTCTTCCAATTTATTGATAAGGAAATTAGATTTATGATGACATTTAATGAAAATACAATTTACATTTGTTAAATGTGTTCTTAGAATTATTTCCATATATGCAATATATCCACCGGAATATCTCAAGCTGTGTTTTTACGTTCGCAACTATTAGCAGATTTCCTATCTTCCTTGTATAAATAAAAATATGGGATTGAATAAGTAATGATCGAGTTGCATCTCAATTCGAATCGTTAATTATTTAACAATAAATTCGCTATTTTGAAGGTTATATCCTTGTAGAATAATATTTTTTATTTAAACTAACCTGCCTGTCCATCCTGGTATATTTCCATAATATCTTACAAATTATTGAATTTTTATATCACATTTTCTGTTCTAAATGTGCCAACTCATTTTTTTTATCTACATATGCAGTTGCGGTTTAGTTTCCTTATGTTTTTTATTGTCGTCCTTGAATTCTTCATGCGCCATACAGATATTTTATAATCGGGGGCTGTTTATTTTCCGATGTTGTATATACACACAGCAAATTAATTGTAGAATGATATTTGGATTGAATAATTCTCGCGTATTTTATTGCAATATTTGATAGTATTTCGGTATGAAAAATAAAATATTATAATCGACATTTATTAAGTAAATTAATTGGTGAATTATATTTGGATAATGTTTTTTCTCGAGTATTTTTTGATGCAATTATTGGTGGTGTTTCAGTGTGTAAAATAGTGAACTGGTTGATAAATATTATTCGTAGAGGATCGTTGTTTGAATATTGACAAAAATATATGAGTATGTATACGAACATTTTTTAAATATATATTTTTATTTCATTGCTATTGTTCATTCAACATTGAAACATTTGTACATTGCATATTTATGCCGTAACATCAAATTTTTATTGGATTTTCTTGGTTGTTTTCTCTTAGAAAAAGTTTATGGCAAAGTACTGAAATTAATTTTAATACCAAAGTTTTTGAGTACCTGTCTTAGAAACAAGTTTATAACTATGTACTGAAATAAGTTTTGAAGTTAAAGCTATAAGTACCTGTCTTAGATTTGTTTGGTCCGCCTCTGTCTTAGAACAAATTATATAAAGGATCTTTATAGCCGTCATCACATTGCCAACTATCGAACCCTTTTCTTACATTCATCACTAAGTATAGTAATTAGTTTTAATACTAAAGTTTTTGAGTACCTGTCTTAGAAAAGATTTGTTTGAATGACCTATTTAGATTTAGCTGTTTCTCTATATTGGCTTGTATGATGAGATACGCCCAGCAGTGTGTTCGAATTTCAACATGTCGATTTAAGAAACCTGTAATAACTTATGCAGATTGTCAAGCGTTACATCCCATTATTTTTCAAAAGTTCTAGGCCTCTGAGGAAACAAACTGTTACTACATTTCATACGCCTTCATTGTTATATCTTTTTTTTTATATATATAAACGCTTTGATGAGCCTATGGTGATGACGTTTTCTAGCATTTATAAGAACCTGTTAGATATAAGTAAACATTTGCGACCCCCCTTACACTTTCTGATTTCCTCTTCTCTACTTTTTGCAACGGATTTGTTTCAAACCATTTCTAGCAACAGTTTCTAGCATTTGTAGTGACTTTGTTTAACCTCACCAGTCATTTCTACGGTTCCTGTCGTTTCTATGGCCCTAGCCTTTGTAACGGTTTCAAACATTTCTACCCTTTGTAGTGGCTCCCACCATTTCTAGTATTTCTAATTACCATTTCTACGGCCCTACCCTTTGTAACGGTTTCAAACATTTCTAGCTTTGGTAGTGGCTTCAACCAGCCGTTTCTACTGGCCCAGTTGTTTTTACGAGACATTTCCAGCTTTTGTAGTGGCTTCAACCATTCTACCAGTCATTTCTACTGGCCCAGTATTTTCTACGGGACGTTTCTAGCTTTTGTAACGGCTCCAACCATTCTACCAGACGTTTCTACTGTCCCAGTCATTTCTACGAGACATTTCTAGCTTTTGTAGTGGCTCCAACCATTCTACCAGGGATTTCTAAGTTTCTAATCGTTTCTACGGGACGTTTCTAGTTTTTGTAGTGGCTTCAACCATTCTACCAGCCGTTTTTTACTGTACCAGTCGTTTCTACGGGACGTTTCTAGCTTTTGTTACGGCTTCAACCTTTTCCAACAGCGATTTCTAAGTTTCTACTGGCCATTTCCAGCTTTTGTAGTGGCTCCAACCATTTCCAGCAACGATTTCTACTGTTCCAGTCGTTTTTACGAGCCGTTTCTAGCTTTTGTAGTAGCTCCAATCATTTCCTACAGCGATTTCTACTGTCCCAGTCGTTTCTACGAGACATTTCTAGTTTTTGTAGCGGCTTCAACCATTTCCAACAGCGCTTTCTAAGTTTCTACGGGCCATTTCCAGCTTTTGTAGGGGCTCCAACCAGCCGTTTCTAAGTTTCTAGTCGTTTTTACGGGTCATTTCTAGCTTTTGTAGTGGCTCCAACCATTCTACCAGGGATTTCTAAGTTTCTAGTCGTTTCTACGGGACGTTTCTAGTTTTTGTAGCGGCTTTAACCATTCTACCTGGGATTTCTAAGTTTCTAGTCGTTTCTACGGGACGATTCTAGTTTTTGTAACGGCTTTAACCATTCTACCTGGGATTTCTAAGTTTCTAGTCGTTTCTACGGGCCATTTCTAGCTTTTGTAGTGGCTTCAACCAGCCGTTTCTAAGTTTCTAGTTGTTTCTACGGGACATTTCCAGCTTTTGTAGTGGCTCCAACCATTTCCAACAGCGATTTCTAAGTTTCTACGGGCCATTTCCAGCTGTTGTAGTGGCTTCAACCAGACGTTTCTACTGTCCCAGTCATTTTTACGAGACGTTTCTAGTTTTTGTAGTGGCTTCAACCATTGTAGCAGCCTTTTCTACTGTACCAGTCGTTTCTACGGGACATTTCTAGTTTTTGTAGCGGCTTCAACCATTTCCAATAGCGCTTTCTAAGTTTCTACGGGCCATTTCCAGCTTTTGTAGTGGCTTCAACCAGCCGTTTCTAAGTTTCTATTCGTTTCTACGGGTCATTTCCAGCTTTTGTAGCGTCTCCAACAATTGTAGCAGCCATTTCTACTGTCCCTGTTGTTTCTACGGGACGTTTGTAGCTTTTGTAGTGGCTTCAACCATTCTACCAGCCATTTCTACGGTTCCTGTCGTTTCTATGGGCAGTTTCTAGCTATTCTAGCGGCTCCAACCAGCCGTTTCTAAGGTTCTAGCTGTTTCTACGGGACATTTCCAGCTTTTGTAGTGGCTTCAACCAGCCGTTTCTACGGTTCCTGTAGTTTCTACGGGTCATTTCTAGCTTTTGTAGTGGCTCCAACCATTCTACCAGGGATTTCTAAGTTTCTAGTCGTTTCTACGGGACGTTTCTAGTTTTTGTAGCGGCTTCAACCATTGTAGCAGCCATTTCTACTGTCCCTGCCGTTTCTACGGTCTGTTTCTAGCTTTTGTAGTGGTTCCAACTATTTCCAACAGCGATTTCTAAGTTTCTACAGGCCATTTCTAGTTTTTGTAGTGGCTTCAACCATTCTACCAGTCGTTTCTACGGTTCCTGTCGTTTCTATGGGCAGTTTCTAGCTTTTGTTGTGGTTCCAATCATTTCTCCAACGGTATTCTTTCCGAATTACCCGCCACTGGATACAAAATCCAACGATTCAAGTCGCAATTATTATTCCTCATTTACGTATTTATTTTTTACAAACACATTATCTCTTCAATGAAAACCGCATCTACTTTTATAATTAACGATTTTGTTTACAATCAACCAGCCACTGCACTTTCAAACAGTGCTCGAGTTTCACATGGTGTAACGCAACAGCGCTCGAGAGAGATATCTTGTTTGTTAAACAATACACCTCTTTCTCGACTGTCTTGGCGATATTGTGCCGATAGGCTGCTCAGTTAGTATCCGGTGGCGTGAGTTCGTTGTTCAATTGGCAGAAGGACTATACAAGGGCGCCAGGCCAATGGATACACACAGTTCACAAGAAAAACGACAAGATAACGAAAATTTACAATTTATTTATTTAAATACAAATTCATCAATTTTTCTATTAGTTAAGTTGGTAACAGAGAACAAAATTTAAAACAATCGAGGTATATAAAAACTGTTAGAGTGAAGTTACAAACAAAACAATCTATAAATTCTTGTCTTACAAAATCCTCAGTAGGAATGCCTTTCCGTTGGTGGGTTTGCTGTCCAAGGTCCTGATCCTGGAGCTATATGCCAACCAGCAGATGGGGTTTCAATAACTCAGGGCGGCCAGGAGTTGCCACTGTCCTACCAGAGGACAAGTCGAATCAGGTAGTACTGCCAGAGTTCTGCTCCTTTGATATGAGGCTAGTGGTTACGTATCTGGGCACTCTTAGCCCCAGTTGATGGCATACATGAAAAAATTTATTGACCAATTAGTTATAGCCCTTAGAGTAGCGATACTGAATTTTCCCCCTGACTAGTATAGGCGTATATATGCTCTATAGGATCGATTCGGCACGTGTATGAGGTGAGGCACCCTACCTTAATTTTCCCTAACTTCTTCACTCTAAATTAACTATTTAAATGCTACCAAAAATTAATGAAAAATACTTTAACTAATAAAAGTAAATTTTGAAATGCTTCAAATTCTAGGTAAAAATATATAACGATAAGACTTAAGGTAAATGGCAACTTCTAAGTTACAGTTTCAAATTAATTTAGATTTAAATAACAAATCAATTATTAATTACAGGTAAAATTTAACGGTAAATCAGATATATAAACAATTACCTTTGAGAGCTAATAATGTGTTTAAAGATAACGGTATAAAAAAATATTCAAGATCTAATGATGTGCCTTCTAATCCGACAAACCGTTCGACGACTGAATGAAAGCGAATTTCCTCCGAGATAATGGGAAAATTCAGTACTCTAAATTTATGTCAATGTACGGTACTTTAAAAATGATAAGGTAATAAACGATAAAAATGATTATTGCATCTATATTCATAAATATAATAAAAAAATCAGATGTGAAATCTGGTCATAAACATTTCCCCAAGTTAAACAATTAAAATAAAGAAAACTAGGCGTAGCAAAATGCTTTAGCTCAGAACCTGCTTGGCTCTCTACTGCAAACTCAGAGAAAGGAGAAATTAAAATGTGATTTATTTATAACTAAGCAGACAAGCAACCAATCTGGGCCAATGAATAATGAAATATCAGCGAGTGACTTAAAAAAAATTTAATATATTTACTAGTATATCTATATGTAAATCAAATTCAATAAAATAGAAATATATATATGAAATACTGAACGAAATGCAAAGAAAAAAATAATAGAAATTTTAAGTCACTCACATGATCATTCCCAATCACAGTCCAACCCAGGTGGGCAGCTTCGTCGGCTACTAAATACAGGCTCACAGGAGACCTCGTCTAGTGGATCAATTTGTCCTTTCCTGATCCTTGGCAGATATCGTCAATCAAACTCTCCAGATTCACCAATACCTAAAAATGCAAAAGAGGCCAGCAATAATTGTTCCCTTTTTCTTTATTTCTTTATCACGATACGTGTGATAACTCTAGCAACTAACGATTGCTTATCGATGCCAACTACGTCGCAGATGCAAAGCAAAAAAATTACAAAAAAATTAATGAACTACGCAATTAAGCCACCAACTATTTAGCGTTGCAAGAAAACGCGGTATATCGATATTAAGATGAATATGAAACCAGATTCACCCAAAGTTTCTTTCCAAAATTATTAATAGATACGATAAAATATGCACTATAGCCGATAAAAAAAACTATAAAAAATTCATTCGATAAATCAAACTATAACGATAAACCGAATTTGCTTAATTACAATCAAAGGTACGGTAATAAGGAAAAACGATAAATTAAGCAAATTGTAGCAGATATTTTCACGATAAAGATAAAGAATTTTCCCAATAAAAAAATTAAACTCAGAACGAAATTCGCCTACATACTCGTCTTTTCCGGCGGTCGAAACAGAAGAGAGAAATCTACTTCCTTCGACTTGCGTTAATCCCACTTGTCCAATCATAAAAGTGGGGAAAGGAAATGACATGTTAAAATTTTAAATTTTATTGAGCGCGAAAGCAGGAATATTAATCAATAGTTGGTCAATACAGGAACTAATACAAGATAATTTCGATAAAAAAAAAATAAAGCAAAATTTTACTAATTAAATCATAGATAAAATTTTATTAATGACAGTTTCCTTCTTCCCAACAAAATTATATTAATTTAATATTTCCAGTTTGGACGGAAATTACATCAAACTAGCACGTGATGTTCGTTCTGTCAAGAAATTACCGCGCCAAAACAAAGGACAGAGTTGGACTTAGAATACCTTCCAAACGAATTAACTGTGATTTAGCAATTAAAAGCGAAAAAAGCGATTGCATAAGCGAATAAAATAGGAATATTTACTTACGTGTTTATTTATTAAGGTAAAGACACTGTTTTATTACAGTAGAACTCAGTTCAGAAAACGATATAATTAGAAAAGTGATTTGAAAAATATAAAAGATAGGTACTTTATTAATGCGACAAATATTAGTAAATATCAATGTAACGGGGAGAACGGCAATTCACCCGTTACACACCCCTCTAACCCGGAGTAAAGAAAGGTTTTTTGAGAAGGTCAACCTGAAAAAAAACCTTTCGTAAGCTATAAGAAAACCTACAAAATAAGCAACGATATTAGATTTCCGAAATCAATTTCCTAAATTTTACCAAGATAATGCAGTTCTGAAAATTAATCGCAAGACATGGGAAGCTAAATAGAATAACTATTCGTAGATAAGATATGAAAATCTTCAATTCGGAAACATTGAGTTTATAAGATAAAAGGTACCTACTTTAGGTGGTCCCTGTATGTGAGTTATGAAACGTTTGACCAACTAAATGAATAAGATAATGACTACTAAATTCAAGTCAACAACAGAAAGTTGATATCGGTACTAAAATTCGGAAAGGTAGACGGTAGATAAAAGGAAAAAAATATGTTTTAACGGTATAAAATTACAAAGTATGTAGCAATAATAATAATACAAGGAAATGATCCCAAGTCAGTTAGCGAGAAAAAAAAATGGATATAAGCCTTAAGTCAGGATAACCCAAAAAAACAAGACACGGTAATATTTACAATGCAAGCTAAATGCAGATAAATTGATAAAGTTAAAGATATAATACAATAATGAATTGTTGCCATCAAGATAATTGTGTTACTTAACGATTGTGGAAAGCAAACGAGATAATTCATAAGGTACAAACGGTAAGGTAAATGCATAATCCACAATCTAGCAAACACTTAGGCATCAAAAGTACACCTGGATAAGGGCTCCCTATTTAAGAGGGACGATAAGTGAGGTAAAGCATACTTTTCTAATGCCTATACAGATAGAAAACAGATAAAAGCCTAATTATTAAGACAGCTAATTCATAATAACGATAGCGATATAACGGAATTGGTATGGCAACAAGATAATAGGTTTTACTCTACATATACAATGCGGAAAACCCTTCAAAGATACACGAGATAACACAATTCTTTTTATTTACATCTAAACCAGACTCGATATTTAATTTAGAACAACTGCAGTGGTATATTTGAATCCCCACTGCACCAAGGTACAGACAGGATTTGCCTGATCAAAAATAAAAAATAATTTTCTACTAGAAAAACTAAAGATATTTATCCTGATTTCTATAGGGAACGGTACAATATTGAAATCCACCCCAAGTATATTTTGGACATGGAAGTAAATAAGAGAATGAGAGAACGGTATATTACGATAAATCCCGGAAAGAAAAGGAACGATAATAGAAGGTAAACCCAAAAATAAAAAAAGGAAAAGAAAAGATTCAGAAAATATACCTTTGTCATATGTCATATGGCTGAAATGAAAATCACATAAATATGGTAAATTATCTGAGAAAAAATTAAGATATAGAAAACGATATACTGTCACAGGTCAGATATCCAGAAGGATAGTGAGTTCCAAAAATTGTTCTACAAGGAACATCAAATCTTAATAAGAACTTCACATCCAATAAAGGGATAAGGTATTGAAAATCAATAACAGCTTTCGCTCAGGTACACCTAAATCAGATATCAAGAAAACCTGTTACTTTTCAGAGGAAGATAGAAAAAGATAAACGAACGGTAAGGTAGAACGGTAAATATTTTGAAGCGGAAAAAGTGAGAAAATGCAGCTCTAACACACTGCGCAAAACCTCCATCCTCTACATAAACACAGAACCTAGGACGGCAACACTGCACTACATGTCCAAGTTCCAAAATAGAGCAACTCCAGCCTACAACCAAAATAACAGCCCTAACACACTGTCCAGAGCCTGGAGTCTCTCCAAAACAATAACTGGCTTCCATGGCCACGGTAAGGTACGATACGGTACACTGCTTCCTCGCAGTCAAACGGTAAGAGGATAGACGAAATTACAAGATAAACGATAAGATAATTCACTTCATCATACTTCAAAAAGATAATTCCTCTGAAAGTTAAAATAGATAGATTATAAAAGATATTTACCATAAAATAAGCAAGGAAAGGAATGCCAATAGGTAGCGTTAACAATCTAAGTCAAAGACAAAAAGATAATATTTCAACAACTATACACGAGAAATTGGGATATTGGAATTCAAGATAATTGTTCTCAGGGAACAGCAGATAAGGTAAGAAAACCAAATCTCCAATTTAAAATGCATTTCATATCGGTAAGAGCCTACGCCCAAGAAAAGTTGCATTAAACACGGTATTTTCGGTGAAAATTATCACTAACGGTACAAAGGTAGCGATATCAAAATTAGAAAGTGATGACAAGATAGACTTTTCATCCTCAGGGACCGTATCACTAAAAGGTGGCAAGATAAATTAACTATTCAGCCC